>CM067362.1:22000924-22405924 GCA_034401795.1 Chaetoderma sp. LZ-2023a | reverse complement strand
TTTTGCAATCAAACGACTGATTACAGTATGGTTAATGTTCAGCTGTCTGCCAATCTCTCTGCATGACATACCAGTGGTATGCATGCCTATGATTTGCCATTTCACACGATCACTTAACCTTCGTCTTGCCATAGCGGTTCACAATCAAGAGCTAATTCTCTCTGTACAAATAAACCACGGTCATGAACACAAAATTCCTAATCTTGTCGCCTAAATCTGTATGTAATGTTCTACACCTCAAACTGGACTTTTACATAACTGAACACGTGTGCTGTTTCCCGCCACGCACGGACATCAAGCGGCGTGAAGTCATGCATGCATGTGCATTTCGTACTTGGAATTATGTCAGCTAACGCGGGGACAAAAAGTATGGCAGCCTAGTTGTACCATCATGTTTCTACGTTCTATTGTTTTTGCTGGTGCTTAACTTTTGCACAGGTGTATATATATATCCCAAACACACTAACGCTATCCAAACCCTTTGATCTCCATTTTGTATGCTCAGATTTATTAAACACGTTACTATTATAAAATAAATAATTATAACCTGAGCAAGATCTTATCTCGTCTCTGCGTACTTTTCCACCACAAAATGACCAACGAGAATTACATATTTCTGGCCTGTTTAGAGACATTTTTACATGTAATGATTCTAAATAAGTTCTGAATAACCTATTCCCGAATTAAACGAATTAGGGTAACCAGCCCATTTGGCATAGACTTCTCGCTAATTATCTTTTGTACGCCTTTTAATAATTCTTTCTACTCGATACAGCTGACTGTTAGCTTCGTTTAAACAAATTTTCTGCAACTCTTCGGAATAAAATGTACCGATAATGGGATTTTGATTATAATCGTTGAGCTTATATACAGCCGATCTGTGAGGCAATTTGGAACTTATTTTGAATATCTCCTCGCTCCAGGTTGGTCTATAACCCTTGGTAAATGGATCTTTTAACTCTGACACTCTTATGTCATCGTCTACTCTCAAATCGCTCGGCTTTACCGATGCTCTCGGATTCGCTTTCAAGCTAATACCTCTCTACTGCGGTCAACATCTACAGGTTTCATTTGTGTACTACTGTGTACAGATCTATTGTAAGATTTTACCAGATTAGGGAGTGTGTCGATATATCTATCGGTATTTTTGTAAGTAATTTTTCCATAACTTAGTCTTTATGGTGCGTTGAACTCATTCAACAATCGCCGCATTCTTGAGAGAGTTCTGAGATGTCTAGAAATGTATACCTTTGGACGTTAACATGTGTCTAACTGTAGTGTTCACGAATTCACCCCCTTTATCTCTCTGAATCGATTCAAGTCTTCTAGAGACAGTATTCAGAAAAAACTCCAAAGCTTGAGCAAAGGTTTTAGCAGTTTTATTCGTTAAAGGAATTATGCACACAAATTTTGATAGACAATCTATTACGAATAGTAGATAACGCATAGAATTATTATGTCTGGCTAAACTAGTAACGTCGCTCAGATCCATTTGCCATAGCTGATCAATGCTGGTTACTTTGAATCGATCTCTCTTAAATTGCATTCGCTTAGGTCCATGCAAAGTGTACGTAGCTTGTTCCGCTAACCAGGCACGCATTAAGGGTTTAGATATTGTTCCATTAAAGGCCCTATACAGCTTTTCCAATCTGCCAAAAGTGTTTGTTATCGTAATATACACGTTTCAATCTGTCAGTTATGCTAATAGATCACTTATTTCTTATGGTTCTTGCGAGCTTTTTTTTGCCCTGGTTTGACCACATTTTGGACAATTTATCATCTCGAGATATGACATTTCTAGCTACAGAGCATTGAGCTGTCGCGACTCCTCTATTAATGAGTGTAGATCATAAACTTTTAGCCTCAAGTTCGGTTTTTCCCCCGTTTCTTTTCGCTCTAGACTCGCTGTGTTGAAGACTCTTCGGTTGTCCAACGTCATCGATTGTATTATGAATCTTAGCCCAAGTCTTATGACTGCCCAATACATGGCTAGGTATATTGGCATCAGCTAGGAGTCTATTGAAGGATGTCAGTAATTTAAGTTCTAAAAAATCCGTAGAATTTGTATAAGGATTCTGCGTCACTGTTGAGGCTATTAAATCTACCAGATTGCTATTCGAATAGGCTACACCGTCTATGGTGACACGATTGGAGTTGTCTAATGATAAGCCTTGGACCCTATAATTTAAGATTTCGACCAATCTCTCGCCTTTATTCCTTAAGCTAGGGCGCAACGATTGAACTAACTCTTTAATTCTAGCATTATCCAAATTTAAATCCCTAGCTGCTGAAGTCTGGAGATTCCACGAACGCTGAGAATCATTTGACGACTTAACGTCTGAATGGAATTGCTTAGACTGATCTATCTACAGTCTAAACTTTTGAAGCGTCTGAGAATACAGATTTGACTTCTCTAGCCGTCAAGTCGTTACAATTTAGAATTTGTTCCATCTATCTAAATTCACAGCCGATCCAAGGTTTCGATCGCTATTTAAAATATTAATCTTAGATGTTGTGTTTATACCATCTATGATATTATGCGGTGCCAAAGTCATTTTCTGAGCGCTTTCTATAGCTATTATAGATATTATTATCCAAATAATTTATAAATAAGCGGTAAGACTGCTGGCGGTAGAAGGTGTAAGAAACCCCCGCGTTGAATAACTCATCATTTTTCATATAATGGTGTCTTGCTTTTATTGAGAAATCTAATGTTATTACAGTATCTGTGTAAGTGTTTGATATATTCGATTTAATTGTATGTTTCCACGAATTAGGTTTAAACAGCATTTGGACACAGCATCGGCTAAACCCTTATTACAACGCTCTAGAATTATCTTGTGTTGCTTGCGTTTGGCTTTAACTAAACTCTGTAAGACTGGTAATTGATCTGAGATATTGACAGCTCTACGTCCTCTTTTAAACTTAGACCCAGGTCTAGACCGTCTACGCTTATTATTATTATTATTAGCGTTACGCTGCCTGTTAGCCATTTTGACTATTCTTAAGCTTTCTTATTAGGCTTAGACACGTACACTACGCAAACTTGGTTCGGTAAAATATTGGTACGTAGTCTCAGATGTTCAGGTGTTGTCTGACAGAGGTCTATGAGTAAATAACCGTGAGCTCGAGCAGTGGCATCGCTATATGAATCCTGCAATGTCGAGCTACGTCTAGGATACATTTGACACGCCAATGTAGTTATGCTGGATGCGTCTCTAGGATTCTTAAATAGAATTATGTAATGACAATTCAGCAAAATATTTCTGTGGTGTTTATTTTCTGAGAAAATATTCTGAATCAAATGAATTATCGTTAAATTCTTGTGATGACCTCGTCTCGTAAACAAGGCAGTAACCCTGCTATCTACGTCCTACATCAGATCGTCAAGGATAATTAGATTAGCTGCGTTGGAATCTATTTCTAAATCTTGAACTCCTGAATATATCTCTACATCTGTGCCGAGTCTCTCGTAAGCAGGTTGATATGCCCTGTAACTTAATAAAATTCGTTCAGGTGTTTTATCGAATGGCTGAGCTCTGTATCTAATTATTTTGCTTAATAGGGTGGATTTCCCTGCTTGAGTAAGATAATCTATCTAAGTAAGATATTAGCTGGATGTTTAAATTGTGTATACATTTTGTGACGTAGTTTTACAAAGCTTGAAGAGTGCTAGAGCGTGTATCGGGGTGTACAACATGTCAAACCTTTTATAATAATATTAATAATAATAAAAATAATAATAATAGTAATAATAATAATAATAATAATAATAATAATAATATTATGGAAATCCTGGAAGCATATGTTCGGTTCTATATGGATGAGCTCGTCGAGCTTTGTGATGGCAATAAGGCTGAAACAGCTAGCTCAGTGTATAGAGTAATTTGGCGTACGCTAGCTTCACGGGTCAATTTAGGTAGAATTTTAGTCATCCTAAGAATTTGTCAATTGCTATTAGAAACTTATGAAATCGATCTATTCCCTACGGTGTGTGCTTTGATCCGTAGCTATTTCAAATTTGAACATGGGAACTCGTTAACGTTCAATAACTGAGCAGGGAATGCAATGTCTGAGGTTAAACATTATGTCCATGTAACGTCATTAACTGGTTTAAAATATAACATGTGAACTTGTTAACGTGCAATAACTGAGCAGTGAATGCTGCGTCTGAGTCTAAAGATTATGTAAGGAATAGTATATCGATTTTGACACTTAACATGTGCGAGATGACAGACTCAATTTTGAAGTTTGCCTAATCCTAAGATAGTGCTTACAACCAGTGTATCAATTTTTCTGTTACAGGCCCTATATAAGCTGAGTGTTTTGAGGTAAAAGATCATTCGAACGCTTGCGTTTACAAAGTATAGACATGTTTTTTAAAACTTAGCCACTTTGCAGTTGCATTGGCCATTTTTTAGGTCAGTAAAAATGGAAAACGCTAGAACTAGCTCAGGAGCTGAAGTTGAAGTAATTGTGCCACCACCTAGGCGTAATAGATTCAGACTACGGAGTTATACCTGAGTATCCGATACTGATAGACGACTCACCTGTTGTGCTTGAGGTAATTATTCGTAGCATTATTGATGTTATTAGTGTTATTATTTTGGTCAGGTTTTTTTTTTACTTATTTAAGTGAGACTCATCGAACGAATTGAGCCACATTACCTAAATAAGTAAAAAAAACCTACAATATATATACGTAATTACTACGAGATTAGTTAGACAGAGTGTTAGTGCCACTACCTCCCAACACTATCCACCGGGTAGCTAGCAATAACAGGGCGCTAGGTACCATGACAATTTCTCTAGCGCATTGGTCTGCCTGCGTACAGAGGCTATTATATGCAACTCTATTTCAAATTTGTAAATTTTTAACCAAAATCCTGAATTTAAATATATACACTCATAAAGTTACCTGGATGACGAAAATTTGTATTTAAAAAATTATATATTAATTAATAAGATATGAAAAGGGCCGAGCATTGTCACGCTATACTAAGGTAAAACAAAAAAAAGAAATAAAAAGAAAATAAATAAAAGAAAAAAGAAAGAAAAAAAATTATCAAAATTAAGCCAACATACTTTGAGTTACGACTGTACAGTGATTAACACGTAAAAGTGGGTCGTTTTTGGGGCGTGTTAAATTTTGTCATGTGGGGAAATGCGAGGTAGGTCTATCGAGCTGGCTGCTTACTCGTCATACGTTTGAAAACTAGAAATACAGCCTTTCGATTAATTATCAATGTATATTAAACCATAAGCACTGAATTTATGCATTAATAGCTGAAATGTAACTCAAAGTTATTATCCCGTTTAGACCTCCATACAATGTTAGTTTAAGTTACAAATTTAGACCTTTTTAAAAATTGCAGCACGATCTCGGCAAAAACTGCATTACCTCCCTTTGTATAATGAGTTATAATCTACACCAGGAATGACGTAGTTACCTCCCAATATACCTGGCTATGACCGAGGAAGATTTTGAATCATACCATAATCACAGAAATGTTTACCAGTCAAGCTGAATGTAAGTGAGTATAGATTTTACTGTTTTTATGCGAGCTGGACCGAGTGGGTTGGGGTTGGGTTTGGTGCTTGGACTCTGGTTTTGGGGTGGGGTTTGAGTTGACTAGGGTGGCGGGTATGGGGTGTTGGGCTTTGTGTTTGAGGGTTGGGGGATGGCGTTGCTGGGGTGTGTTGGGGGTGTTGCAGGGTTTGTGTTGGCTCTGGGTGGATCTGGCTAGTAGACTAGGGTGGGTGGGGTGGCTGTGGTTGAGGTTTGTGGGGAGGGTTTTGTGGGTTGGTGTTTGTTGAGGGATGAGGTGTTCTTTAGGGTTATGGGGTGTGCTATGGGGCCGCTAGGTTTAGGAATTCGGTGTCAGTGGGATTTGATGATGATGTTGCGACATTGGTGAGACTTATGACAGCGCCTTATGACAGCGACTTATCAACCTTACATATGCCCATGAAAAAACTTGTGTAGAAATATAAAATTTAATCTGATTTATCCTTTTTTTGTTTTGCAGTGTCACAAACTTACTCATGATATACGAGGTCGGCGATGGTGAGTGGAGTGACATCGGCTCCATCATCGCCGATGACAATGACCCCGATGACTAGATCTAGTTCTAACTGCACGCTCAGGCTGGTGTGTCTACTGACGTAGCTTGCAGGCCCGATGCTTGGAATGCATTCCAAGACATTTTGACCCCACATGACATTTCTCTAAGAGTGTATAGCAAGGCAGAGAATAAACGCTGCGTATACAGGGGTGTGGATAATTGCATTCAAATTTTCCCCCTATATCTGTATAATGATCAGGTTGAAAGTTTGTAGTTATTACTGCAACGATTGCGACGTTGCTTACGCTCAACCTGATCAACACTCTGGCATAAAACGCTGTCGTTTATGTCAAGCGGATCCGCCCTGCAAGCAGATTGCTAATTACTATTGCGAAGCTTGTAACAGATGGTTTAAGAGCGAGGGTTGCGACAAGAATCACGTCAACTCTGGAATGTGCGCTACGCGTAAGTCTTGCGGGGACTGTGACACACCTCTAGATGTTGCTTCTCACTTTAAACATCATTGCAGGCAGGGGAAATGTCCTAGTTGCAAGACTGAAGTTGATTTACGTGACCGTGTTTGTTATATGCAGAGTTATAATGAAGAACACATGAGCTTAGTCATGAAGCGTAAGGCGCGTGACCCTAACAACATGAATAAGGACTTATCATCCATCCCTCAACATTTCATCTTTTATGATTTTAAAACGAATCAAGTGACAAAGCGTCACAAGGTTATTTATGTCATGTGTCAGATAGCTTGCTGTGTATGCATTAGCAAAGCTCATGACGAGTATTGCTCGGATTGCAATGAACGTCGAAGAGAGGTTATCTTCGAATGTTCTAATGCTCTAACCGATTTCATGCAATGGTTATTAGCTGCACAATCTGAGCGTACGGGTAAGCATAAGGCTAATGTTCCACGTTTTCGGGACTACATCGCTATATCTCATAACAGCAGAGGTTTTGACTTACATCTAGTGATGGAGTGGCTATTTACAAATACATAACTTAAACCGTCCAACATACTAATGAACAGTAATAAAGTGATGTGTTTGAATGTTGGGGACATTCATTTTAAGGACAGTCTAGCATTTCTTCCATTTGAATTGCGTCAACTACCAGCGATATTCAATCTACCTAGTGAGAAAGGATTTTTCCATATCTCCTAGAGAGTAACGTGTTATTTGATTATGTAGGCACTTAACCCTCGATTGATACTTACAGCACTGACAGTATGTCTGTGTCAGTGTGTAAGGAATTTGACTCGTGGTATGACTCAGTTAAAGACTGTGTTTTCAATTTTAGGGATGCCATGAAACTTTACTGCAGGTGTGACATAGATATTCTATGCATGGCTTGTGGTAAGTTTTGTGAAATGTTCATCCATGAAACGGGGATACCTACTTTCATGTCATCTCTGCTGTTAGCGTCATTGTGTAATAAGGTGTTTAGGGCTAACTGCTTAAACGAGCATAAGCTAGTATCTCCGCATGTTACAGGGTACGTTAATCTATGTAACAAGAAATGTTAGTCCATAGAAGTGTAAGTGGCTAGCTTACCTGACTCATTCTAAGAATGTGTTTATTAAACACACTCTGATGGGCAGTGAACCAGAAGCGTTTAATCGATCGCTGGACGGTTACTGCCCAGACACGGATGAGTACCTTGAGTACTATGGCTGTTACGTTCATGCCTGCCCGAAATGTCTGCGTAGAAAGCGTTTGACTACCAAATCAATTTTTTAGCGTGATCTAACTTTAGAAAAAGTGTATCAGAAGACGCTTTCTAAATCTAGCGAGCTTAGACATGAAGATAGTCGAAATGTGGGGTTGTGGTTTTAAGGCCCAGAGGCTTAACGACCCTAGCATTAATGATTTTCTGAATGCTAGAATGTATCACCAGCCGCTTATCGCATGCGATGCTCGGTACGGTGGCTGTACCAATGCCATACATTTACATCACCAGGCCACAGCGGACGCGTATATAGCGTATGTGGATATCACTTTGCTATATCCTTACATTTGAAATACCCGTGAGTAGCCTCTAGGCAAACCGGAGGTAATCATTAGAGATTTTAAACCGGTAGAGGAGCTAGGGTCTTACTTCGGTCTGATAAAGTGCATCTGTTTACCTCCTAAAGATTTATTATTTCCTGTCCTCCCATACAGATGTAATGAACGATTGTTCTTTCCGTTGTGTAGTAAATGCGCTCACAATTTGCAGAGTACTGAGTGTACTCATAGTGATTGTGAGCGTGCTCTACATGGTGTATGGACGCCCACGGAGTTGATGGAGATGGTACATAGCGGGTACCGTATCTTAGAGTTGATCAAGATATGGCATTACGAAGAACGTACTGAAATGCTTTTCAAGAAGCATCAGGTGCTGAATTATTTATCAGTTGTATAGAGTTACTGAAACTTAATATTATTAAAAAAATTGTAAAATGTGAAATGACTCATATTGTTTTAATTGAAAAACACAACCTGAAAGAACCCTCGCCTATAACCCGTCCTAAACCCTGAGTCAACTTAGACTGGAATTTTTCCCCAAAATATTGTGTGGCCGCTCGAGGCCCATTAAACATGTAATAGGTTGTTGTTATTTCCCTAACACGATTGAAAATTGATTCGCTGAACTTTGTATGACTCTGACGATTGTTACACGCAGTCAGAGTTGTTTCAAAGCTTGACAAGTTAATTTTAATCTGTCAGTGTAATAATTAACTGATTGTCCTTACACTATACATCGACCCTTGTACATTGACCTGGCTAAAAGTGCTAAGATTCAGAAGTTTAATAATGATCAACCCGTTAGACTAATGGAAACGTTTTCCGCAATTAACCCTACTCTATAGCTTGACCATTTAGAATCTCCCATGATTGCATGAGTTCCCAGAGTCAGAAAAATACGTATCCAGACATGTAGCCTATCAAGCCACCTTATGCCTATTGATTAACGCTTGTCATGCGTCATTATGCTAATTACCCCTTTAAGCATGCCTCATTGGATACCTGGAGACCCGTGATTGAACGAGGGGGCGGGGCGTCGTCATCGACTGTGTTCCCAGGAAAAGACGTGTCCATACACGTAACCTGGTTGTCCCTCATTATGTAATACATTAACCCTTGAGCGTTTGGAATGGCTCCAAGAGATCATCCTTAATTACACCCATTGACCCTCGTCAACCAGCATTGCGCTAATTACCCTTAAGCTCGAAGCGCTGGATGCCTGGAGGCACGTGACTTAACGAGGGTGTGGGCTTCACGATCGAACGAGTCCAGACATATAGCCTGTCAATCATCCTTAATTACCCTCATTAACGCTTGTCAATCATTACGCTAATCACCCTTAAGCTCACCTCATTGGATGACAGGTGGCACACGATTTAATGAGGGGGAGGGCTTATGGGCAACTTCTACATCTAACATCCAATCACAATGGAGTAGATCTGGGCCCCCGTTTTCACACCTTTTTCAATAGGCGGTGAGATCAAAGCCATAAAGGTGATAATGATGCAAATTAGTTGGTTGCTCTGCCACAGCAACTACTTTACAGGTGTGACAAACGGGGACCCAGCTCGCCTCACCTCTACTCAGGGTGTTTGGCAGCATCAAGATGTAATATAGGAGCATGCCAAATTGGAGCTATGCTCAGGCAGACCTGGTTATTCTGGTAGCGTCTACTTTGTGCATGTTTTTCCTTTTGAGACATTTTCATAAAACCACAGTCGTCTCAGATTTTCTTTCTCTTGGAATCTGTACTCAAACCTAGAAACATCTCAAATTTGTGTTCCGCTTACTCTCTTCTCTTGCTAACTTCTAAATTTTGATAAACTGTGAGCCTAAGTTTCTTAAAGTTTGAGTCGAAAGAAATTAATTCTTCGACAGTGTTTAGCTTGGTGTAGCGACTTTGGATGAAGCCAGTTATAATTTGTGTGCTGTCGCCTTATTAATTTTTACTGTTCACGTTTAACGTAAAAGGCATTTTTGCCTGCTGTTGGCACTTGTACTGAGCGCACTTTTCTTAATTTGTGACTAATGCAGTTATTTCATTCTGAGTAAAATGTGTTAGCTTGAGGACGCGAACTAGGGACACAAGACGCCAAGAGCTAGGATGCATCTTTTCGCTGCTTAACAGCAGGTAATATCTGTACCCATTTGCCTCCTATACTAAATTATTTAGAATAAACCTTAAGTTTATTCACTTCCGTTTTCATTATTTCCACTTCCGTTTTATCTGTCCCGTTCGCTTTACGAAGAGGCGGGGATAGTGGAAATACAGTCCATTTTTATAGGGCCTTTTATGATTAAATTTCAAGTAACTGATACAGAGGCGCCTCGCAATATTGTCAGCTAGATTATGTCATAATTTTTACTTGTTACTTGTTCTGTAAATCCCTCCTCTCTGTTCTAGGAGAACCACCAGCCGGCACTAAGTTCCTAGCTGATGTAAAGTGTTGATTTTGTCGCGTTGTGTTATCATGCCTTTTTGGACGAAATATAGTGTACTGAGACTTTCCAGTTAGTATGCAAGATCTCTTGTGGTGCAGCTTGAAACAGAGGTCACGGGTGGCCTCCTCTAGCATGGTCGCGAGCGGATTGCATTTAGTGAATGTATGGAAGGTGTCGAGAATTAGTTTAACGATGTTGACATTCTTTCAAGGTTTGGAGGTTACTGGCTAACATGATGTGTTAAATCTTGTTGATGAGTGGTTTGCGGGTTTCTTCCAGACATGGACAATTAAAAAGAAAATGTTCAGTGGTCTCTGGTTCAGATTCGCAGAGTGGACAATCAGTGTTAGAGGCACGGTTTCGAGTAGAGCTGGCATACAAGTTGTAGCGCTGAGTGAGCTACTTTGCTTTGACTGTTGCTTTGATGACCGTAAGGGTATCAGTGTTTGCCATATTCCAGACTGAGTGGCACCTTCCTATTTTGCAGGACGATAAGTTGATGTATCCCAATGTTACTTTCGCTGCAGCTTCCTCGAGTAGGATTTCTAGCCAGTAGTTATTCACATTAGCATGCAACAGCTTCTTCCAGGAACATTTTGTAGGTTGGGATTTTACAAGGTTGAATGCTGATGGAAGCTTATACTGAATCAGGAGCTTTCTAACAACAATCACCCAGCTATGGGAGTTGTAGCTTTTGACTACCAACTGTCGTCTAATAACTAATGCTTCAATTGAGTCAGGTCATCGCAGCATGTTGAGAAACAGTGTCAGTATTCTCTTATGGATTTGACCTTCAATTGGGATAACGCCAAGGAGCAGGTAAACAGCAGCATTAGCGGTTGAGGCAGGTAGATGCTGCAGTCTTTTTAAAGTCCCTCTGTAGTAGTCCTCCAGCATTTGGACGTCGCTGTTTGAGAGCACAGCTGCTTCTAAGCCATGTAGAAGGATTGGTGTGATATAGATCTCCCATAGCTTGATGGATGTCATTGGGTTGATACCATTAAGACCGTGCATTCCGGCGCCCATCAGCGAGTATGCTGCTCGGCGTGCTGAGTCAATACGTGCAACGATTGTTGACTTGTTTTTTACATTATTTGATCTGTGAATTCCCAAATGTGTTTCCTCTGGGGAAAGTTCCAGTTCAGCTCCATTAAGATGAAGAAATGCATCTGAAGATTTACCAGGTGCTGTTTTTGGGACCATAGCTTTGGTCTTTGCTGTGCTAAACAGGTATCGCTCGTTTGATGCATCGAGCTCTGCAATATTCAATAGTTGCTGCATTTGAAAGGCACTCTTGGAGATAATGGCCAGGTCGTCTGCACACATGATGGCGCCAGTAGGAATAGAACCAATGCGAAATGCACCTGGATGAGCTGTCAGTTTATTCAGTAATGGGTTGCTACGTTGTTTGAAGAGATCAGGAGATGGGTATGCGCCCTGTCTGATGCCGAGTTCTTCATTGAAGGCTCTAGATACATTCCCCTGCCACTTGATTACTGATGTGATGCCGGAGACTATGTCAAACGCTTTTGAAGCATCCATGAATGTAATAAGCAGTGGCAACGCACTATCCTTTGCCTCAGCTAAGCATTCAGTAAGCAAGAAGGCTGCATGAGTAGAAGAGCATCTATTGGTGAATCCAAATTGCAGCTTGTTTTGTTTTGGGTCCAAGACTGCCCTTGACCGTTTCAGAAGTTCTTTCTCTAGCAACTTGCTTAAAAGGGATGTAACCGTAATACGCCTGTAGCTGTCTGGATTGTTTGCTGGTTTTCCTTTCTTCAAGATTGATGATACGATGCCCATTTTCATACCGTCTGGAATCGTCCCCGTTTCAGTATTCCGTTAATTAGACGTGTGATGACACTTATTACTTCCTCAGAGGCAAACTTCACATGCTCCGCCGATAGGCCAAATGAGTCTGCAGCTTTACCCTTTTTCATTGAATCAATATGTCTCTGTGTCAGCTTCTGTGAGCAGTTGAACAGCATTTTCGTTTGATGGCAACGAGCTAAGGAGAGCATGGATCATGTTAGCAGAGTTGTTTGCGTCTTCACTGAAACTAGGATGATGCTTGGCAGTATCCAAATCCTCAAAATAGTTGGCCCATCCTTCAGTTTCTGATATTCTTGAAGAGAACTGCTTGAAGTCGATGGCTGACATTTTTGATGCTCTGCTACCAGGTCGATGTTTACATACAAGTTTAAACATGGATTGTTTGTCATGTGTTGACATGTACATGATAGCACTGTGAAGATTGTTACGCAAGTCAGCTGACAGTTGGCGTTGAGCATGACGTAGGGCTTGTTTAGCGTGCATCCTGTTATTAGTTAATTGGTTGACTTTGTCTGTAGGACGGCCTCCCTTCTTCCAGGCCCAGTGGGCAGCTTTCGCTTTAGAGACTAGCGGTTTTAGTGCCGAGTTCCATTTAGTTGTTGTCCTACGGCGAGGAGGTTTAGCATATGTAGGATCACACTGAAGAGCGGTCTTCTTTAGAATAGAGTTTGTGGCTTGAAGTATGATATCTGGAGAAGTGTCTGGCGGGCAGTCCTTTAAGACCTTGGTAAGTCAATGACTTATAACGCTCCAGATTTGCTTTCGACCAATTAACGCGTGGTTGCGGAGGGCAGTTTATCTTCTTTACCCTCCCTGGGAGTATTGTTAGTGATAAGGTTGCAGTGACTGAGTCGTGTGCACTCTGGTTAATAACGTTTCTCGTGTCAACTACAATATCTGTGATTATTGTTTCTTGATCCGTCGGTTCAATGAAGTGGTCAATATGGGATGTAATGTTCCCTGAAAAGTGGTAATATGTTGGGCAATCTGTGTTTTTTTCAGACACTCTGAAGGCTGCAGAAGTGCAGAATTCCTTAAAAAGTACATCATTCTTTGAAGTTTTCTCTCTATTATGTCTGCATTTACATCACCTGTCCATAGAATATGGCTGTCCTCTCTGTACTGTTCTCGAATTTCAAAAACTTCATCCAAGATGCTTTTATAGTGTTGGTCTGAAGAGCCTTGGGAAGGCAGATAGGTGTTAATGAGAACTAAGGGTGTTTCCTCTGTACTTATGCGTATTGCTAGGACTCTGTTACTGCCAACCGGTAATACTTCAATTTTCCTTGACAGATCTTTATGCCAGATGACTGCAACCCCGCCTTTACCTCTAGGTCTATACGAGGGAGGTAGAGGGTCATCATCGTCTGAACACTTTATGGCTGCTTCATGTGATGGAAATGCTTTGCAAATATGATCTGCTTGGTAGTTAAAGAGCCAATGTTCCTGAAGGCAGATGATGGTTTGGTTTCCTTTCAATAGCTCCTCCACATAGGCGATGTTGCTGGTGATATTTTCAATGTTATAGGAAACAATCCTTAGGTGTACATCAGAGAGTTGTGTAGTGTTTAGTCGTTTCTGTGGGGTGGTGGTTTGTCTGTCCCCTGAGGAGACTCTAAAAAATGAATGTTACTTGGAGACGGTGAGACTTGCTGCTGGTTGTTATCTAGCGAGGCTTGTTCACTGCAATATTGTTTATCTGCGGATGATTGGTTAGATATTTGGCGGGAATGTTCTTTCTGACTTTCTGTCTGTCGGAGTTAGAGGAGGAAGAACCTCTGATTTATTGGTCTGATTATTTGTGGCTATGACTCTGGAGGTTACGGCTTGGTTTTGATGACTTTCTGACAGAGCTTGACTTTCGCTCGTTATATTTACAGCTACTGGTTTGACTACTATGCGACAGTTCCGGTTTACTGTCTCTGAAGAGAATTTTGGGAACGCTTTGCTGACCCTATAGAAGTACTTTTCCAGATAGCAGAATTTACAGATAGCCAGCACTGAGACGTTATTTTGTTCAGTAAATCCTGGTTTCCTGTAGTGAAGCAAGATATCGAGTTTGCAGTTGGCATTAGCTTAGAGCCAGCGCTGAGATACTTCGTATTATCCAGTAGATTCCGGTTTCTGTTGAAGCAAGGTGCAGACAGGGGTCAATTCATAGATGGACAACATTTTGTTATTATTCAGTAGATTCCGCTCTTGATTTTAGGAGCAAGTACAAGGCTTTTACAGAATCATTGTTCAGCACTGATTTTCTTATTATTCAGTAGATACTGTTCTCGATTTTTAGAAGCAGGTACATAGTCTTTACATAATCATTGCCATTGTAATCAGTTTAGAATCACACTACGTAGGCACACTCGTTAACAATAGGACATGCAGAAGATGTATTGTTGAGTATTTTTTCAGTAGTATTTTATCGTGTCATTACTTTTTGTAAGTGCCTTGCTGATGCTAAGAAGGTGCCTGCGTGCCTTAGAAACGGTTTGAGCATTGTGACGTCATAATATTTCTTTGTCGACTAATTATCTAGTATGTCCGTACTCCCCTTTGGTTAGGCTATGATAGGTGAACCGGATATGGTTTCAGTTTTTTGATGCAAGTAAACAAGTACTCGAACAGCTTCATGATAACAGTGGACATTTAGCAGTTGAAAATACTCATAGTAGAATAAGCATCCTGAAACTGACTTGACTAGTCCGGTTTCACATAAACCAATCGTAGCATTACGGGGAAAGGATGGGCCATCCTTAATACAGGGTAGTCTAAACTTTAATTTTACTTGATCTCCGTCGCCCGTGATCTTGAACTGTTCAATTCAGTCTAGAAACTCGGACACGTTTGTAGGACAAAGGTCATAGGTCAAGGTTATCAAATAGGTTCACCTGTACTCGCGCAGTAGTTAGAGGTCACACTGCTTTCAATAGAAAGGCTCATACTGCTCCTTACTACCAAATTTCAAGAAGATCTTTCTTATACTTTTATACTTGATCTTACTTACCGGCTGTCTCAGGATTTAGTCACTAGGAGTCCCAGCGCTCTTGCTAATATAGTTCTTAGAATAACTTTCAGGTGAAAGCATCTTGATTATTTGTCCAATAAGTGGCACACAATTCTTTACGTGAACAGGTTATCCTAGGATTGTAGGCCCAACGTGCTTATAGAGTATTCGAGTCCTTCTTAGCATTGTTGACTTTCAACATCATTTAGCAAATATTTAAGCTGGATAGAATTTATATTGGAGTGGTGTTACCAGATAATGTGCTCAATCGCTATCGTCTATGCTACAGAACCTGAGCATTGCTAACCGTTGCCAGATTGTTACCAGCACATCATTTTAAAAAATAACCATAGACGTTATTGCCAGATAGTGCGCTAAATTGCTAACACATACCATACAAAAATCTTAGCATAGTTAACTGTTGCCAGATTGTTTATGATTCTAGCTTAGTCTCTGAGATAGCCATTGTATAGGTTGCTTAGTTGACATTTACTTTCAATTTATACCAAGTTTGTGAAAATCATCCGGTCAATTTTCAAGTGACTTATATTTAAATTGTCCTCGATACAACTGCGCACTTTACACTACACGTTAGTCAGATAAATTTAACCTGTGGCTAAGCATTGGAGTAAGAAATTATAAGCTAGTTATCTAGTTATTTAGCTGATAAAGACCTTGGAGCGTGACAAGTTGTTCGCTAAATGAGGATTACTTGTGTAGACTAAGAAGTTTGCACAACATCAGCGCTCAACCAACTTGAAGTAATCTATCTTTGCTTAGCCTTGTAGCAAAACATTTTCTTAAGAGCTTCATTTCGACTTAGCAAACTAGGCACCAGTCTTTAGTAAACCCATTGGGAATTTGGTGCAAACCTGTCCTTTTGCGTTCTAACAACCTCAGCACTTGCACAGCCTGCACTACTAACCCGCACTTCACCCCTTGTTCAAGACTCTGTTTTGTAAGGTGTACCTTGAGTGTCATCTGACCCACAGTATGGACTTTTCATCCGCTTGTAGTCATTGGATCATTCAGGCGCGTAAAGCGCTTGAGCAGTGCATGAAATACAGCAAGATGGGAACTCCTGTTGCCTTGGGGGCAGGGACAATGTTGTTCGTGAGATAGGACAACTGGCTGGTGTGATGGGTGGTCTGTCGAGACAGATTGCCCAATAAGGGAAAATAACTGTAGGTGAAGTGGGAGGAGACGGGGAAAATTGTGGTGCACACACACACGCACGCATGCACGCACACAACAGCCTGAGATCTCGCCATCTTTCCTGATTAGAACGCCAATACCGGTCTGCATTTCGACTGTGATAGCACAACCACTCGGGTTAACTTTTCGGCCTTCAGATTTAACTTTGCCAAAGAGAACTCTGGGTGGTAAAACAAAGTTCGACAAGCCGAAACCTAGAATGCGTCACACTTACACCACATTAGCATCACACCATGACCAGCGGAGCATTGTGCCCCCAGTTTCGCTACAATAGTTTCAACGTATTCTTCGATTATAGAAAGATTTTCACGTTCGGTCAACTGGATGCTGTCTTTTATATACATTCCTACACCACCACCACCACCACCACCACCACCACCACCGTCCTTGTTAATTGTTTCAGTCCTATGCTTTTCAAAAAAGTTGTTCTTGTTAACTAGGGTAGTAGGCGAGTTGAGTTTTAGCCAGATCTCCGCAATTCCAATAATCCAAAACTGATGTCTAAAAATTTATTTAACTTGCCATTGTACTTCAGTATCGACCGGGTGTTTGCGTCCTATTTTATCATTAAATGTACTTAGAAGTGTGTAGTTACAGGTTTGTGGAGGTATGTTTAGGTCGGTTCTAGAATCTTTTGGTTTAATGTCTATGTGTAGGTGTTTAGTTTAAAGGGGTTTAGGAATATGCTCTTTGTAGTTGTATTCGACATGCGGATTCATGATTTCAAGTGTGTAGTCAGTGTCGTCATTAATGTGGCTAAATGGGAATAGAGATATGTTGCAGCTTAAACACCAACAAAGTAAGTAATCTGAGTCAAGTTGAGAATAATCGGTAGGTTAGTTTAGAACATCTTAGGTTAACTCACATGCTACACAAATCAGCTAATACAGCTTTTTGAATATTTTAACAGGTTTCGTGCAGGGTGAGCAGGGGATTGTAATTGTCATGGTAAGGGAAAACTGCATGAGGACAAATTACTAGGGTGGGGGTAAGATTGGGTGAATGAGCTACCAGAGATAATTTTCTCTTCTTGGCATTTACAAAATTTATATATGGCCATAAATGGATTCGTTGGTGCAATCTTAATTCTTAGTTTGTGGGTGGATACGTGGTACTGATTGTGGGAGTTTAACAGCGTAATTGCAATAGTATACCGGTAGTAAATAAGTTATGGATCGCTCACAGTACAGTGAGCAATAATATCTGAATACATGTAAAATATGACAAGCATAATGGAATTCCGGACAAAATCCCACTGGACAAAATCCCACCCAGACATAATCTCACCAGACATAATCTGACCCGGATAAAATCCCACATGGACAAAATCTCACCGGACATAATCCCACCGGACAAAATCTCACCTGTACATAATACCAATTCATAAAATTGCTACCATTGAATCATACAGTAGTAGTACTAGTCAACATTTTCAGCAAACAAGTTACGCGCAATATTCAATTTTTCCAGCACAGCAAAGTTTTATGTTGGTACTAACATGGTTGTCACAATGCAGCCACCCTCACCCGTTCCACATCTTTATCTATCTATCACTATCCTAGATGACCACCCTTAGCGAAATGTATAAAATGATGATTAAATTGAAAATAACTTTGACTGGAATATGTTAGACAGCAACAGTTTCTAGTTACCTAGCCAACAAGGGAACAATCCGTTTGGTTACAGCAAATTTCGAGGCTTAATAATAATAATAATAATAATAATAATAATAATAATACTAATTTTAAATGTACGCATTTACAACAGAATGCTTGAAGATTAAATTGGCAAAATCATATGCTTTTGGAAGCTTACATTGTGGGCCTAGATGTATACAAATGAAATAAATCCTAACAAATGATGATTTCGTTGCACATAAATTAATATAATTTTTTAAGTTGTGAAATTTAATTAGAGACACGAGCCCCTAATTTACCTTCGAAATTAAAAACATTATACAATAATTTGTACGGGATGAAATCATCATATGTTAAGATTTATTTCGCTTCATTACATTGAGTAACCCTCTAAAATGTTACAAATTAAACAATTTTATTTTCACTCATTCTGGATTCTGAATGTGCACATTTAATATTTAATTAATTAACACGACGAACCCACCCTCCCCTCCCGACTGTCTCTAGCCTACACACCTGTCTATTCCCAAGATTAAAGATTTTCAAGCAGAACGGATAAATGTATGTAACAGTCTAATGTCTTCCGTTTATTCATGGTTTGTAATGTTATGTCATGCATAAATATTATGTGTAAGACGTCCATCAACTCATATTTAAATAAGCAAATAAAATTTATTTGAATTGAATTGAATTAGAGAAGTCAAGGGATGTAATAGCCCCGAGATCACTGACAACTATACAAAATGTGACGCCCATGTATGGTCTCCTCTACGCTCTTGAGTTGATCCCGGTTGGTCACTAATGGAGTGCACATGAAATCCTGGTGTGAAATTCCAGTGGGATGTTGTCCAGGTGGGATTATGTCCGGATGGAATTATGTCTGGGTGGGACTTTGTCTGGTGGGATCTTGTCCGGTGGGATTTTGTCTGAGCACTGCATAATGTTATCAGAATTAAAAAAGAAACTACAAAAGGAACAGTACACAAATAGCCAATGAGGACGATTCTACACTACAATTCATTCATTAACACATAAGCAGCAATACTTGGTTAGATGCGGCTACCGGTAAAATTAAGGCAATTATGTAAATATGACAAGCAGGTTCATGCTATATCCCTGTAGCCCCCTAACACTCGTCGTTCAAAGACCAACTGGTTGGTGATTGAGCCCATTTGCGGACAGAAAGGAAACTATTTCCGAGAATCTACCACTGGAATGACAGGCTCGATAATCTAGTCATTCCAGTGGCAAATCCTAAAAAAACAATCCACTCCCTGGTCTACAAATATAAATATTCAATGCGAAGAATGAGATTTTGTCGAGCAGATTTTGGGGTTAAAGAGTTAAATGAAGGTGAAAGCAAGCCAGCTAATGCTTGCAAGTGTCACGGTCTTTGTATATGGGCCAATACAAAGAAATGCATATGGTGTCTCGATGCCTTTATTTATAACAAGGGGATTTAAACCAGGATAAACGACCAGCGTTTCCAATTCTTCCAATAATCCACAATATCTTCAAGCCAAACTGATACACACACATATATAATGCACAAATATATAATCGGATTTGACATCCGAACTCCTTGAAGGTTGAAAACTGATCTCCATAAACTGGTTTCTTAGTGTATGCCCATGCTATAGGAGTGCAGTGTTACCATACATACAGCCAAACATATCCCAAGCTACTCACTTCCTCATACACAACATTGACAAAACACAGTGGTAACTTAACAGTAAATACTACTCAGACACACATTACAAAGACATTAACACTCCCAGAAGCTGACATGCCTTAAGCATATCAGCCGTGACTAGATTCCTGTAAAGAAATAAAAGTCAACAGCATTGCATATGACATATTACTCATTAAAGGTGTGATGAAACTAAAATGTCATTGAAATGCAAAGTCATACCATGAAACGAATCAATATGCATTAAAGGGGATATACTCTACTATTAAAGGGGACATAACTTATAATTCAAATAAATATACCATGAAAGTAACAGTCATATATATATATATATATATATATATATATATATATATATATATATATATATATATATATATATATATATATATATATATATAAAGCCTGTGACATACTCCCCTGGCCAGAGAAAATATCTCCTGACATTTCCCTATGCAATAGATAAACAATAGACAGACATTCAATATTTAAAATTTAATATTTATATTTCTGCTCCATCATGGATTATCACAGTTAATATTTATGTACAACACAATCATATTCACTAAAATATATCATATGTTAATATTTAATATTTAAGCATAAGTATTACATATGGTATAAATAGTATGATAAAATGGAATGCAATATATCTGTCCTTACCATAAGGTTTGACTTACATAACCCACATGTGAATTAGGCGGTTTCCGCAACCAGGCCTATATTGTCCTCACTACATCACCTGAAATAAAGCAGAACAACATTGGTTCATACTAAAAACAAGGTTGAAAACATACTCATAAATTTACCACATAGTAATATATACATGTACAGTAATGTCTTATCAATAAACATATATTAAACGAGTACTTCCACTGCAGAAATTCCCATAACACACTCACCGTATCGGTCTGGTGGTTTCTTCTGCCGACTCAATCGTCTAGGTAGTATTGGTGATTGTTCAACAATACAACTATTACCTGGCAACTCCGAACTCCTTGTACCAGATATACTTACATTACCTATGTTGCTTACTTCTGTTGAGATTTGGTGAGTTACTGATGCTGATTCACGACCTCCATCCACAGAGCTGGACGTTTGTGTATGTCCAGGTTAAACTGTGACATCGGGTCTGCATCTTGCACTCCTCCTAGCAGGGATTATATACTTAGGAGTACAGCTCACCTCACTATCCATACTGTCAACTGAGTCAGAGCAATTTTCAGCTCCTGAATCTATTTGACCATTCCCACTTACCATCTTACTTCTGGCCCTTTTGCCCATGTTATTAGACACAGGCGCTTCATCTTCTGTCTTAACAGGTTCTGCACATGGAATCGCCATAAAAGGTAACAATAGATTACGGTGCAAGGTTCTGACCAATCCTTTTCCAGTCTCTCACTGAACATTGTAAACTGGTGTATCAGTATTTGGAATTTCAATAACAATATATGAATCTTTTGCCCATTTGTCAGGTAATTTCTGCTTACCTTTGAGTCCAACATTCTGTACCAGAACTCTGTCACCAATTTAAAGAGTAGAATCCCTTACTTTGCGAGCGCAGTAACCTTTGCCACTCTTTTGAGCTTGAGCTGCAGCAACTTTTTAAGCAAAGTCTAGTCTTTTACGTAGCTTTCTAGCATAGCTCTGCCTACTCACTGATTGGTCTGTGTTACACCCAATTTCTAAGTAGGCATCTATTGTTAGTCTGGAATGTCACCCGAACATTAAATAATGAGGTGAAAAACCTGTTGACTCATGTATTGTCGTGTTATATGCATGTACTGCGATACATAGGATTTGCAGTCAGATTTTTTATCTTCTAGCGTTCCAAGCATCTTCAAGAGTGTCTGATTGAATCTTTCAGTCATCCCATTCCCCATTGGATGGTAAGGAGTTGTCCGAGTGTTCTATACTCCAGCAATCTTGCACAGTTCTTGAATTACCCTACTCTCGAAGTTCCTACCTTGGTCACCATGTATATTTGCTGGAAAACTATAATGCACAACAAAATTTTCATACAGCACTTTAGCAGTTGTTTGGGCCGTTTGGTTGCGAGTGGGCATGGCTTGCGCATACCGTGTGAAATGGTCTGTAATGACTAGGATATCTTCAAAACCACCCTTTGATTTCTCTAGTGACAGAAAATCAATACATACTAGTTCCATTGGATGCAAACTTTGTATAGCTGTTTTGGTCACATAAGTTAGAGGATTATTATCTGTGCGTACATGGAATACCCTACAAGAAGGTTATTAAGTGGATTAACTATCTTTGCATAATCCTTGATGAATTGCCTGAAATATCCAGTAAACCCTAGGAATATTCTCAAAGACTTCACAGAAGTTGGGACTGGCCATGTGGTAAGTGCTGAAATCTTCCCCGGATCAATATGGATACCATGCTCTGACACCAAGTAACCTAGATATTAGATAAGTGACTTCTGGTTTGAAGAACTCACACTTCAATGGCTTAAGTTTAAGATTATGTTCATCGAGCCGCTTAAACACTTTCTCCAAACGAATTAAATGTTCCTCGAACGTACTTGAAAACATAAGAATATCATCTATAAAGATTAAGCCATCGAAGTGTGAGTATTGGAAAGACGGTGGAAGAAAGTATGCATAAACAGGCATATACTTTATTTTACTATCATATTGTAGCGCAACTGGGGGCACAATGCTTCTTTGGTCATGGTGTGATGCGACACTTGTATAGAAATCTGACATTCGGGATCCTGATTTATCATTCTTCTGGTTGCCACCCAAAGTTCCTTTCGGCGAAGTGAAAGTTGAAGGCCGCAAAGGGAACCCGGGTGGTGGTGCTAACGCAGTTGAGGTCAGAACCAGTTTTGGGGTTCTCATGAGGTGGGACGGCGGATTCTCAGTTTGATGTGTGTGTGCATGCGCATGCATGCATTACTCCTAATGCCCCGTCTCCTATGCTCTGCACAGTTGGTTCCCTTTCTTGGGCAACCTGCCTCAGCAAATCACTCATCACACCAGACAGTTGTTCTATTTCCCGAATAACATTGTCACGCACCCACCCCCTCCCCCGAGGCCATTGGAGTCCCCATCTCCCTGTATTCCATGCACCGCTCAAGAGCTTGACGCACTTGGGTGATCGACTGGCTACGAGCAGATGACGAGTCCATTATTGTGGGTCAGTGACTCTCAAGGACCACTTACAAAAAGAAAGGTTTTGAAAAAGGAAGGAAGTGAAGGTTTGAGGGTGTGCACGCTGTGCAGTGCTGAAGTTGTTAGAATGCAAAGTCGAAAAGATGAACAAAAGTTAGAAAATGTTTTGCTACGAGGCTAAACAAAGGTGGATTACGTCGAGTTGGTTATATCGGCTAAATAACTAAATAACTAGCTTATAATTCCTTACTCCAATGCTTAGCCAGGGGTTAAATTTATCCGACTAACGTGTATTGTGAAGGGCGCAGTTGTATCAAGGACAACTTATATATAAGTCAATTGAAAATAAATGTCACCTAAGCAGCCTATACAATGGTTAACTCAGAAACTAAGTTAGAATCATAAATAATATGGCAACAGTTAACTATGCTCAGATTTTTGTACCGTATATGATAACAATTTAGGACACTATCTGGCAATAACGCCTACGGTTATTTTGGAAATGTTGTGCTGGTAAGAATCTGGCAACAGTTAGCAATGCTTAGGCTCTGTACCATAGATGATAGTGATTGGGCACACTATCTGACAACAACACTCCAATATAAATCCGGCATACATATTTGCTAACTGATGTTGAAAGTCAACAACCCTAAGAAGGACCCGAATACTCTATACGCACGCTGGACCTACACTCCTAGGATAACCTGTTCAAGTAAATAATCTTGTGCCACTTATTGGACAAGTAATCAAGATGTTTTCACTTGAAAGTGATTCTAAGAACTATATAGGTAAGTGGCTAGGACTCCTAGTGACTAACTCCTGAGCCAGACGGTAAATAAGATCAAGTATAGAAGTATAAGAAAGATCTTGAAATTTGGTAGTCAGAAGCTGAAAGGGCTTAGCTAACTACCGGGCGAGTACACGTGAACTTAATTGATGACC
This sequence comes from Chaetoderma sp. LZ-2023a, assembly GCA_034401795.1. NCBI lineage: Eukaryota > Metazoa > Mollusca > Caudofoveata > Chaetodermatida > Chaetodermatidae > Chaetoderma > Chaetoderma sp. LZ-2023a. The sequence goes on along the minus strand of CM067362.1, from coordinate 22,381,947 downwards.
TTGACCTATATGACCTTTGCCATACAAACATGTCTGAGTTTCTTGACTGAATTTAGCTAAATTGAATGGTTCAATTTCAATTCAATTCAAGTAAATTTTATTTGCTTATTTATGGTATTACTTACAAAATGCATATAGGTGGCCCATCAAAGGCAGAGCCTATGAGGTGACGGGCCCCTTACATATAACATTCATACATGACATAACATTACAAACGATGAATACATTGGAGACATTATAGACAGTTACAAACGTTTATCTGTTCTGCTTGATAGTCTTAATCCTGGTGACACACGCACGCACGCACGCACGCACGCACACGTGGTTATAATTCAATGATGTAGGGTAGGGACATTTGGAGAGAGAGGGGGGGGGGGGTGTTCATTGTGTTAATTAGTTTATTATTATTATTATTATTATTATTATTATTATTATTATTATTATTATTAATTATAATAACAATAGCAACAATATTGTTATTATTATTATTATTATTATTAGTAGTAGTAGTAGTAGTAGTAGTAGTAGTAGTAGTAGTAGTAGTAGTAGTAGTAGTAGTAGTACAGGCATCAAAATTGGGTGGAACCAAACCAATAATTCCTGTGTGTTGGTTATGCAGCTTAAGAAGTGCAGGATGAAAATTACGTGAAACTGAGCTCTTTATTTATTTTCAAATCTGAGGTAGAAGAGTTTACATTAATCAGAGGCCCAGAATCATGCCTAGCACATATAATCAGGTCACGCAGATGACTAGCATGTAACAGAATTATTGGTCACGTTGCTAAAATACCCGTAATCTATTATTATTTTATGCAGATTTACCAGATTTCATGGCCTATGCTATTATTATTATTATTATTATTATTATTATTATTATTATTATAATAACAACAATAATGTTGTTGCGATGACTAGACTAAGCCTGCTCTCTATAGTATTTAACAGCCATGGTAATCTAACTCTGGTAATTCTAGAGTTGTTTATGAATGTCCAGGAATATGATAGCATAGTCATTGTGGCCGGTATTGCTCTAATAATTTTCTATTATCGTGTTTTTAATGTTTCGTTTGTAGGATGTTTTGGTGATAATTTTTGTGCGTATTTCTTCGTCAGTGCAGTTCCAGAGTTTTATGGCTTGTGTTGATGTTTTGTTTCTAGATGTTTCTGTGCGGCAGTATTGTGTATGTAAGTTATGTTTGGCTCTAGTGTTGTAAGAGTGTATTTCCGTGTTGTGTGTAAAAAGATCTGAGGGAGGGGCTGGTAAATTACCGTTATGGAAGTCTCTTAGGATGGAATGAAGTTGCAGTTTGCCAATGTCTTTATGTTTTATTAGTTCTTTGGCTTTGAAAATGTTTTGCCACTTTGCTGCTTGAAAGAATAACTTAATGGCTTTCTTTTGCAGTGATTCTAACTTTGTTAGTTTTGTTTGATGTGCAGTCGTCCAAATAGTATTACAGTATGTGATATGTGATAGTATTAGTGTGCTATAGAAATTTTATTAAATTAACCGTTAGGTGGGATTTACGTCTACGCATGATACCAATGTTCTTAGCTATCTTGGATGTAATAGATCCTATGTGCTTCTCCCATGTGAGATGCTTGTCTAAATACACACCTAAAAACTTGCAGATTGGGCCTCATGTATCTCTTGGTTATGTATATACATTTTTTGGAGATCAGCGTTTTTTTGCATTAGTGAATAATATATAATTAGTTTTTGGGACGTTTAGTGATAGTTTATTAATTTCAAATCATTGAATTACCTTTTCCATTTCATAATTTACATTTTTGTATACAGTCTCTATGCTCTTATGGCTGCAAAATGCATTGGTATCATCTGCAAACAGTATCAAGGATAGATGGTTACAGATTTTGGGAAGGTCATTCATGTATAATAACAACAAAGGGCCAAGAATTGATCCTTGCGGAATACCGCATACTAGGTTGCCACTCCCAGATAAGACTCCATTGTATTGCATTCATTGCACTCTGTTAGTTAAACAACTCTGAAGCCAGTTTAGTGCAATGCCTCTTATTCTATAGAATGTTAATTTTTTAAGTAGAATTTCGTGATCGATTGTATCAAAGGCTTTTGAGAGGTATAGAAATATACCCAATATGTGTTCTTTGTTTTCAACAGAGGTCGAAATCTTTTCCATCCTATCCACACGTGCCAGCATGGTTGAATGCTTTTCTCTGAAGCCATATTGGGATTGGTAAATTATTGAATTTTTGTTTAGATATTTTGTCAGCCTTTCTAGGAGTTTTGAGAAAAGGGGGAGTAGTGAGACTAGCCGGTAGTTAGCAAAATCTGATGAGTCCTTTGCCTTGTATATGGGTGTCACACATGCTGCTTTTAGTCGCGATGGGAGCACACCCTGTGCTAGTGAGAGATTGCAAATGTGATCAAGTGGAGTTAGGATATGTGAGATGCATGGCTTGAAAACACTCCATTTAAAATTATCAATTCAAGCACTTTTGTTATTGTTAATTTTCATGAGAATTTTGTATATCTCCTCTGTATCAGTAGGACATACAAACATTGAGGACTGATAGCTGCCAGTTAGATAGTCTTGTATGTTTTTATCTGAATTTGTTTGAATTTTCTGCAATAGATTTGGTTCAATGTTAATAAAATATTCATTAAAGTTATTGACAATTTCGTGACCATCAGTTATAATCTTACTTTTGTAAACAAATCGTTGATTCTGCTTTCTTGTTTTGTTTGTTAAGCAGTGTCTTTGTGAGTTTCCATGTTTCCTTTATATCGTTTTTTCTGTTCACTAAATTTATTCTGGAAATAATGTATTTTTTACCCTTATTGTTTGGTTTAATTTGTTTCTGTACTTTTTAAACTGTTTCGTTATAGTTTGTTGGAGTTTTAATGAAATTTAGATACAATTTGTTCTTTTTGTGACAGGGAGCGATCAGTCCCCTCGTAATCCAAGGTTCAATAGGGTTTCTTTTAAAATTTTTAACTACTTTTAGTGGGAAGCTTTGTTCATAGATTTCAGTGCAGATAAGATGGAATGTGTTGTAGGCATCACCACATGATTGGTGTTCAGTTATTCTATTCCAATCAACCAGAGAAATTGTGTTTTTAAAATTTTCCTTATTTTCAATACAGAAGTCCCTACAGGTTGTTTTTTTTCTTTTTCAAAAGATTTTTGTCTAGCTTGAACCTTTTCCATGTAATAGATAGGTAAGTGGTCTGAAATATCAGTTACAAAAACTGCCTATGCGATTCTTACCTTCTGCAGTACTATTTGTGAAGATATTATCGATGATGGAAGCCGTGAATTCAGTGATTCTTGTTGGTTTGGTGATTACTGGATAGAAACTGAATGTGCTGATCAGATTTAGCAAATTATGTGTATAGAAGCAGTTTTGTTTTAATAAGTCAATGTTATAGTCTCCCATGATATGTGATATAGTCTCTGATATGTTCTGTTGTATTCTCATTTTGTACGGTTTGCAGAATTACATTTAGTTCTTTTATACAATTTTCATTATTACTTCCAGGAGGCCTATAGACAACGCCAATGATTTTATTTTTCTCTTTGTCTATAGGTAATTCAATGAAAATAGTTTCAATATACTCTTCCATCATTGACAGATCTTCTGACATTATGTATTGTAAATTTTCTTTAATGTAGATGCCTACACCCCCCCCCCCCTGTTTGTGTTAGTCTATGTCCTTCAATAAATGTGTAATGCTGCATATTAATTAGGTTAGTTGGTGGATCAGGTTTCAGCCACGTCTTAGTAATACCAATAAGATCAAATTCATGAGTACTATTGTCTAAGAAGGTGTCTAATTTGTCGATGTTCCTCATGATAGAGCGGGTATTAACATGGATAAGTGAGAATGTTACTGTGTCTTTTTCTCTAATCATGGTGTCATTAAATTCCTTTTGTAATACGTATTCACATTTTGGTAAGGGGATGTTCATTTCATCATTATCATCATCATTTGGTTGGGTTGTTTGATACAGTTTGTTGACCGTAAATGGATTTACAAATGGGTTTATACCTGGGTTGTAGTTAATATGGTCATAGTCGCAGGTCATACCAAGATTGATTAGCATAAAGTCAGTATCGTCATCATAATGGTTAAATGGAAAAGGGTGCTATTGCAGTTGATACACCACCATGGCTCGTATGAGCCCTCCAAAATTTTTTAATCAGTAGTTGTTAATTTAGAACAGGACAGATGAATCCAGTCATCGCAACAATCACATAGAATAGCACGTTGATTGCTTTTCACTGGTCTTTTACACGATGAACAAGGGAGTTTTATGGGCATTGGGAAGATGGGAAGTGATGTTTGAAGGTTTTAATTACAGGTTCGTAGCAAGCTTTTTCGACAATTGGGATCAGAACAGGGGGTGGTGGGGGATACCTGATAAATTCTCGGCCATGGCAATCAGCGTTAAAGTCGGAATGGGCAGTTCATTTATTAGTTTGTTGTGCGACATCATAGTATACATAGGATATTGGGAATATGGATGGAGGCAAGTAAAACATAAATAGCAGGAGGATTTAAGCCAATTATGTAGGATGCAACATAAAAAACATAAGAAGCAAACCAAATAGACAAGTACATACAGACAGGACAATAATGAGCAAAGCAGGATGACAAAAGCAGAACAAAACAAAATATGAAGCATTTCATTAGGACAGCAAACATCACTGCACATTGCAACAATTTTCAAAATACCTTCTACTTTCATTTGTTCGATCTGGTCTAACAAAAGCATTCACATCGGTATTGCATCATTCCCACATATTCTGGAAAACACGCACGCACGCACGCACGCACGCACGCACGCACGCACGCACGCACGCACGCACGCACGCACGCACGCACGCACGCACGCACGCACACACACACACACACAGGTTAGAACTCACGGACGACGGAGATCAAGTTTTAACTAAATCGATCAGGTAACTAAAATAAGGTAAAATAAGTTTTAGATTACCCTGTGTTAAGGATGACCCGGGGCTTTCCCTGTAATGCTACGCTTGGTTTACATGAAACCAGATTAGTTAATTTAGCTTCAGGATGCGGTTTTGACAAAAAAGGTTAAATAATTAATAATTTAGATCCAGCAATTTCATTACTTGCATCCCAAAACTGGAACTAAATCCGGTCCACCTATCCTAGCCTAACCAGAGGAGTCCGGATGTACCAGATAATTAATCGATTCAGAATAGACTGACGCCAATGCTCAAACCGTTGCTAAAGCAGGCAGGCACCTTCTTAGCATCATCAAGGCGTACAAATGGTTATGGCAGGAAATATAATACTGGAAAATATCTCCTAGTGTAGTGTAAAAAAATAATCACCAATTTATCTTCTGCGTGTCCTAATGGTAACGAGTGTGCTTATGTGGTGCGATTCTAAACTGCTTACAATGGCAATGATTCTATAAAAACTGTGCTGCTCCAAAAATCAAGAGCGGAGTGTACTGAATAACAATAAAATAGGTACCGAACAGTTGATTCTATAAAAAAAACACTGTGCTGCTCCCAACATTAAAGTGCGGAATCTACTGAATAATAAGAAAATAAGTATTGCCTATCTGTAAATTGACTGATGCCGGCAGCTCGCTTCAACAGGAAACCGGATCTACTGGTCAACAAGAACTTCTCAGTGCTGGCTATCTGCTGGCTTAAACTGCAAACTTATAAGTTGATTATATAGGAAACCAGAATCAACTGGACATCTCAGTGCTGGCTCTCTGCAAAAATGTACTGATAACCTGATAACTTTCTTCTACAGGATACCAGAATCGACTGGATAAAATAACACCTCAGCGCTGGGTCTCTGCAAAAATTACTGTTGTCTGGATCTCTGCTTCTACCAAGTCAGCATCACATTCTAAAAATTCTCTTCAGAGACAGTAACAAAATTGACTAGATTGACAGACAATATCTATGAGGCGCCTCTTACCTAATATTTAAAATTTAATCTTAAAGGGCCCTATAAACAAAAATGAACTGTATTTCCACTATTCATGCCTCTTCGTAGAGCAAAGGGGACAGATAAAACGGAAGTGGAAATAGCGAAAACGGAAGTGAATAAACTTAAGGTTTATTCTAAATAATTTAGGAGAGGAGTCAAACAGGTTCAAATATTTACCTGGCAAAAAGATGCCCCTTAGCCCTTGGCGTCTTGTGTCTCAGGTTCGTGTCCTGCAGCTAACACATTTAACTCATAATTAACAACTGCATACGCCACAAACTAAGAAACGTGCGCACAGTACAATCAACTATGGATTAAGCAGTTAGGCCGGCCGAAACTATACAAGCGCTAACGTCAAGCAAAAATGCCTTTCACATAAACGTGAATAGTAAAAATTCATACGGCGAGAGCACACAAATTATAACTGGCTTCACATTAATCCAAATCGCTACACTATGCTAACCACTGTGGAAGAATTAATTTCTTTTGACTGGAAGAACTTCCAGAAACTCAAGCTCACAGTTTATCCAAAGAGATCACGTAAGCGGAACACACATTTTAGATGTTTACACTTATGATTACAGACGCCAAGAGAATCTGGGGAGCCTGTAGTTTTATGAAAATGTCTCAAAAGGGAAAACATGCACCAAGTACATGTTACCGGCATAATCAGTCTGCCTATGCATAACTCCAATTTGACAGACACCCATTTGCGTCTGAATACTACCAAGGAACCTGGTCAAGAAAGCATTGGCCAAAGAATGCGAGAAATCCGTCAAATAATGACAAGAAAATCAGTGCAATGCTCAACAACAACTTTCAGCAACATATTTGAAGAAAATGAGACACATTCCAAGACGCCAGCATCTCATCCGTCGTGTGTGTGCGTGCGTGCGTGCGTGCGTGCGTGCGTGCGTGCGTGCGTGCGTGCGTGCGTGCGTGTGTGTGTTGTAATCTTTAAGGCGCGTATTTACTAGTTCCCAATGCTAGGGTCTAGACTCACGCCTGGTCTTTGTGGTTTCTGTTGAATTCTTTTGACGTAAGTTTGTGCATTAGCTTTTGTCTCTGCGTGCGTGCGTGTGTGTGTTGATCGTTGTCTCTCGATTTTGTCTCATGTTGAAGATGGCATGTACTGTTCTTGTCCGTGGCTGTTCTGTTGCTCCTCATGCTTGGGAGTGGGGGATGACGAGGACCTAACCTGGGCCTAACGGGGGTGGGGAAGGGGATGGGTAGGTGGGGTGGGTCGGTGTGTGCGTGCGGGCATATGACCTGATGCACCCTATGGGGGGCCGTTTGGTCAGAGACCTCTTGGCCCCTTTGGGGTGCGGGCAGGGTGGGGGTCTTTAGGGTCCTGGGACCCATTTGCCCTTCTGGCCGTCATCCGAAGCAGGCACCATCATGCACGTGTTTGATTTTTATTGTTTGGGCAGCCCGTATGGTGACTGCGTCCATCCGAGGACGAACTCAATCAGCCATCCGGGTTGCATCCCTCCCTAGACCCATTGAAAATGTCCGAAAGATTCTGTTGCTTGATTCCATCCGAGGACGAATCCATTCATCATCCGGTTTACTTTGATTATGCCAAAACTTCTTGCCTACCTAGCCCTAACTCACGCTCCTGCAGTGGTGAGCACTGTATGACGTGACCTCAGTTTAAAGTCCCATCTGAGATTGCTTAAGCGTACTCCAGCAGGCTGCTGTGCCTAATTAAACAGGCCGTCAGAAAGATAGGGTTAAGAATGTTGGGACGTCTGCTCATTGTTATGTTAGTCTGGACTTTAACAATAGCTGTGCCGACGAAAATATGTGTTCGTCTCTTATGACTAGTTAATTAATAACCACTCACCCAACGAACGCATTCCCATACTAAATGCAGTCAGCTGCATGTGTTCGGCTGTCCAGTACCAGCCCCTGATCCAGCTGCGCCGACGAACGCCACTGATGTTAAGTTCTTGAAACGTGACACATAAACACCTGGTAAGAAGTAGAATGTCCCTCTTACTTGTACAAAATAAGAACCAAAATCGAATTCCATCAACCGCTTCAAAACTTGTAACATAATTGAATTGAAACTTGGCACAGCTTTTTTACTTTTTTTTTAACTTTATTTCATATCATCAGTATACGTACAGTACAAATGTGTGATATACATAGAGTAATGTATGCAATTTAATAATACTTTAACTATGATTAATTAAATATAACTATGTGACCATAAACATTTATAACGACTAGGAGGGAAACTGATATTGAAGCCGTGCAGCCTAAATAGTGCAAGTTAATCTTGAATGTGTCCTTTGTAGGCAGCTTATCATTATTCATGTTGGGCTCGGCATGGTGGAGGGGTATTCAGGATCATGTCTCTGTTTTGGGTCATTTCGTATATAAACTGCCCGACGAGTCGTGAGAGTTTTCGAGGACAGTCTAAGATGAAAAATTATTTTTCGAAGTTGGTCAGATTAGGGAAGGTGGGTAGAGTTAGCGTAAGTTTGTTATATAGCAGATCTCTGTATTTTTTGTTTACTGAACATACGACCATAAAATGTAGTTCATCTTCTACTTCCAGGTGGTATAATCTGCATTTTCTATCCTTTCTCCCAATCTTCCTGTATCTGCTGCTAAGTGATGGGCACAGATGCGTAGTTTGGTCAATGATTTCCGAAAGTTTGAATTGATTATATGAGTGGCAAATTGAGCTATCCGGGCAATGGTGTACGGTCATTTAATATATTTATAATTGTAATTTTTCAGATGACATTATTTTCTGATGGCAGTGTTCGAGATAATTTTATTCTAGAATACTCTTTACCACATTCCCCGTCTGTTTCCTATGGTGTGGTCTTGTATCTAGGGATGTGACATTTATGTTATTCTGTACGAACATTGTATTGCCATGTTTGTGTTTTGGTGGTGTCTAGTGTCTTGCTAAACAGGACAGCATCTGCTAGAATTCTGTCATTGGATGGTATGTTTTCCCAAATGTGCGCACTATTTAGATCCAATGGTGTTTATGTCAGTAATAAGTGGGTATCTACAAGTTAAATTTACAGATTTCGGTGTGAACTTTCTCATGTAATTCAGACTCCAATATGTCCATGTATTTGTGATAATTTTTGTTTGTCTGTTTTCCTTGGAGCTCAGCTGCCCATATTTCAGAGTTGTATAATATAATAGGGTTTAATAGGGCGTCAAATAGTTTAGTATATAGCTTACCTGGTGGAGGCGAGCCAGTAAAGGTTCTCTGGAGTTTGAACAGTACTTTCAGGCCCTTTGCGTAGATGGTTTATTTGGCTTTGGTGAAGCTACCATTTGAACTGATAGTGCATCCAAGGTATTAATATTCATTGGCTTGACGAATTTCTTCAGCACCTATTTTGAATTTGTAGCAGCTGGGGTTTTCCCCGTTTAAGTATCATATAATTGGACATGTTAATATTTATTGTCAGCTTCCGTCTCTTACAATATTTATCTCGTGTGTCAAGAGATTTTTATAGGCCGCCCAGTCTTTCTGATAGGATTAGAAGGTCATCACTACTCACTACACAATGCAAGATCAGATCCTAAAAGAGACCATATCAAACCCATAATTCGGGGTGGAGTTGGCCAGTAACATAAAATGGAACAAACATATCGCCAACTTCACAAGCTCAGCTCACAGAGTTCTTGGATTCTTCAACAAAAACTTTCGTGGGTGCCCCCAATCAGTAAAGGAGCGGGTTTACCAGACACTAGTCAGGCTAAAACTGGAATACAGCTCTACAGTTTTGGACCCAGGAACAAAAGATCTAAGCCAATCCATCGAGGCTGTCCAGAGGAAAGCAGCACATTTTTTGCTAGCTCGACCTGTCTACAAATCTCCAAGACAGAGTGTTACCCGCATGCTAACAAGCCTAGGATGGGAGTCACTCGCACAAAGAAGAAAAACAAATGTGACATTCATGTACACAATTCTAAATGGCCATGTAGCAATACCACCCGAATACCATCCTGAGAAAGTGTCGATATCAACCACCAGGCGCAGTCACTCACAAAAGCTATAGACAATCCAGACTAGCATCCAACAATACCAGAGTTCTTTTATACCAAGAACTGTGCCGATCTGGAATGTCCTGGCTGACAGCAGCATCTCAGCACCGGATGTAGACACGTTCAAGAGCTACATCCTGGAGGTGACCGTCTAAGCCTCCGCAATCACTGTAAATATGTATATAAACTGCTTTTATTCCTGAGACGGAGCGGCCATCTTTATCCAGACGCACACGTGGGCATGATGTTCAGTATGAGTTTTGCCCAGTAACAATACAGATACATTGGCCTAAAGCAAGTGATTTAGGGTCTCATAAAATATGGTGGGGCTGATGTATCTCCTTGTTTAACTCCTATGTTGGATGGAAATGCTTCGTGAGTTTGTTGTTTATTTTAAGGTCAGTAGTAGTATTATTGCACATTGTTTTTATCGTGCAGTAAATTTTTCCACATATTCCCATGTGCAACATCTTTTCAGGAACATTCCTTCTCGCCAGAACTTGTCAAAGGCTTTACTGAAATCTATGAAGCATATGTATATCTTTTTTTTGTGATCACGTGTGATGTACTTGTTGACTAGAGATTTTAGAATGAATAAGTTGTCTGCTGTTCTTCTGCCTTCCCTGAACCCAGCGTGATTGTCGGGCATCAGATTATTGGTTTCGATGTGATTTATTAACCTGTTGTTGAGGATGCTAAAGAAGAGTTTTCCTAGATTAATGGATATAGTTATTCCACGGTAGTTGTTTGGGTCTAATTTTGAAGGCATTATGTATTCTGTAGACCAGCAGGATGGATATATACTACTGTTGTAGACTGTATTGACGATTCTGGCGAGGACTGAATGATATCTTTCCCATACTTTATCATTTCATTTGTTATTTGGTCGAGGCCACAAGTCTTGTTATTTTTTTAATTTGATTTTCTATGCTCATTTAATAGACTGGCAATAGAAATGCATGCTTCTTTGGATTGCCACCATACATGTTTTCAAGCTTATTAAACAGTTTATCTTTAACATCTTTATTGTGTTTTTGGTCATTTGTTTCAAGTTTCTCCCGAGTCTTATGAATTTATTTCTCGTGTGTGGGTTATTGCGCCAATAAGGTAATTAATGACTTATAAAACACAACAAACGAGTGAGAACTACAATTTATACTGTATTAAAAATTGATAACTGAGAATGACACAAGCGCGAGAATGTTTATGTTACTCGGAAACAAGCGATAGCGAGAGCCACTTTCGAATAACCAACCTGGGTGGAACTTGAGAGATTCGAGTAGTCCACACAAGGAGGTATATAACACTAATGGCGTATCCACCTTTTTCCCTCCTGGCTGCTCCATTCCAGAAAGGCATACAGATTTCAAGGAGTAACAGTTAAAGTTCACAATTCAATATGGTAGTGTGTAACGGAAACTGAATTACTATAGGATATAGTTAATAAAATAATTATCATAATATGTAAGTAGTACTATACTAAATGAACGTTTCATCAAAAGCACAGCAAATCGTCAAGTGAACTGTTATAACAAATGTCTTATTAGAGTCCACGTAATGAAGGAGTAAGGTATGAATAAATGTTCACATTTTAAAGCAAAAATCAAAATATTAATATCCGCATAACTAGAAGTAAAGCACGATGACGGTTGAATGTCCTATTCTTTCTCAGATTAGAGTAACAACATTGTATGATTGAGTGTCTTATTAGTGTCAACATCATAGCAGAATAAGGATATGAATGACTGTCTTATTGGTGATCACGTTAGAGTACAAATAAAATATGGATGAACGTCTTATCAGTGTTCATGTTAGCACGTGAGCAAGTTATACCGATTGCCTTATTAGTGTGAATATCAACGAAGTAATACGTAAATAAAAACACACTGCTAATCCTGGCAATAATACATTTCAAGGTGTTTTGGTGGTCGTTTCTGCCGTGTAGATCTCCGCAGTAGAGATGGCAATATGTTGTCACAAGATGGCTGGAACTCATTATGTATAATAGGACCAGAGTGGTTGGCATGCACCGTATCATCTAGTTGTACAGGGCCCATCATATGAGTGGAAGTTGGACAATACGTTGTCTCTGGCTGTCCAGATATGTAGTGTCCTTGTGATACGTCATGGGACTCGTGGATGTGATCTTGGATGCAGAATCCCTTTGATCTAGGCCAGATATTTCAGGTGGCATTATCGGAGGTAATGGTGGCTGTGATTCGTGGGGAAGATCACCATCAGAGTTTTCATCATCCCACAACCGATGGGGAGTTGAGATACACTTAATAAGCACCGAGTAACATTCTGAGAGTTTAACCCTATAAGAAGTGCTCCACAAGTGTGATCCTGAAATTTTTTGATGTTACACCACCCTCCGTCAACTGAGACAACCAGGTACCGATCACGTGCACACGACTTAAACTTATTACGGTAGGAAACGAGGTAGACCAAATCGCCAACATGAACTTGGGAATGAGATCCAGGCTGTCTTACGTGTGCTTTTGACCTCTCACTATGAGGGTGATTCTGCTGACGTTGCTTATGTTGATCCATAACTACCGTCCAGTCAGAGACTGGTAGTTGATCTCCAGTAAACTGATCACGCTGTGTCCACATCTCTCATGCTGACAAACCATGGTGACATATGCGAAAATTGAGACGGGCAATGGTTACTGCCAGACTAAGTGCAGAGACTGCACCACCAGACGAATCTTGCCGAAGTAACTCATCCTCAAGTTCTTGTATTGCTCGTTCTGCAACTGGGTTCTTATTGATATTTTTGAAACGACCTATCTCAATGATTAGTCTATGGTGTGCTAAGAGTTCGTCGTTCATGAGTGATGCACATCTTGGTGCAGAATCAGTACGGATAACTGCACTAGGACCATCTAATGGGCAACGATCAATGCACAGAAGTATGAGTGTTCATCCTCTACCAAACAAGCTACTGTGAATGATGTGACAGTTTCTCGTACGACTAGTACTAGTTGTCGATTGAGCTTAATAATGTCAGCAGCAAATGATACACCCACAGACGCTGGTGGATCACTTGTCGTCTGTTCCACTAGTGTTTGAGGGAACTTCTTTAAAGACATGCACAAATGACAGTTCTTGCTGACTACTGCCACAACCCTGTCCATGTCAAGCACAAAGAAATCACGATGTACGATTTTCTTTAGTTAATGGCATGTTGGATGATCCAACTTCAAGTGCAGTGCAGTCACGAGGCCATCAATAGCTTGACGGGGGACAATGATACGTTCACGTGTCAAAGCTAGGGGTTCTTTATGAGGAACAACAAGGAGGCCATCCTTGGCAATAGTTGCAACATGTAGGAAGTGTTTAACATCTCTGATATTAGTATCCTTCTTGGTAGGTCTCGTGTCTTGCACGAGGAGTGCATGAGTATGACGCAAGTCCTGGCATTCCAATTGGGTCAATGACCATGCTGTTCTACTAGTGAGGGGGTTGGGGTGGGGTGGGGTAGTATTATCTGAAATAATATCTTGTGCAGAAATATTTCTGACTACAGAGTTCTCAGTCTCGGCAATAAATTTGCATATCTGACAGTCTGGGTCATCAGTCTTGGGCGTTGCCACTAGAAAAATCGGAAGGCAAATTATCAGAACCAGATAAATGATGCACACAAACTTGTTATCGGTTTACAGTGGGCAGAAATGTTGAGACTCGTGGGCTTGCTAAAAATTCACCACAACACAGTTTCTTATAAGCTTGAACACGTGGCTTGCTGTCAGTAAGGACACACGCATTCTGATCTGCCTGAGTGATATACGGATTGAAATGTTTCACTGCTGTTATGATACTTAATGCCTCAACTTCGCATGATAGCGAGGTTATCTGCCATTTACGCAACTTGGCACTAAAAAACCCAACCAGGTGTGGTGTGTTATCTCTGACAACATATAATGTAGATCCAAGTCCACGACTTTTGACTACTCCATCTGTAATGATCAAGAGGAAGTCACCAGGTCTTGGAAGGATGAGTGTCTTGTTTGAAGAAAGTGAGACCTGTGCTCCAGAGAATGCAGTATGGAGCTTATCAGTCCATTTAGTTTTATCTTGCGATTGGCTTCCTGCTATGGCATCCTTCAGCTGGGCAAGCAAGTATGCATATCTGGGTATAACACGGGCAAGTACCTTATATGCTCCAATGAATGATCACAACCCATATACTGTCTCAGGGATTGAGCATGTTGACAACGTTGCGATTCGCTATTGACTGGCATGGCTACTGCCTTGATTCCAGACCCATCCTCGGATTGTGGTAGTCTTTGGAGAAATGACTGTCTTTGGTGCAGATAACTTCATGCCGCACAAATGAAATGACTGAAGTACACATCTCCAGTTAAAGCAGTGACTAGTCTGAACCCACCCTGAGGTTTCTTTACCAGGAATGACGGATTTAGGTATTCGCCTACTACACCAACATCTTTAGGACATTAGAAAACTCCTGCTGTCTCGAGGTCAGCAAACTTCTGTTGCAATTCATCTAGTTTTCCCTTGAAATATTGTGGCAAGCGACCCTTGCGCTGCGGTGGCTGAACAGGACCCATGTTGACAAAGGCTTCAAATGGACCAAGAGCACCGTTATATCCCTTGGTGCAAGGCTCAAAGACATCATCATACTCAACAAGAAGGGATTGAAATTGAAATTTATGTGCAGCGGCAGTGAAGAATCTGGGTCTACTTGGACAAAACTAGAGTGAGTGGTAGTTAAAGGCAATGGTTTCTTGACCTGAGCTAATAATATACTGCTCTCCTGTTGAGATCCTGATGTAGGCGAACATATATGTGACACTTGGCAGAAATTGACATTTTAACTCAAGACCTTTGGTTCATTAGTACTATTAAGTATGCGTACCTTGGACCCAACAGTGGATATGATGTGAGGTTGAGGCCATATGCGGGTCTCCGTGGATGATTTAGTGCTAGAGCTCTCCATGTGTGGTCCAGGGCCAATAGACCATCATTGACTATATCCTTAGGGACACCTAGCTCGATAAATTGCCCAGGCCATATCATTGTCGCTACGGAAGGAGCATGCAAGACGAATGGCTGGGTACGCCGCACTGTGTGTCGATCTGAATCGTTTGTCATAGATCCATAATAGAAGACAGAGTCATCACCAAATATGATCCGATTTTTTGCTGGTCGCACTGAAATGTCATTTATGCTCATAAAAGGGACACCTCCAAAAATGTCAACCTCTAACTGTTCGACAACAAGAGCCTCGAGAATGAACTCCTTGTTATCGCGTGATACTATCATGCATGTTTCACCTAATACTGTCAAAGGTGACTGTCCATCTGCCTGTACAGCTATTTGGCAGCTTTTGGTAACCTTAGCACCAATATAGTTGGCTAATGATGCTCGAACCATATTGGTTTCGACACCAGAGTCAACAGTAACCTTTAGTGTGTGGTGATCATAGAATAGCGTAAATGTTGGGGACCATCTTGTTTGTACATGGCGATTGACAGACAGAACAGCACTGGTAGTAGTGCTCAGATCTTTCTCATCACCGAAATCATCAAAATCACTGCCAGAAGAATGATCGGTACATTCATCAAAGGCAACAATCTGCTGAGCTCTGGACATGAATTTGCGGTCACCCTCTGGTAAATAGGAACATGTGCTCAGAAAGTGCATGTAGTCTGAGCGCCTGCCTGTCGACATAGTGGACATGACTTGGAAGATTGTTGTACTCGTGGCATTGTGTATATCTTCTTCCCATCAAACGCACGAGGATGAAAACTCTGAGACATACAAGATTTTGGGCCTTGGCTAATTTGTGGTCTTGGTGTTTCTATACGCATGATTCTTGTATATTCTGAATTTTTAATTTCGTCCAGTAGAGACTCAAGTGCTTGTGATATTTCAGGTTTTATTGACGAATGCATTTTGAATCGGATCTCTGTGCCATAACGCTGTTTAACCAGAAGAGGGGGGGGGGGGGTCTTTGTGTACTAGGCATAACCATGTTAACACGATCATGTTTTCGAGTGATGGGGAGATCTCATCTTCGACTGGTTGTTGGCCATGGTGTGTTATGTTGCCATCACGAAGTAGCAGGCTGTCCTCTGTAAAAGCCATGAGACGTTGGTACAGGCCTTCTGGGCATTCGTCAGGTTCAAGTTTTATACTAGAAAAGTCAATAAAATGAGCACCAGTTGATTGAAACCCAAAATGCATACGAATAGCCTGCCATATATTATCAACTGACGTAGAGTTTTTCACGATAGTATTACAAGATATAACAGGGCAATAGTTTGCAATCTGGCCAAGCATTAGCTCTAGCATATTCAACCTCTGATATGCAGTACACCCCCTGTCCTCGGGAATGTGTTCTGTATCGTCGAGAAAGCCGCGTAAAGGCACTGCCTTTCCTTTTCTGCTCCATGTGGCTCCATCCACTAAAAATTGTGCAAAGTTTGAGTCTAGTGATAAGGCATACTGAAGGTTTTGTCGCCAATTTTCAAAAGAAGTCAGTTTCATTCTTTCCCAGACACCACTGTTTAGGTGCCCGCATAGATACCATTCTAACTTTAGTAGCCAGTGGAAATATTTCACGGCTCACTCGCAACAAATTTTCATTTGTTTAGTCACGTGATTGACAAAGTGATTTACCGAGAAAAATTTTGAGCCCGGGTGTTCGTTTCCTTAAACATTGCCACCACGCCAATAAGGTAATTAATTACTTATCAAACACAACAAACGAGTGAGAACTACAATTTATACCTTATCATAAATTGATACAGAGTACAGATCAGGTACCCCGTTCCTAAAGTGTGTTGTCCATTTGCCGGTGCATGCGTGTGTGCGTGCGTTACCTGGTATATCATTAAATGTAATATAATTTAGTATATATTAGTCACATATTGACACGGAAACTCCCGAAAACAAAACTGTCAAAAATGTAACTCCCATAACCCAAACTATGCACCACAATGCAACGAAACAAACCAAATCTCAAAATGGGGTGACCTCGCCCTGCATAATTTCTTGATCCTTTTTTCTAGTTGCGGGAATCTGATAACAAACCCACAAAAACACCATATCGATTGATACCGAATGAAAACACCACATGCCAAACCCACAAGCCCCAACAATACACCATTCCAACAATGTCATCATCAAGCATTCCAGTATGAACACGTTGAAGATTTTCGATCTTCGGGTCTAATTTAGAAATATATCTACCACACCTCTGATAAGAATATGATGTAACGGTTGCTGCGACAACCTCTTATCAAAGATGCAGTAGCACGATTATCTGCTCGCCTCGTCGACGGTGATGGTGACGATATTTATACTCGATAATCTGGGCCTGATCTGACTCGGGTAAAAGATGGTGGCTCGGGACGGTGGTCTTCCGTCGCTTCCAGACTGGACAATAAATAACCCAAACTCTTGCTTCGAGGATATCGAAGTGATAATATATTCTCTGAAGTTTGACTGTCTGATATGACCATGAATATGTGTGACTTATGCTGTCACGATAGAAGTTAAAATAAAACTCTAAGTAAATATAAGTGGCTTATACTGCCACCAGCGATGTTAAATAATTAATATTGTACTTATACTAGCCCGACTACTTTGGGTGACTTATACTGCCACCAATGACTACAGAATACAGAAACAACCAATATCTACGCGATACGAATACTGGTTATTCTATCATTTAAAAGTTGCGTTTCACGATTCGCTATGCAGTTTCGTCAAATACTGTTCTTGGCTACTTAAAGCCATTCACCAAGAATTCATTTGAATCTCGACAAAATCAGTTCCACGGAACTATGCGGACTCGAGGCTAGGCTTTCTTCAGACCAATCTTTTTCTGAACCTTCAACGTTAGAGACCGGACCGAACCCCGACTGAAAGTTAAAGTCCCGCTTATATACAATCTTAGTTTTTTATATCTTGTTGTTCTCTAAAATTCCAGCTGCCTTTTATGACAGAATGACTTATCTTGTTTGATGACAAGTCTCGATTTGTGTATCTACGCCTATGAATCTGTCCGAATGACGAATGGTCGGTTTGATACCAAGTATCGATTTGTGTACCCAACATCCATGAATCTGTCAGAATGACGAATGATGGGTTTGATGACAAGTTTTGATTTGTGTACCCAACATCCATGAATCTGTCAGAGTGACGAATGATAGGTTCGATGACAAGTTTCGATTTGTGTACCTAACATCTATGAATCTGTCAGAATGACGAATGACCGGTAAACAAGTTACCATTCTTCTTAGTCTTGAGTGATTACTTTTCGGCTACTGCTTATGAATCTGTCCAAATGACGAATGATCGGTAAACAAGTTACCATTCTCGTTATCCTGATTGTTTACTTCTCGGTTCATTTTCTCAAGCTTTCGTGAGAATATAGATCGCCATTGTAACTAACTGCTTCCGTATGTCATATTTCATCTGATTCCGGCTAGACGCTAATCATCTTGCCAATTTGATAATGTGTACCTCGTCTGACAATGTATGCATATCCCACGCTGATAATGTACGTATTCCTCTTACAAGGACGCTATGGACGGTACCAGTTATCCAGTGCTAATAATATATATCCAAATAATAAATATATATCCAAATAATAAGATGCTGGTAATGCATCTAAGTATAGATGATGATGATCATTGCTAGTAACCGCTGATCGGTACATCTTAATATACATGGTGACATAGTCTATTAGCTCGCCTGGTATTCACATCTGAATTTCGAATTTTTACTCGGGACTTACTCGTACATATAAGATGTCCAGCGGGGTCATGACTTCCCACAAGACAATCCCATATCTACAACGTGTCTTGAATCATTGAAGATTATAATATATGCAGGCCACAGTACAGCTTAGAAATAACCCAACATGTCCCCAAGTCAAAAACAAAAACATGTTATTTAGTACAATTTTAAACTGCACTGGTTTTTCAGTACAATTATGTTCAAAACATTGTATTCAACAGTACACTGTAGTTTCCCCTGGAAACATTATAAGTCACCTCCGAGCTGCACTGTACTCAGACCAGAGTTTCGAGAATCTGATATTTGTTACTACAGAGTATGGGCTTGTATAATTGGGCTACATATGGATTAGTCCAGTTAGAAAGTGTTGGTAGAATATGTCTTTGACGGTATACAAGACCAAACAGTGGGTATATATGTTCTTTGCATAGTTTCACCACTTGACCAAGTCCTTGATTGTTGGGCTGTCTAGAGACTCCAGCATTAAAGACATGACTGCTGGAACATGTATTCAGTAGACTCAAATATCTAATATGTGTAGGTTGGCACAGGTCATTGACCTGTCTGTCTATCAACTGTTTTTTTGTTGTGATAAATATCTTGGTGGAACACTATGCTGAGGATTACATTAATATTCACTAGCTTGTGGGATACCGTGGACAGCAGTAACCGAACGTCACTAATTACTGTTTGCATATTTTGGTTCTCAATATCGTTACCGCCAACTTGTAGGATTAGCGTCTTAGGGCGATGTGTCATTGTTGATGAAATTTGTGGCTCCTTTATAAGTCTTCTGGGTCAGGTCCACCTTTGAGACTGCCAGATCTGGGATAAGACGACGAGGATTGATTGATCGAACATTCGAATCACCAACAATTAGCACATCGGTCGATCTATTTATGTGATTTGGCAATTTATGCTGAGAATTATGCACATTAGCTATCTGGTTAAGTACTAGGTTCTTCCGCAACATTGTGTCTAATTTATCAGATACACTGGTAGCCCGAGGCATTGGGTAAGTTTCAACTAGGGCTCTATTGCTTATCGAGTGCTGATATGACTACTGATATGCTGAGATTGGTTTCGCTGGGTACACAGTATGATATATACAGTTCTTTGTTGATTTGTTCTTTGGCTCTGTTGACCCTGTGCTATAATTATGTTGTTATGTTATTTTATATATCACTTCTTACTATAATCCACTATCATCTAGCTGTGTACAATCTTTTTGATATTCTGATATTAAATTTCTTTAACGGTTATTATATCAAAGGCGATCAAATCATTTAGTGGTCTGAAGGGAGAGATTGCATTATTCCGCAAATGTTGTGCCAGAAAACATTTCCGCATTCATCTGTGATATGTTTTTACTGATATAGCATGCAAATCACTAGCCTTTACCACTCTGATGTCAAAATTTTAATTTTCAAATTAAATTAAAAGATGAGCTGGTGTTCAATTTTCAACAAATTTAGTGAAAGATGCCTCTGTCGTTGAAAAATGTACACCAGTTTCTTTGCTATAGACACAGTGAAAAAGATGGACTTTGATGTACCGTTGGCTTCATGTATGATGCATAAGCCATTGGCTTGTTATTGCGTTAGTGGCTTTAGTAATCTTGTTTCTTTATATTTGTTATCATTCTGTGTGATACTAGGCAACTGAAATATACAATCCAATCAGAAACATGATTGCATTGCTAGTGACAAAAGTCTGCTCAGGCACGCACACACTGACACACACGCGCATGCACGCACACACGTAATCCTGTATATAGCATTATATTATATTACAATCTGATTACATTAAGCATATTAATATATGATGTGCTATGATTGGTTTGAGGGTTATTCATGTTTAACCGGTGTTGTTCCATAATTGTCTGCGCGCGTGCGTGCGTGCGTGCGTGCGTGCGTGCGTGCGTGCGTGCGTGCGTGCGTGTGTGTGTATCTCCCGTTCACGCATGTCTTAGGCTTTGAATCATCGCGATCAAAACATGACAAGTCACGAAAACTGGATGATGTAACGGCCACTGTCGGTCGGGTTTGGTACACAAATATGCAAGTACTATATTGATTAAATAAAGACATGCCATTGGAAATGCACATTCACATCGTTGCTGTTGGGGTGGGTAACATTATGGCATTTGAGCTGTAATTTAAATGTTTGCTTGATGATAGATTTGATAAAGATGGCCACGGTGGAATACAGTGACATTCAACGCGTGAATGGTAGTTTACTATTATCAACTAATGACTATATGCGAGTCAAACACACCTACAAAATTTACTTAATACAAAAGTGTTGCACTTGACTGACAAATATTCGACTATTGGTCACTACATTTAGCAGATCGAACCTGTGCCGAGCATAGAGCTAGTTATATTGATAGTGTAGATAACTATGGCGTTGAGAGGTATGAAAAAAAATTGTATGAGCATGCACAGTTTATAGTTGCTTTCAGAGTGTAAGATTTCACATGTAAGAAAAATCAACAGAATGTAGAGTTCAAAATACAACATTTTTAATTAGACATGGCAAATGAATAAAAAAATAAAAAATTATTACACCGCATGACCGTGTTATTAATTGAAAATGCTAATTCTAGAATTAAAAAGAATTATGTTCGCTGAGTATTGCCTAACACTATGCAACTAAGCATATATTTGGTATTTCACGACAGACTCAAGGTCTGCAGCAAAAGAAAGAAAATTGTAGGCCGATTTGACAGAGTAATTAGCTGGTTTTATCAATGACAAAGGTGTTACCTCGCTATTGTTTCAAAAATGCTCTCGCATTTGTTTCAACAAAATTTAATTATACTTACCCATAGTGACTATATGAGTTTTAGTGTGTATTAAATATCCTATCAGAAAAACTAGCGTTTTACATGCACCTATTTCCGGAGACTGTCCACCCTAGTTCAGAATCCTCCTTGTCTCAAATGTCAATAGACATGCATAGGCGATTCCCGGTAATCTTCTTTAAATACTAACCTGCTCCGCCTCACAGGGTGGCGGAGGCAGGCCATCACTATGGGTAAGTAAAACTAAGTCTCATTGGAACAAATACGAGAGCATTTTTTATTCAACTTATACTTAGCCATTGTGACTATATCATATCACCAGAATTCGAAGTAAACAAAACTTCTCTGGTGGCAGGAGGCGTGAGCAGGCTTTGAACAGCCTATAAAACACATCCTCGAAATTTCGAGTCCTATGGACTTATATGACTTCAAGAAAACCGATGTGATCGGATTTTTTACTTAGAATTAGTCATGAAAATAATGACCGCTCCCCTTTTTTCTCAACATAAAGGAGTGGGGGAAAACATCATTCCCAGCATGTGTCATGTTTTTCCGTCATTATCAAGAACAACTGAAAATGTCAGAAAGGTGCTTCAACTTTCTGGTAATATTTTATATTTATTATTAAAGCATGCATGCTTGTATTATTTCAACACAAAGTTGAACATTTTAAGGAATAGGTAATGAGTGAATATATATATATATATATATATATATATATATATATATATATATATATATATATATATATATATCATTTCAACATAACTTACTGGTTTTGGATCTTTCCCAACCAGTCATCTCTAGCCCTTGAGAACACCAGCTAGGCCTGCATACGGTGGTAAGCCATGCCCCTAACGCCTATCTACTCTGTTTGTCAATTGTCATCGTTTTCTTGGATTTATAGCATATGCTAAAGGGTTGGTTAAATCTTATATATCGCGTAAATAATAATCTGTAAAGGATGATTCACAATGCCATTGGGCTACCGGCACAACGTCCGCCAACGAAACACCATTATATAGTGCAGTCGAGGCTACTAAGCCCCTGACATCATTAGCCCTAGCCCTCTCTACCTGTACATTGGAAGCTATCTTATGACTGGCTTTAATTGTTTCCAGGATGCTACATTGGTAGCCCGAGGCATTGGGTAAGTCTCAACTGGGGCTCTATTGCTTATCGGGTGCTGATATGCTGAGATTGGCTTCGCTGGTTACATAGTATAATATATACAGTTCTTTGTTGATTTGTTCTTTAGCTCTGTTGATCTTGTGCTATAATTGTGTTGTTATTATCTATCATCTTGATATGGTGTCCTTTGAAGCTCTACCATGTGAGGCTAAGTAATGTAGCCATAATGATGTTGGATCTGTTCTCTATGCCATGTATCATGGTGCGCTTATATACTTTCAAAACCCTTACTGGACACCATTCACTAGATGACGGATCATGTCTAACCAAACTTGGTAAACAGATAGGTTGAACAGGATGTTTTAATTATTGATTCTTTGACATAAACTCTATCCTAGGTAAAAGATGCCGACCTTCTCCCATTACTACAAAGCAGTTATCTTCTGCCGATAATGCGTGGATTTCACTTCTAGCCGAAGCAGCAGCAACCAAAAACACTTCCATGTTAACAGTTTCATATCTATTGTTCTAATAGGTTCAAAAGGATGTTTAGACAATACTTGTAATACTAACGATAAACTCCATACTGGAAGTGCTAATGCCTGTTTTGGTCTTTCATTACCCATTCCTCTTATCATATCATTCAACATGTTCATACATTCGCCCTCTCAGCCGGGCAAGGAAGTACAGCAGCAAGAGCTGATTTGTATGATGCTAATGTTGATGGAGCTAGTTTCGTTCGTTAAAGAGCTCACAGAGAAAGTCTGCTACCTGTTGAATAGTTGCAAGAAAGGGATTAATATTTCTTTTACACTAGATTGCAAATTGGTTGATTCTAGAATTATATGTATTATTATATTTCTCTTCTGGCGCAAGCAATGAGTTTTGATGCTTCGTCAGAAAAGCCTCCCTCAATTGAGCATTGCTTGATAACATCCAGGAAGTCAATTGAAACATCTCCGGAGCCTCATGTTAATGTTTGGCCCTGTTCTGGGATATAAGATCTGGTGACTGCAGCAGAAGCACGGGTCTGTAAACCAGAAGGCGCAGCATGTCTGTGTACCAAGGCCAAGGCCTGACCAATTTGGGACCATCGGAAGCACTTGGCACTTCTCTGCTCAAATTTTCTACAACACCTTGGGTATTACTATTGTCACTGGGTAGGCATATGCATACACACCCCTCCAATCTATTGCCAATGCATCTACTGCGAAGGCATTTGGAGCTGGGATCGGTGACACGTAAGTTATCATCTTTGCATTTTCTTTTGTGGCAAATAAGTCTATGTTGGGCTTTCCCCAATGGTTGAATAACACTTCTGCCACTGGTTGATTGAGCGCCCACTCAGTTGGTCAGCAAATCATTTTGCAACTCAACACCTTTGCCAGAATGGTCAACCTCCCCAGGATATGAGCTGCCTTCACTGATATTGGAATCTTTTTGCACCAAATCAGTAGGCTCCACACTAACATACACATGTCGGGAGTTCTTGGACGCCTTGCTTGTTTATATAAGACACTACTGTTGAGTTGTCTGACCTGATTAAGACTACTTTGTTCACCGATTGTGGTCTGAAGTGTTGAATCGCCATCTTGACTGCTAACATTTCCAATATATTGATATGCTTCAATCTCCCTTCCTGATTCCAAAGACCTGAAATTTTCTGATGTCCCAGACAAGCTCCCAATCCCCCCCATCGAGGCATCTGAATATTGATAACTGAGGAGGCGGGGAATATAACCTAACTCTTGCAAGAAGGTTGCAGCTGTCCATCCACCACTGAATGTGGTGTATTAATGGTTCTAGAATCTGAATTGACTTGAACAGTCTGATTTTTTAGACCATTCTGTCATGAGATACAACTGAAGTGGTCTTCTCATCAATGCCGCAAATGGCACCACCAGTTCCATTGACACCAATAATCCTAATAATCTTAGGAAGTCCCGAGGCAGAATTTTGTTTCCCAATTTTATTGACTTCAGGAACACTAATAATGACTGAACCCCGTCATTCGATGGATATACAACTGATATTTGGAGATCGAAGAACATCCCTAGTTATACAAACCGCTGTGTTGGAAGTAACTCTGACTTTTCTATGTTGACTATCCATCCTAACTTTGTTAGTAGATACATAACAATGTCTAAATTTGCTAGACTGGATCTGTGGTCAATGGTGGGATTGGAACATTCTGTATCCAATCTGGGGCATATCCATTTTTCAGACAATGGTATATCTGTCCATCCCCAATAAATGTATTCCATTCTTTTGCATATAGTTGTAGTTGACCCCGACTGGGATTGACTGATTCATCAACTTTTCCTGCACTTTGTGAGCAGGAATGAATGGATTCACCAGTGAATCCAAAGCCACAACTACTACCGGACTGGTTCTCGCTAACAGAATCTCATGCATACTGACCACCTCTTCCTCCTCTTTTAGCAGAGGAGTGCCCTTCACCCCACAACCTCGGCCACCATGCAAATTTATCACAGTGTACGTTTTAGAACACCGTAGACATAGTCTGGTTTTAGGAGTATATTTTCTAAAGCATGCAAAGATAAATGTTAAAACAATTACTTTAGAGTTAGAAAATGGCATAATAGACAGAAATAGGAAATCAGAGCCAAACATATATTGCTAAACTCATAGCCCAGTTTCGCATCCCAACGAGAACAGAGATTATGTTAACAATACAAGTCTCTGGAACGAATGTAAGATAGAAATAGGGATTTTAGAACCACTATAGAGTTAAATATAGTATGAGCAAAATGTGCCATAGCAATCGGTAACAACAATGAATCTGTTAATAAAATTTTTACTCCTACAATTGTACTGATTCATCTACCTGATAAATCGCTTATGGCATTATTTACAGATGCATGTGTCAGATATAGTAAGTTCTCAATAATGAGCAATTTAAATATATATATATATATATAAATATGATATCAAATAAAAGACATAGCAATTTATCTAAGAATAAATTTAGAAGTGCCAGACATATCACTGGAGCAAAGAGCAACACTGTTAAATGTCATAGGATGAAACCGCAATGTTTTGCACAAAAAAAACGTTTGACAAATTAGGTACAACACATCTAAACCACAATGTTTTGCAAAAAAGACGTTTGACAAATTAGGTACAACACATCTCATCATAACATAGATACTGGTGCTGCACCCCATAAAGTTTAATCAAGTTGCTCCATATAGTAGGAACATGATTGATAGGCAAATAGATGACATGCGTTAGAACAGGTGCAATCAAAGAAAGCACAAAAGTGGATTAACCATGTGGCCATGGTAAAACAGAAAAATGGTGAATATAAGTTTGCGGTTTATTATAGGAAGCTGAATCAAGTATTAAAATAAAAACCCAATTCTTTCCCTGTGCCAAGACTTGATGATATTTTAATGCAGTCGGAAATGCAAAATATAATACAGTACTAGATCTGTGTTCTGGATATTAACAAATTGAAGACTGCATTTATGACACATAGTGGTGCCTACCAATTTAGAAAAATGCCATTTGGTCTGATGAATGCCCCTATGGCATTCTGTGGTCATGACAGAAGTACTTATGGGACGGAAATAGAAAAATGCAATTGTATTTGTAGATGACATTCTGATATTTTGACACATTCATGATTTAGAATTAGTATTCGATAGATTGAGAGCTGCAGCAGCAGAACGCAAACCTTCAAAATGTAATTTTTCAGCTAAGGAAGTAGAATATCTAGACCATGTTTTGTCAAAAGATGAAATCAAAGGTGATACAATAAAAACTGAAATACCAAATTTCCCCACACCTAAAGATGTTAAAGATGTCAGATCCTAGGTTTATGTAATTACTATCAAAGGTTTGTCATGTTTTGCAGAAATAGTATCACCAATAAATGCACTTCTTTAGGAGAAAAGCCCACCCCCTCTACCACTACCCACACACCTGACTCATTGGCTACAACACTGCCTTCTAAATCGTGATCAAAGTGGGTGTGGTTTTACGAGTCTCCATTTGTTAATCAAGTAATATATTTTAGGACAATGTGTTTCTTTTCTTTAGGGGAAAGGCTGGTAGAGGAGTAGCAGCCTGCCAAAAATGAGTGATCGGGGGTGGGGGCGGGGGAGGGGGGGGGGGGAGGGGGCTTCATATGAAAATTAAAAAAATTAAATGTCATCATATCAGAAGACATTCCTACACTCATGAGTGATAAGCAAAATCTTTATTTTGCTTTCTAAAATAACTATGAAATATTCTCATGTAATTTTTTTAGGGGTGTGTATGTAAGTGAGGGGTGGGGGCAACGCATTCTTGAAGGGGACACGCACGCACGCACACGCACGCATGTGCACGCACGTGCGCACACACACACACACACACACACACACACACACACACACACACACACACACATACACACACACACACACACACACAAATTACTCAGAAAATATTCAGCTAAATATTCCTTACATCTTAAACTTCTTTAATATTATTCCATATACAATTTTAATAGCTTAATGTTTCAATTGGGGGTGGTCGTCAACGTGTGGCAGAGATTACAAGTTCCTCTTAAAAAAATTAAACGGTGTATATTATTAAATGTATCAGTGATGAAAAATATGATTTTAGTAATGTTTTCAATTGATAATTTATTAATTTTATTAGTAAAATTTTACTACACATTTGAGATTAAAATAGCAGGTGCTTCTCAAAGCACACCTCACAGCTTAAAGTGTGAATAACAGGTGGTAAAACGGATTAGTCCCAATTCCAAGTTTGTTGGCATAACAATTAGCTTGAATGGGCCACTGATTGATTAAGCCTTTAATTGGTTAGGGTGGATGAGAAACATGTGCCTTATTATACCTATATGGAATGCCTTTATCACAACACAATTTCAATGTAAAAATGTCTTACAAAATTGACAGCCTTGCCATGGGTGTGTGGGTGGATGGAGGGGGTGGCACTGGTTCCACGAGGCACTTCCTAGATCCGCCACTGACTGTAAATGCAATTGCATAATTTTAAACACATTAATCTACAGATAGATCTCAAGTGATCATCATTCGCATAGCTACCCCAAATATCACAACATCCCATTTTCTAGCATACCCTAATCAATAGACGATGTCAAAAAGGATGACGTTGATGGCAACTGATATTTAAATCAACAATGCAGGGCTCTGAATCCATAATCTGGACCAGCGCTGACTTGCTATTCAGATACGATTGCTGGACAGCACAGGTGGTCTGGTCTGTCAGAGTATCGAGGGTGGAGTTGGTTGAGAAGTGGGGTAGTCACAGACAAATGAATGATAAAAAATAGCAAAGAAAAATGAACACAATGTCTTATGCCTATGTATACCTTATATCCATCATTGTGGGAGTGAAATTATTGAATGGGACAGCCTAAATATCGTGTATGCCTTAATAAACATTGATTATTTCATCAAAATTTATCCTAATTTTAACATAAAACATCTCTGAGAAAAATATGAATCAGGTGATGAATCCACCTCCGCTATATGATGAGTATAGGTTGTTGCGTTACTTGAGCAGGATTAAAAAACTAAAATTTGTACTGGGTAGATACTTGCGCAATGCACGCAAATGGGAGGGTAATCTCGAGTACCTACCCGAGTAGCTATGAGAGTGATGACTTAAACTCATCAAATTAAGAAGTATCAATACTAAGAGCAAGTACTTGGTGGGAGAAAGATGACACTTTTATGCCAGTCGCCTCCGTAAGTATCAACTTTGTTGGGAAACTAAGTCATCAAGGATTGCGGGCGGACATCCGCATACAGAGGGAACTCTGATTGTGCTCGACATCCTCAGACAACGCAATCTTCCCAGGAGCTTACCATAGCTACGTGGAATGTACGTGGTCTGAGTGCAACATCAAAGAGGCAAACCTTAGGTACAGACTGTGAACACTATAACATCGATATTTCATGCATTCAAGAGACTAAAGTAGCTAAACACTCAGAGCAGCAACTACACAGGCCATAAGCTAGTGCTCATGGAGCAAAAACAGGCCACATACCGGGGCTTAGGCTTCGTAATCGGACCAAGGGTCTTGGATCATGTCAATAGTTTTGGATACGTCAGTGATCGTGTTGCATTCATCGACCTGGCTATACCTACGCGAAAACACACCACCACTACATGTCGAGTTGTCAACGCATATGGCCCAACTACCGAAAAAGCCAAAGAGAATCCAACAATATTAGATTCCTTCTACACAGAACTGAGCTCTGCCATTACAATCCCAGCTAGATGGCAACTGTTCGTGTGTGGAGATTTCAACTCCAAGCTGTGTAAACTCGGAATTGCGGACAAAAGCCCCAAAAGGTTCTAAGGCTACAACAGCTGTCTTCAACCAAATATACTTCATACTATGCAAGACAGAAGCAAAACCCTTACTCTGAAACACTCGTTCGTATGGAGGCACAGACCTCAATTCTGACCATAGGCTAGTCATTACACACCTTCAGATGAACGATCTCTACCTAATATATAAACACCATACCAGGCACGAGGGTAGAGTCACCTACAACCTACCCAAGCTCATCAGCGACACTGACACTCAAATGTCATACAAGAAAGCCCTTGGGGAGCAGATAGCTAACATCAATGTCAGCTCCGATCCAAATGAAGCCATAACCAAAATACTGAAATCTATGGAGTCATCCCCTACCAGCACCATAGATGTTCTTAAAAACAACCAAACTAGGTATACTGACGACCCTCTAGTAGTAAAGCTGTCAGCAGAGATGACAGTGTTACGGCTGCGCATCTATCAAAGTGGCCAAAGTGAAGACCGCACCAAACTACGCCGGCGGCGCAATATTATTCTGCGCCACATTATCGAATGCTTAAAAGATCTTGCTATTCAACAGGCAGACTCCCTAGCAGATGAAATCACTGCCACGGATGACTGTCACAAAATGTTTCGGGCAGTCCGAGCCCTGAGGTACTGACTACACACCACCACTCACTGTACACAACTCTGAAGGACACTTTATCGGGACTGACCAGAGAAAAGCTGAGGTGATCCGAGAATGATTCAAAGAACAGTTCACTGACAACGATGATGAACCCTTGCACCAGTTCTCAGGAGACCCCATGCCATTACTAACACCAATTAAAACAGCAGAAGTTGAGAAGGCACTGAAAAAATGGACGTGCATCTGGACCTGATGACATGAGCAATGAACTATTCAAATATGCAAGTGACATTATCTCAAAAGCGATCACGCACCTAATCAATTCAGCTTTTATGCACCACCTTCCCATCGACGCTGTAGGCCAAGGCACCCTTATCGCACTACCAAAGCCCAAGAAGCCACCTGGGCCCCCAGCCAATCTGCGGTCCATTGTGTTCCTCAACAGCATACAAAAGATCCTATCCAATGTTACTCTATGCCGCATCCGAGACAAGATCGATTACTTCACTGGATCATGTCAAAGTGGCTTCAAACGTGGACGCAGCTGCGCAGACATTATATGGGCTCAAAGCATTCTTGTGTCGGTAGTCATGTCCAAACACTGGGACTTCCACAAAATGGGCATTGACATGTCACGAGCCTTCGACACAATTAAACGCTCAAAGATCCTAGATGCACAATGCCAGGCCAGTTGCAATCAAGATGAGCTATGACTAGTGAGACTACTGCTTGCAGACACCAAGCTGAGAGTACGAGTCAAGTCAGTGAAGTCTGTAGAGTTTGAGACATCAATCGGCTCCCCACAGGGAGATGGATTATTGCTGGTGCTTTTCACCTGCTACCTTGCTGCCGCATTGAAATCTGTGCGGGAAAGTTCCACAAGACCAAACCCCCCAGTGTCAATACTGGGCATGCCACTAGAGATGGAATATGCCAACGATGTGGACTTCACAGACGAGGAAAAGAAACCCCATGACGATACCTATCAACAAAGCATTAAACTATAGAAAATGACGACCCACCTCATGGCGGCGAACCATGGAGGAAAAGTAAAATCCTGGGCTCACTGCTTTGCGATACTGCTAACATTTCTGCATGCTGCGCCATGAGGAACGTAGCTTTCCAGTCGTTCTGGAAGCTATGGATTTGTAGATCAAAGATATCCTTGATAAAGAGGCTACATTTATACAATGCAACCTGCGTATCCTTGATGCTGTATAACTGTAACAGCTGGGCAGCTCTAGACAAACACGATGCCTGCCACCGCAAACACCTACGCACCATCACTGGACACCGATGGCCAGACAGCATAATTTCCAACAATGCACTATACAAGATGTGTAATACGTCGCCGCTGTCTGTAAAAGTCGCCCAGCAAAGATGGTCCAAGTTTGGCCATGTGCTAAGGATGCCAGAAGAGACACCAGCACAGAGCCTTGGAATTCGCCCTACTCGGAACCAGCAAATACAAAGCCAGCAGAGGATGTCGTTGCATAAATCTGCTAAGCGTGCTACGAGGTGACCTCAAGAAAGCAGGACTCGGTACACTAAAGTCAAAAATGGACATGAGGAAGCTAAGGATTTCGGCTGAGGACAAGACACAGTGGGCAAAAGCGAAGAAGGACTGATTGCAGCTGTAGGATGTTTCTACTACTACAGCCGCAGAATACAGTAATTATACATACTTGGTAGAATTGTCTCCAATTAACATACCTAATATACTGGACTATACTATATAGGTACCCATTTGATAACATTTTTCGTTGATAGTTGTTTCATATAAGGAAGTACATTAATTGCGATGCTATTTTCGTGAAGTTATTGCAAATTATTTTATTTGACATTTATAAGTTATCTAACAAATATTTTCTTTACATAAACTGCCAAAATTTTGGATGCGACTTCTATGAGATACATTTCTTATTTTAAAACTGCTAAGAAATTAAAATGACCCAACCCAAAAAATTGGCATGCAACTTCTATTAGAGATGTGGCTACTAATGAGTGATTTACCGTAAGACCTGTGTGATGGCAATTACGCAAAGGCTCTATGAACTATGAATACAATCACCTCCATGAATCATCTGTCGTGTTGTTTTTGATAAGTATATGGCAAGAAAGAAGTTAATTGTGTTGCAGATAGGGGTAAGGATATCTGTTTGTATTAATAGATCTGTTTGTATTAATAGAATATGTTTGGATTGTCATCTAATTTGGCAATCCAAATCATTGTCCGGAAAAAACCTGACTGACTGAAATCACTCCATATAAAAGCCCATCTTTAAACCAGAGCCGAGCTACACTCCATCCAAACTAATGATAGGTTCAAATGAAAGCATTGGGTTTATGATTTAGATGTGAATATATTATTGTCTAGCCACCTTTATCCTCTTTAATAATCTATAATACAATTTAGTTTTACATAAACATATTGACAGCCAAATGATAACACCGGGAGGGTGGTGTTGTGCATTAACCCGTTCAATCCGTCACCTCCATAACTTCAATTTTAAAGTAATTATAATAGTAAATTGTTCAATATTTTGAAACAAATTTGACGTGGGCTTGTTGGTTCTGGACAAATTAATTTCAAAATATTCATCAAATATGGTATGGCTGAAAGTCTTTAGTCCTGCAGACTGGTCACCAATCACCATAAAATGTGGTTATTGTCCCTCTGTAAAGATCACTAATCACCATAGTAGCAATTGCTGAATCCAATCTGTCACTCAACTATGATGTGATAATGAATTATGTCACATGTAAGCTGACATCACAATCAAAATATCTAATGAACGTATAAAAATCTACCATGTGTACGAATTGTATGCCTTTACTACTTAATAACCATAGTGTGGAACATTTTGAAACTAATTTTACTGGCTGTTGATGCTTCCATGGGCAGCAACAGCAACCACTCAAATTAGTTTCAAAATATTCAAAATGTTATGTGTATTTACAATGATATTGGGATTCTGGGAATTCAGGGTTTGATCGGGCAAAGCATGGGCGGATCTTAGTTAGAAATTGGAGAGGCATAGCTAAAGGTTTGATTCATCCATTGATCGATGTCAGTTTATGAGCCAAACACAGCCCAATCGCTGTGTTTAAATCTCGAATAATGATTTGAACTCAGAAAGTGTAATATCTCAGGTTTCAATAATAATCGCTGTGGGCAGTCCCATCAGCCCTGGCAACCCAGACAGCTCCAGTTATCTGACTATCATATCAATATTATCTCGAGATGTTCTGCACGATATATTGCGAAATAGTCAAGGTCAATATTGTAAGCTCTTGTTCTCTACTACCATCAATCATATACTACTGTACCGTTATCATATAACTTGTACTATCACATGCTACTTTCTCCTATTATAATATTCTATTAATCATTTCATTGACAAATCTCTGAAAAAGGATATTCTTCACAATAACAAACTTATTTTGTTGAATATTTTGAAACTAACTGGACTGGAACTTGTTGGTGCCTAAGGCAGTAACATAGGTCAATGTGAGTATTGAGGATGGTGTCGTTTGTCTGAGGCATATTTTCAGAATCTTGAGGTAGAATCATTAAATTTGGCACATACATTCATACTATGAGTGGAGAAAAAAAGTTGATGTCAAAACGTAAAAATTGAGGTCACAGGGTCGCTTAGTGCAAACTGGCTATAACCAAATATTCAGTTTCAGGTCAAAGATTCAAATGACGACGTCACAGGGTGACTTAGTGCATTCTCAAAAGCGAGTTCAAAGGTATGAGTCAACATCCCCCTCAAGTGCATTCTAGTTCTAATATCAAATACTGTTCAAGAGACTAATTTATTAATATATTAACTGATCGCTTGATTGGTGGACTTATTGATTGTTTGGTGTGCCACCTATCTAATTGCTCGTATAAGGAATTCATACAACTGACTGACTCAGAATTATAAAGACAAACTGAATAACACTTGAAGAATTATTAGTGTATTTTTATTTACAAACTGTACAAAGAATCACAGATAAATCACAGATAAATTTTTGCGCATGGTCGTTAAGACGGTCAGAAATTACACGCTTAACCTAACGAATGCAGCACATTCATAATTTAACATTATACAAACAATAAATATAATAATCAAACCAGCACTGACTAAATGACTGGCTTAAATGTAACTCTTCTTGGCCATTTCAGCAAACTACAACTAACATCAGTTGCATCATAGATCGGGCTTGAAATTTTCATTTTCGCTAACTCTATTATACGATGGTCATTGATTCTTAAAACAAGACTTAGATACCAGTTCTGACCAGCTATAAAATGATTCTCTCAGTACAGTGAGTTATGAGTTAGCTGGCAGGTGTTGACAGGTAAGCACTACACGGCTATATGCAATAGTAGACCTGTCATCTGTATATTGCTTGGCCACCACCGAGTGTTAATACCAATGTCCACTGGCTGATTACGAGCTCTAACTACTGAGCGAATCCTTTTACAACGTACCAGGAATGCTAGGTGGGTTAAATACGTAGACTCATAAGACTTAATGAAAATGAAAATTTATTGATAATGTTGTGACTTGTAGGAGGTAATGTTTGCTATTTTAACATGCCATGCTTTAATGCTACCCCGAGGATAGAACAAATTTTGTGGACTGAGCAGCCAAGTGGGATAGCAAACATTGTAAGCGTAAACATTATATGGCTACCATAAATAAAGACATCATATTCTGAAGTCGATAGATGGCAACAACCTGCTGGAATTTTGAAGTGTTGCTGGAAGCTGTAAGGCAGCAACAGCTTTCAACAACGTTGTTTTCAGAATTACATCAGTTATCATACAGAATTTAACTGAATAGCATAAACTTATAAATCTGTAGTATGAGGGCTGAGATAATCAAAGAATTTAACTCAAAGATAAGAGATGATTACCGGGGAGAATTTAGTGGTCACTATCCCATCTTGGTTGTGGATTATCCAGGTTAAAGCTGAATGGGCATGTCAAACATTTCAATATCAACACCTACAAGTAACAGCGTTATCAATAAAAAAAATTTATTTTCAGTAAATTTATTATCAGTCTGTGTAGTGATACTTTAAACAAGACATTTCTCACCAGCTAAAACATGATTCACTCAGAAAATAGAGCCCAGCGTTAGGCATGTAATGGTCTAAGCGTTTGGCAGCTACATAATACAGAGGTGATGTGTTATTCTGCATCGCTTGTACGATTTACCCATTATATGGTACTCCTGGCAAGACCTATCTGCTAATGGAAGGATCCAATTCATCTCCCAAGTATATGACGTCATAATCAAATATGTCACATCTCAGCTGACGTTACAAGGAGTGGCGTAGCTTTCATGAAAATTGAAGTCGGGCACAAAATTGAACAGATTGTACGTCTGTGACAAAGTTACAATTTAATAAATTTGACTGGGCCATAGGCAGCAACAAACCCTCCCCCCACCACCCTCTTAAATTACTTTCAAAATATTAAACAACCTATTTGTATAGTTAACAGTGGACAGAGCTTAGCTAGACATGGGCAGGTTGTAGGTAGAACTGGATCCCTCTATTAATAAATTGTTCCATATTAGGCGAGTCCGGTGTTGTCTGTTAGCCAACACAGTATGCGCAATCTTATTGTAACACTATTTTACTGGTAGTGTTTACTATCAAATCTTTTACTATCACAATAAAGGCATTCAATAGAGGGATCATTTCTAACTTTGCCACGCCTATTTCTAGCTAAGCTCCTCCCTCTTTTTATATTGTGTTGGAATCAATTTGAAACCTGAATTCCCTGAATCTAAATTTCAATGCAATGATACAGGTAAGCTGTTGAGTATTTTGAAACTAATTTGACAGCGGGTTGTTGCTGTCTAACTCCCAGTCAAATTAGTTTCACAATATTCATTATAATGTTTATTAAATTGTAAACTTATCAAAGATATACAATTCGTACACTAGTGACAGATGTTTCTATTTTCATGACAGAGCGTTGCCATTATGATTGTGACATTAGCTAACTAGTGACATCAGCTAACTAGTGACATAATTTATTAAGACGTCATATACTTTAGTGACAGATTGGATCCCTCCATTGTTCAATCAGCTAAAGAACAGCAACACACGCCGCCTTGTAACATACATAACAAAGGATTAAAACATGTATCTATATCAGTGACTCCATTCTCGATCAGTTCATGCCAAGTTTAATTGGTTAGTTACAATTGCACAATTTTATGATAGCCGAGTAAATTCTCTCAACCTGATTCTACTGAATAGCATAGTATTGCCGGATCCACCTTTCTCGTCATAATTCTTCATACTCATGAAAATGTGTCAACAATTGCCTAATTACCCCGACTGTATTGTATTTTAATTTTGTCCAATCATTATATTATTCATTATTTGGCCAGTTTTTCAAAATAAACTGTCACTAAACATCGAAAATCCTATTCTTACAATTCTTTTAATTTATAACGTAGATATGTGGCCAAAATGTAGACATGCAAGGTAGGGAAAGTGTTGTCTTGACACAATTTAGGACTAGGTGGAACTGAATTTGGAGGATCATCTCAGTGCGATGACAAACTAATGGAATTGCCCAAAATATACAGTCTTTTGCAGACTTCATTTTCATACTCTGACACTGTTTAAATTGATTTCTGGAGAAATCTTATTACATAGTCCTAATAGAAGTCCATTTTGATGAGGTAATCTAATTTTCTCATAAAATCTTGCAATATAAGTCCATCTTCCTTCTCAGAGATGTTGGTTTAAAAGGTCTTGTCCTAAGAGAAGTATAGGCTTCAAGAAGGCAGAATACATGTACACATCTAGTTTGTAATGAAACACACTGATATTTATGAGTTAGGTTGTTAGCACAATAGTCACGAAATACAAGTTTAGATGCATCCGCTTAATTATCAATTTAAAGAGACATAATTAGATGAGCAAATATTTTCATTAACAACATTCAGACAGACGTGTGATCAGTTATTCATCATAGTCTATCTTTTTTTAGCCACAGCATGATGATCTTCTTGTTCCAAATGTTGTATAGCACCGTATAAAGAGATACCAATCAATTAATTAATCTTTCTGTACAAATCAGAATTATTGGTATTAACCCTTACCAGTCTGATGTCAATATTCTATCTTAAACTGCATCAATAGCTAAAGAAACTGGTGTAGTTTTCAAAAACTTTGGTGGACAATGTTGCTGTCACATCCTTCACCAAATTTGTTGAAAAATTATCATCAGTTCATTTTTAAATTTTTATTTGGAATTTTAAAATTGTGACATCAGAGTGATAAGTGTTAACCCAGTACAGGTCAAAATGACCAAAAAATTGCTTCTGTAGTGATCTTAAGAAATTTTCACTTGGTCTGTATTTTGATATTTTCTATGATAAAAATGAAAATATTTTCATCAGATTTTACCATGAAGAGGTTAATTTCTATTTTTTCCAAGTGAAACTTTTAGCAAATAGTTGTTGTGATTACTTATCTGGCTGACAAAATGTGCAATTACCATAAGTTATCACGAGATCAGTAGGCATATACATGTATAGCACAGCAAGTCTGCAATTCTTTTCACTATTTGTACAACTTATACACGTATCCACTATTTTGGGGAGAATGAAGGTAAGGACATTGCATGGAATCTGCCCCAGGCTTCCAGGACAATTAACCCTTTAACACTTGTATTTGTTCAAGAAAATTTAAATTTTCTCATAGAAAATGTCCATTTGCAGACCAAGAGAAGAGTATTTTTTTTTAATTTAACACTATCATTCCAGTGATAAATTAAAAAAAAAACCTTCTCTTGGTCTGCAAATGGATATTTCTCAAGATCACTGCTGAGGCCATTTTTGGCTGATATGAGTGTTAAAGGGTTCAGCCCAAATTTGTATACATGCATAGAGAATGTGTCATGATAGACATATGGTTGATATCATAATCACTGAGACTCAAGCATCTTATTTCTATGCCCAGATTAAAGGCAAGATCATTGCAATTAGCATAAGGCAGCGAGTATATCTATCAGGCATTACATCTTTACAACAATAAAAAACATCACGCCAATAGTACATTCACTCCAAAATATTCAACATGTTTCCCATATTAATAATATTTAACATATTGTCAATTGGCAAGTTTTAGACAGGTTCTATATGGCATCAGGGAATTACAATTCATTTGATGCAAATTTGACCTTGTATGTCCTAGAAAAACGCCACTTTTCCAGGAGACATTTAATTAAGTGTTGAAAATGGAACTTATTGATTTAAAAAAAAATTAATGTCCGATCTAGAATCCAGTCCAATACTATCTCAAAATAGAGTAATCCATTT
This sequence comes from Chaetoderma sp. LZ-2023a, assembly GCA_034401795.1. NCBI lineage: Eukaryota > Metazoa > Mollusca > Caudofoveata > Chaetodermatida > Chaetodermatidae > Chaetoderma > Chaetoderma sp. LZ-2023a. The sequence goes on along the minus strand of CM067362.1, from coordinate 22,343,934 downwards.
CAAGCTATGCCACACCCATTTCTAGCTAAGCTCCGCCCACTTTGTGGGTTGGAATCGATTTATATACTTTGAATGCGGACTTCTCAGAATTGCAATTTCAAGGTAAGCTGTTGAATATTTGGAAACTATGGCAGGAACAGTGCCATGTAAAATTAGTCCTCTTGATCTGCAAATTAACATTTCTCAAGACGACTGCAGAAGCCATTTTTGGCTGATATGAGTGTTAAAGGGTTAATGTATAGAATATGCCATTTGTTTTCAAATTTGCTGTTTTAGCAATAATAATATATCATTAAAACATTCATCAAATGAGACCAACCCCCACACTCTCTGTGCTTCCTCAACTCTCACTTCCATCTCTCTCATACACACCGAGGTTGTGCTATTCATGGGTAGATTAGGCATACATCTCACCTCCTACACTGAAATAATAGCACTATTTGTTTTCAAATTTGCTGTTCTAACAACAAAAATTCAATATTAAAAATCAGATGATAATCATGTGAATAATTTGAGCAGCATTATCAGCACAGTAACACATGCATGTTACACATTGTAAGGACGATAGAGGGATCTTGGTTCTAGCTATGACCGGCCATTTCTAGCTACCGTTAAAATTCGACTAAAGGACGCAGTTTTTTTGGTCAAAATACATGTACTAGAAAAGGGGGTGCGTCCTATAATCGAGAACATTCCTTCCACACATTTTTGGGTCGAAATTTTTCTTAAAAAGTCACAGATTATACCACGGAAATTGAACTAAATGTTACCCTAGACAATTCGCGCCGCCTGATGACTATGTTTAATGTATACTCCAAAAACACCAAGCGGAAGTGAAATTATTAAATTGGGGCGCCTAAATATTGCTTATTCTTTAATAAATATCACTTATTACATCAAAATTAATCCAGAATTTGACATAAAAATGGTATCGAAAAAAGATACCTGTATAAATCACGTGATTCGCCTCCAATCGCAAAATATCTTTATTCTAATTAGAGCGCGTACTCGGATCTAAATATTCTGGACTCGGAAATTGCTATATATCATCATTGCGCGATAGGAACTGAATGTTCCCGTATCCGTTTGATAACCAACTCCCGTTAGCGCATAAGATTACACAGCGCCTCCAAACGCAAAAGAGTCATTACAACTAGTGACCATCTGAATATTCCCATACCCGTTTTATAACTGACTCCTGTTAACGCATAAGATTACACAGCGCCTCCAGTCACAAAAGAGCCAGATAACCAACTCCTGTTAGCACATAAGATCACACAGCGCCTCCAAACGCAAAAGAGCCATTACAATCTGTTTCTATCACACGATTTCTATGTTTTCAAGGAGACATTTTATGCCAAAATTAGATTGATTTTGATGTAATAAACAGTCTTTATTGAAGATACACGCTATTTAGGCGGTCCTATTTAATAATTTCTCCTCCACCATGATAATTTTTAGTCATGCATTAAACATAGCGCTGAGTGATGGTTATTTTTGATACCAATTTTCGATTTTTTAAAGATACTTTTTTTCTAAATTTAACAGCGTCTTATACTTGAATACAAGAGTTTTATGGGCGGAATTTTGGTCAAATTTGACAGCGTCCTATATTCGAGAGCGGCCTTTAGTCGAGAAATCACGGTATGCTCCGGCCACATTTTGCATGTTTTGGGAATGATTTGTATATTTTGAATCCTGAATCCCCATAATCCCAATTTCAAGTTGACTATAGGTGTTGAATAATTTGAAACTAATTTGATTGGTAGGGTATGTTGTTGCTACCTATGGGAGCAACCACTCCCAGTCAAATTAGTTTCAAATTATTCAACAGAATGTTTATTAAAATGTAAATTCATTAAAGATATACAATTTGCACACTTGGTACTTTTTACTGCTCATGATGGAGCTAGATACGTGATACGTCACTATGTATTATGACATCGGCCTACATGTGACGTAATTCATGAATCCATTTCCTCACTCAATCATATGACATCATAATCAACTACATTATGTGTAGGCTGACTGACGCCATAATCATGATGTCATGAGTGCTTCTATATAGTCCATCTTTAAAGCTTAATAGACCGACACGTTGTACGAATTGTGTCTTTAATATTTAATAAAAATTCTGTCAAATATTTTGAAACTAATTTGACTGGGCGCTGTATTTTTAAACTAATTTGACTGGGTGCTGTTGCTGCAATACAGCATCCAGTCAAATTAGTTTCAAAATAGTCAACAGCTTACATGTATAGTTTTCTGGAAATTGATAGTCAGGGAGTTCAGAGATCGATCGATCCCAACACGGATGTGGTGTGGGTGGAGCTTAGATTGAGATGGCCGGGGCTTAGCTAAAAGTGGAAAAGTTCATTGAGCATGATATCATTTACTTGAGTGACAGCTTGTATCCCTCCATAGCTATTATATCAAATAGTCAGATACATTTACAAACGCTTCAACGATAAGACTGGCTTTATGACCGGCCAATTATATTGGTGACTTGTTTTCAGACATATTGTTTTCTTCAAATGATCATCTATATAAATTAGATTTTTTTCATAGCTTGGCACATGTGGATATTAATTCCATGTAAATTAACAGTATTTAATCATCTGAAATCTTTTACAATGAACAAAATATTTTGTTCATTGTTTTCAAACTAATTTGAATCAGAGTGACAGTTTCCAATCAAATTAGCTCAATATATTCACAGCCTACCTGAAGTGTATAATCGCTTTGAAACTGAGATAATGGTACCTTCAAGGTTGAAGAAGTTAGCGGACAAAGACCTTTTAGATAGAAAATGAAACTATTCTAGTAACTAATTGTTATTATTAAACCATTTGGTGTCAACGTTACCCTTTAATGGTCAAGCCGGCACAAACATCTTCTGCAGCGGTCTTGAGGAATGTCCATTTGCAGAACAAGACTATTTTTGAAAATTTAGCACTGGAATGATTGACTCGGTAAACGAGCCAGTCATTGCAGTAGTAAATTTACAAAAAATAGTGCTCAATAGCCTTGCAAATGAACATTCACCGAGTTAAGTTTTTAATTTTCTTGAAAAATCTTGACCATGAAAGGGTTAATTGACATAAGCAGTATGTGAGGACATTGAAGCACTGTTGATAGCAGAGGGTTAATTACTGTGTTATTACGCATGCCTTTCTGTCTGACTGTCTGGCATGTTAACTCACATTCTAGGAAAATTACCAGTGAAGGTATCTTTAACTAACTGAAAGGGATGTTGGGCTTGGAGTACAGAAGTGTATCGATATTGATGTCAAAGTCATCAAAAAGGTCAAAGAATGTCCGGTAACATAATTATTGTTCTACTAAATGGATCTTGACCAAACTTGGTCAGCTAGTTGCTCTTGTGATCCCAAAGAAGAGTAATGATTTTGAGGTCAAGAAGTCAAATGTCACGTTCAACTAAAAGCGTGGTTTAATACACCACCTTAAGAGTCCTCATGGATGATGTAATCTTGATGGTCATGGATGACACTGTGGAACATCCCTTACCATTACTGATAGTCACACTAGCTAAGGTACAGTAATTCCCACAGATGTTGCCTAAAATTATCGAGACGATCAGTAATGCCAAAGGATGTTCCTTCCTGGAAACCTGGATGTTGAGGCACTGTACAACAATTTTCCAAATTAGCAATGTCTGTTTGCTGTGAGCACATCTCTATATAAAACCTGCTTCGAAAGGCCACTCACCATTAGGGGCAATATTGCAAAGAAATAATTGTACTCTCATTTTAATGTACTACATGCAAGAAGTCATGACCATGAAAGTATCATACACCTATGCCCACACATTCATGCTCGATTTAGAATGGAACTTCAAAACTCCCATTTCACACCCATCTTCTATTGCTGATACATAGATGATATCTACAATATCTTCCACTATCTTCCAATTCACTTATATGTTCAAAATATTCAACAGTACATTTTATTTTACTTTGCTAATAGATTAAGTTATTTCTGAGCTGTACTATAGTTTACTGCTTTTAACCTTTGCAATACCAGGGGCTCAGGGAAGAACACCTCAAGATTACCTGTGACATGGGCCGATCACACTTAAATTAGCTTCAGTCATAATTTTCAACAAACAAAGTGAGCAGCTTTAAGAGCACTGCTTGGGAATTAAACTCATTAGGTCAGTCTACGTACAAAACCCACAGATCTCCACATTAGTCAGATTCAGTACATACTAAAGAATGAGAGAATTTCACCTCCTTAGCCCAGAGAACCTGCAGCGACGCTTTTAAAACTCTGACTGCTACAGAAAATAACTGACAAATTCTGTATGTTGTAAGGAATATTCTGTTGAATATTTTGAAACCAATTTGTCTAGGAGCAACAGATTCCAGTCAAATTAGTTTCAAAATCTTCAACAGCTTTCTCGAAATTGAGACACAGGAATTTCAAGTGTTAACATTTAGCTCTAGCCTGATATAGCACTACATATACAGAGACTACCAGCCATCAATGAGCACAACTGTATGCGGGACAACACACAATGTCAGGCATGCTTGGAGGTATACGCGACTGTGACAGAAACTTCCACCAACAGTGGATCTGAATGATGTAGCAGAAATGAGTTAACAGAATAGAACATGTTGCTCAGTGATGGGGGTGGTGCCTGAATGTCGAGACAGGGATGGGGAGAAGTAAAAAAATAATCATTTGCTCATACGAAACTAGACATACATAGTGTGAATTATAGACTCACGGTACAATAATGAAAAAATAAAAATTCTTTTATATAGCTAAATTCTGTCGGTGTTAATCTGATTATTATGGAGTGTATGCAATACTAGTTCTGAAAGGAATTATGCCCACCACTCAGATCAGCCTGCTATTATAACTGAGCAATATGCATCAATATTTTTTGTATATCAAAACCTGTTCATTATATGTACAGTTATCACAACCACAGATTACTGAATATAATCCCTGAACATATTCCCTGTTGCTCAATCGTGTACTGATATATTTTGCTACTTTCTAGTATACAGTACAGTTAAGAAATAAGTTAACAAGTTTCCAGAACAAAAACATGTTAGTTAGTACAATTGTAAGAAATGATCTGTTGAATATTTTGAACATAATTGAATTGGATGACATTACTGCCGTAGGCATCAATATCTTCCACTATCTTCCAATTCACTTATATGTTCAAAATATTCAACAGTACATTTTATTTTACTTTGCTAATAGATTAAGTTATTTCTGAGCTGTACTATAGTTTACTGCTTTTAACCTTTGCAATACCAGGGTATAAAAGTCAAGGCACCAATCCATGAAAGCTGTTGAATATTTTTGAAACTAATTTGAATCAAATCTGTTGCTCCCACAGTTAAATTAGTTTCAGAATATTCCTTATATCATATATAATTCATTTCTGGTCTGTACGGCTCAGTGTTAAAATGACATAACAGCAATAGGTTACCCCATTCGTGGCGAAGCTGGCCAAAATCATCCTGGTTCTGAGGAATGTCCATTTGCAGGCCAAGTGAACACTATTTTTGAAAAATTACCATTGGAATGCCTGGCTCGATTCCAGAGCCAGTCATTCCAGTGGTACATTTAAAAAAATCGTATTCCCTTGGTCTTCAAATGGACATTCAATGTGAATATCTTGATTTTCTTGACCAAAATTAGCCATTAAAGGGTTAAAATGAGACCGCAGTTCACCTAGTAATAGTCTTGATAAATGATACATTCAGGTCCAAACAAATCCACTGTCACTCAAAGCATTACTGCCAGTACGAGATGACGCAGACCGCTTATCATCCGAATAGTCACTTTCTATTGAGTCATGCGACACGACAGAGCCAGTGGAGCGGGGTGGGTTTGATGCAGCACTTGAGCATGGTTCATTAATTTGCCACAATGTTGCGGATTGCAATGTATTGGATTGGGTTTGGGGCGTTGTAGCATTTGATGATGACAACCGTGTAGTAGATTCCAACTTTATATCTGCTGTAGCTATTGAATCTGCTTGCTTCTGTTGTTGTGGTAATAATGGTGGGGGCCACGGCGACTGGTCATATGTAAAACTTGACGACTGATTTGAAGCTGTAGGGGCACTTTGTAAACGTGAAACAGATGAGATGGAGGAAAGTGAGGGAGGCTTGGCTGGCTCAGAGCTCGCTCGTGTTTTAGCAGGTATCTCAGGCTGAGTCTTTACTTCACTAAGACCTTGAGCAATTGATTTGTCTGAAAAATAAATTAAAATTATATAATATGAACCTAGTACCTGACATTTTAAAGCTTGTTGTGCATGGTATACATGTATGTGACTGTGTATTGATCTTAGTAGAGAGTGGAGGTTTATGTGCATACATTGTTTGTGTGTGTACCTTGTTTTTTCGCAGATTTCTGTGAGAAGGTATTATTGTCTATATGACTGTACAGGTCCAGTATGTGTGATTCAAGCTGTTGACTTATCTTCACAGATGTTCTGTACTTTGACTCAGTGGCCTGAAAATACACACTTATCTTGAATAATGATACTAAAAATTAATTCTTTTTCATGGCTACTTCCGATTTTGCAAGATATATGTATATATATATATATATATATATATATATATATATATACTGAACCAAAAAAGTTTAGCAACACAGAATATTACTGTATAAATGTTATTTAACAAAAACAATAAATTGATTCAAATATATTATTTAATTGATAGGTCATTTTCCAATTTGAACAACAGTCTCTTGTTACTGTAATGCTAACATTGCGCCTTTAACACGGCATCATTCAACGGAAGGGTCCAATTTAAATAATGACACTGAGCTGTCAATACCGGTTGTGACCTCCGCGAACATTAACCACCGCCATACATCGCTTTCTCATGCTTCGAATTAAGCACCTGATGTCACAAAGAGGAATCGTATCCCATTCCTGGAGCAGTGCAGCTTCTAGCTCCCGCACGTTGTCAAGATGTGGATGATTCTCACGCACCATATGGCCAAGAATGTCCCACACGTGTTCGATAGGAGACAGGTCTGGTGATCACGCTGGCCAGTCCAACACCGGAACGTTGTTAGCCTCAAGGAAATCACTGCTGACTCTAGCTGAATGAGGATGGGCGTTGTCTTGCTGGAACATAAAGTCTGCATGATGCTGCATAAAAGGGATGACAACAGGGTCGACAACTTCTTCACAGTAAGGTTGATCCGTTAAATTTCCGCGAATCACAATAAGATCTGTTTTGTCATTTTCATGGATTCCAGCCCACACCATGACACTGCCGCCACCGAATCTGTTGTGCTGAATGATGTTGGCTGCATCATACCGTTCTCCTAAACGTCTCCAAACCCGTTGCCTACCATCCGCCACATCCACACAAAACCTCGACTCATCACTGAACAAAACGTGGCTCCATTGTTGAGCACGCCATCGCTGATGAGTTCTTGCCCATGCAAACCGATTCTCGATGTGACGCGCTGTAAGTGGAACAGCAACAAGTGGACGACGGGCATGCAGTCTAGCATCATGGAGTCTGTTTCGCACAGTTTGTGCATGCACTGTAGTGCCGGTAGCGGTGTGCAAATTACGGGACAGCCGCGGCGCAGTCTCAAACCTGTGACGTGGTGATGACATCACTAAGTAGCGGTCTTCTCATGGTGTTGTTGCTCTCGGTCTGCCAGATCGTGGTCGGTCATTAACATGTCTAGTTTCCTGCTCACGTTGGCGGAGACAGGAAATCGTTGAGGCGTGAACATTAAAATGTCGAGCAACAGTGCGAACGCTCTGCCCAGCAGAGAGTCTTCCCATTGCTTCATGGCGCTGATTTTCGGGTAGCCCTGGGCAGCGGCCCATGTTCGGTAGGGTAAACTTTTAAGCATTTTCTGTTAACGTTCGTTATCTGCTTTAGCTATATGGTGAATTTTTGCCTTCGCTACCCGCCAATGTGGGCCAGTGCATGAAAAATGCATTTTCACATGCAGTAAGCGTGCGGCCGAGAAATGCAAGAAATGATTTGCATTTCTTCATGATCAGCGAGACATTACATTGACGAAACATGCCTGCAAATTTGGTTATAAATGGACGCATAGTTTTAATACAACAAACCAAACTTCACTGTTGCTAAACTTTTTTGGCTCAGTATATATATATATATATATATTATATACTGTATATATATATATACACCTGTGCAAAAGTTAAGCACCACCCTATTTTTACGCACATGCGAGGGTATATTCATGTGCTATGAAGAAAGCAATAGCATAAACATTTATGTACCCATCCATCTTAGTGCAAGAGGTAATAATGCAACTAGAGGAATGCTGATTATGATGGTGGGGAAACACTGTATGTTTTTGTTTGAACTTGAAAACGAGGCCTGAATATGGTTACGTTGACACAACTGACAACTATTGCCCTACAGTTGACACACGTGGCTAGATTGTCATTAATGGTGTCTGAAAACGAAGTTTAACATCTGTGCACGAGTTTGAGACTGTCATTATTAATACCGGGTATATCCACCTTGTGCCTGGATGACGGCCTGGACACGACGTCTCATGCTGGTCACCAACCGACTGATACGCCATTGTGGTATTCGTTGCCATTCAAGATGGAGTGCGTCTGTTAATTCCTGTAGGTTCTGCACAGGAGGATCCCTCCTTCTCACCATGTTTCCCAGAATGTCCCAGATATGCTCAATAGGGTTCATGTCAGGGCTCCTTGCTGGCCATGGTAGGGTTTCGATGGCATTCTGGCGGAGGTATTCATGCACAGCTCTAGCACGATGTGGTCGGGCGTTGTCATCCATGAATATAGGGTGGGTTCCAGGTGCATGATTTACAAAATGAGGGACCACAACTCTATCCAGTATGGAATCTTGATATCTTTGTCCATTTAGTGTTCCAGGTACAGTCAACAGATCCAGCTTACAATCAAATGAGATGCACCCCCATATCATAACGGAACCTCCACCAAATGGATCTTCTTCCATGATGTTACGTTGGTCGTACGCCGTGCGTCTGGACGTCCATACACGAGTTCGACCATCTGTGACATGAAGCAGGAACCGACTTTCATCGGACCAGTGTACCCGTCTCCAGGATCTCACGTTCCAGTGTCTTCTTTCGTTGCACCACCTCAGACGCTCCTCTTTGTGGTGTGCAGTGAGGAGAGGACGTCTGACAGGTCTCCTAGCTTTCATGCCAGCAGCATACAGTCTCCTTTTGACGGTAGACATTGACACTCTATTGCGCGTTTCCCATTGCTGGCTGAGCACTCTGCTGTTGGTGAATGGAGATCTCCTAAAAAGGCGTACTAGGGCTCGATCATCACGGGCAGTAGTCTTCTTCGGTCTTCCAGATCTAGGCCTGTCCTTCACCTCGTTAGTTTGCCCATGTTTTGCAATCAAACGACTGATTACAGTATGGTTAATGTTCAGCTGTCTGCCAATCTCTCTGCATGACATACACGATCACTTAACCTTTGTCTTGCCATAGCGGTTCACAATCAAGAGCTAATTCTCTCTGTACAAATAAACCACGGTCATGAACACAAAATTCCTAATCTTGTCGCCTAAATCTGTATGTAATGTTCTACACCTCAAACTGGACTTTTACATAACTGAACACGTGTGCTGTTTCCCGCCACGCACGGACATAAAGCGGCGTGAAGTCATGCATGCATGTGCATTTCGTACTTGGAATTATGTCAGCTAACGCGGGGACAAAAAGTATGGCAGCCTAGTTGTACCATCATGTTTCTACATTCTATTGTTTTTGCTGGTGCTTAACTTTTGCACAGGTGTATATATATATATATATATATATATATATATATATATCGTTGTGATATCTCTAAGTGCTACCGCTCTCATGATCAAGGTTGGCCACGGAAATAGTTCATTATAGGTCAATAGAAGACTATTTTTGAAGATTTACCTCTCTGGAATGTCTGGCTCTTGGCCTGCAAATACACCTTTCCAGTTTCTCCATCCATCATATGACATCATAATCAACTAAGTGTCGTGTATCCTGATTTAGTCCATCTTTAACACTTAATAGTCAGATACGTTGTACGTCTTATATAACTTTACCATTTAATGAACATTCTGTTGAATGTTTCGAAACCAATTTGATTGGGCGCTGTTGCTACCCAGTCAAATTAGTTTCAAAATATTTATCAGCTTATCTGTAGTTTTCTGGTAATTCAGTCAGGAAGTCAAGGAGACATGTAAGAGGAGATCTGGGCATTCAGAGAGGTCGCGAACAGATCTACCAGAGGATGATCCATAAGATTGAAAATCGCTCTGACAACCGACTTCTTTAACTGCCACTCTGCGTGGGCGAACTTGCTGGGACGTGACAGTTGGTTCGCCAGAAAATTCAGACTGCCTGGGACATGTGAGGACACTAGAAAAATCTGCCTCTTGCGGCACCACAAGAGAAGATTCCACACTTCTAAACAAAGGAGAGACGACCTTGTACCTCCCTGCCTGTTGATATAAGACACCACCGTCGAATTGTCCGAGCGAATCGAGACTTTGAGACCTATCACCAGATCTGACCATAGCCCACAACTCCAGAATGTTGATATGGGCTGTCGACTCCTCCAGGGACCAAAGGCTGGAAACTGACAGGGAATCCCAGACTGCTCCCCAACCCTCCTGGGAAGCGTCTGTGAAGATAATCGCCTGAGGGGAGGACTTTACCAGTGGAACACCCATCAGAAGCAGAGAACGATCCCTCCAAAAATCTAGATGAGGGATCAAATGTTCTCTGATGGGAATCTGATGGTAAATTGAGTGGATTGACTGCTTCCAAAGGGACATTAAATACATTTGGAAGGGTCTTCTCATTAGAGCCGCCCAAGGAATCACTTTCTCTACGCTGACCATCAGACCTATCACTCTTAAAAAGAATCTTGCTCTTACCACGGGAGAAGAAAGGATTTCCATTGCCACTGATAAAGCCTCTATCCTTGGATCTGAGGGAAAGACTAGACCCCGGGCCAGGTCGAAAGAAATGCCTATATGGGTAAAGATTTGAGATGGAACTAGGCTTGATTTCTTTAGATTTAAAATCCATCCTAGGTTGCATGCCAGACTGCAAACTTCTGGAAGAATTCCTGAGAGAATTGAGGATGACCTTGCTTTTACCAACCAGTCGTCTATATAAATGTGAAGATGGATAGAATGATGGTGGAAAATTCCTGCCACGGCTGAAACTAGACGGGTAAAAAGTTAAGGTGCCGTGGTAGGGCCGAAGGCCATGGCGCGAAACTGCCAAACTCGATCCTTGTAGGCAAACCTCAGGAACTTTCTGAAGGCAGGGTGAATAAGAACATAGAAGTAGGCGTCCTTTAGATCGATGGAAGACGTCCACATTCCCTGATCCAGACTGGAAATGATCTGGGAAATCGTCTCCATCTTGAACTTGGGGGTGAGAATCATAAGGTTTAACTTCTTCAAATTTATGATGGGACGCCAACCTCCTGTTTTCTTGGAAACTAAAAACATGATCGAGTAGTAGCCCGGGTCTACTCTCCAATTCGGAACTTCTTCTATTGCCCTCTTTACAATCATGGATTCCAACTCCTCTTCCAAAGCCACCAGATTTTCCGGATTGGAGGGAACCGGAGTCCAAGCTGGGAAAAGGGAGAGAAGAGGAGGATGACGGATCCATGACGGAGCATAACCCCAACGTATCTGGGATACTAGTCAGGAGTCCTGAACGAGGGCTTGCCATTTCTCCCAAAACAGAGAAAGGCGCCCTCCTATTGGCATGTTGGGTAACCGGCACTGGACCGATTGCTCCAAAGGGAGAAGAGGGGGAGGGATGGGGAAGGGAAGAGAGAAGGTTGGACCTACCCGGGAATAGTCCATACCTTCAAATTCTCTTTCCCTGAAACCCTCCAAAGGAAGAACGACCTCTGGACCTGGAACCAGCACGGCGAGAAGGGGTCTGACCCCCTCTCGCCCAAAAAGAAGGAGACTGCCTCCCTAGAGACCTCGAACGATGTGAGGAAATAGAATCGAAGCGATCCTCCTCCGTGGATCGATCCTGACGATTGGACGAAGACAGATTAGAATTATGGATGACCCTAGAAGGATAAGTCCCAAATTGATCATGTTTGAGGCTCTTTCTTCTAGAAGAATTAGGATGTCTCACAGAAGACACATCTCCTTTCAAGGACGGATTAGAAAACAAAATCTGAGCCTGAAGCTCCCTAGAGGCCTTCAGATTCTGCACGAATTAAATTAGGAGCTGACTGTCCAAAAAGATCTGTACCAAACGGGGATGCAACCACAAGACTCTGCTTCAAAGCGCTAAAAATCTTAACCTCAGAGAGCTTCATAGATCTACACTTGGAAGTAATAAAACCCAAAGACTTCCAAACAGAATTAAGTGAGCCACGAGACAAATCAGCCAAAGAACGAGAGACTGACAAAGGAACTTGATCACTCCGTTCTTCAGCCTTAAGAATGGCCTCAGATAAAAGAGCAAGAAAATTAGAGGATTTGAGCTGAGATCTGCAAACAGACTCCCATTTGGAAAGGTCATTAGAATATTAAACCTTGAAAGCATCCTTTAACTGAGATGAAAGAACCTCCCAAGCGGAAACAGAGAGACTGAGTGGAAGCAACCTTCAAATAGTCCTCTTTAGGAATTTGAATAGGAGAATCATACTTAGCAACAAGAGAAAAGTCAGTATTAGTTGAATTATTAACAAAGAAATCTAGCATATCAACAACTAAATTATCAATAGGTAGCACCTGAGGAGAAGAGGAAGGATCAGATGTAGAGAAAGAAGGAGGATCCATAGCAAATTCCTCCATAAGAGGAAGAGAGAGAGTAGATGCGATCCACCTGTGAGCCATGGACCAGTCTTCCGAAGAGGCTCTAACCGGGCAAAACCTCTTCAGATCCCCGGCCATGACCGACTTGGGAGCAGAAGAAAGAGGAGGAGAAGAAGAGATGAGAATAGATGAGCCACCTGACACTAAAGATTCACCTGCCCTAGAAGAAACTGGAGAAGAGGGTCTACTAACCGATTCAGGAAAAGAAGAAACCTGTGAAGAGGAAAAAGAATCCCTACCCTGATCCTGACTAGATGATAAACAAGGAAGGACCAGAGAACTAGCAGAAAACCTCGAGAGAATAGAAAAGCGAGCAGAAACAAATGAACGATCTAAAGAAGAATCCCTCACCACGGAAAACAAGGAAAATCTAAGCCTGAATCAACAATTTGAAATTCTAGTTCAGGGGAAAGAACCACAGAAACGATCGGATCAAGATGATCACAGGATGGAGAAGAAGCAGAAGAGGAAGAAGGAAGAAAAGAGAATGAATGAGAGGAAGAAGAATAAGAGGAAGGATGATCCAACTGACCATGAGAAGAAAGAGAAGAAGTAAGACGGGAGAAACCCGGAGGAGGAAGAGAGGATTTAAAGAGAGCAGAGGCATTAGACACATGACTAGAAGAAAAATCCTTGGCTGAAAGAGAAGGAGAAATAGAATTAGAGTGAGATGATGAGGAGAAAGAAGAAGACCTAGAAAAAGATGGATTCACAATGGCATCACGAAAGTAAGAAGACTGAGAAGATAAATCAACATCAACTACCTGAGAAGGAAGAAAAGATTCATAGTTGGAAGCTACAGAATCCTGAGAAACCCGTTGAGAAATTTCCGAAACAGAATCAACAAAAAACCTATCATCCAAAATCCTAGAAGAACCTAAGCAATTTTGATCTCTCGCTAAACCGGAAGCTACCTCCCAATCGGAAGCGGAAGCCGGAAGTCTATCCCGATCTGACCGACCCAGAAGTAAACCTCTACGACTGGAAACGGAAGTATACCGACCAGAATCCAAACCAGAAACGGAAGCGCTTCTACCGGAAGTCGAAAAATAGGAGTCCTCAGACTCCGGATATCCGGAATGGCCGGAAGCGCTATTGAAACCGGAAATGGAACTAGGCACCAGATCTTGAAGACCCTGATGTCCTACAAAAATGGAAATCAGACCGGAAACGGATGGAACGGAAGTGGTAACCGGATCTTGATGACCTGGATTACCTACTAAACCGGAAGTCCTACCGGAAACGGATGCCAGAGAAGAAAGAAGCGGATCCTGAAGACCCGGATGTCTTGCTAGACCGGCAGTTAAAACGGAAACTGACGGAGAGGCAGAAAAAGGAAGTAAACCCGAGTCCACCACAACAGAACCCGAAGAACCAGCAAGACTAGAAATCAAATTCTTGGCAATGAGCGATCTACAAAGAACCTTGACGACTGGTACAATCGAAAAATTGGCATTTGCATAAGGTCTAGCCTTATGGACGTCACCCTCAGCCTCCGCCACCACTGCTTGTGGGTTATGCCCGTCACCCTCAAGTCTTATGTGGGTTTGACCCGGTGCACTACACGAGCCCACCTTCGAGAGCTTAGTCGCTCTCTGCATGGAGGTTAGAGGGACCGGTTTCCCCCATGTGCGGGAATGCCCGCTAGTCTTCGGGCTATCATCGGAACTTGAAGAAACATCCTGTTTCTTAGCCTCCTTTATAGCAGAAGATATCGGTTCGTCAAGGGATTTAGTCAAGACAGATGCGAACGATTCAAATCTCGCAAAAAGAGCTAGCGCAGCATCTGAATTTGCCGAAGAAGCTCCCCCTCCGTTGCTACCGGTAAAGATACATTAGATTGTGCAAGACACAGCTTTCGCCTTGCTAGCAACGGAGGTAGGGGATGGACGACCAGAGGGCAGCGGTTGTTTAAACGGTAAATCTTTAAAGAAAAGCTTAGACACCGAGACCGGCCACCCGTTACAAATCGCACACATCGATGTGAAGGTACAAGTGGTACATTTCGCACAGACATGCCCGGCAAATTCAACTGAGTGATAGCGATCACATTTCGTCTTGTCTGACGATTTAGCGGACTCCTAAAAACGAAAAAGGTAATAATGAAGTATATCGCTTAAAAATTGTAAAATAAGACTAGAAAGATAAAAATCATTTCTTAAAAAGGCGGGAAAGTTCAAATCAGAAAGCAATATCCCTACCGACAAGAAAGCAAACTTGCAAAGGGATAAATGATAATCCTTATAATGCACTATTAGTAAATTGATAAGGGCTCTGAATGACTGCTGGAGTTTATTATATGATGATGAATGATATAGGCATAGTAATTAAGATACCACGAAGCGAGAACGATCTTTCACGAAAACCGGTAACCATATGAACATAGTTATAAAATACCATATGACCACGAAAATACTTCCTACACATAACTTATGGAGGATTGACTTCATATTAGGCATAATCTTGTTAATATAGAAGGCAAAAGATGTAGCTGACACAGCGCAAAGCACAAAAAACTTAGACAAATATTTTAAGCAGTTGTTCTGCAAGCAGAATAATTAAAAAGTGAATCTGTTTCCTATTTGGGCTCCAGTGTGCATGCGCAAGCGCGCTTAGTGACAAGCGTCACTATGGGGTGAGCATAGACTGGTGCCAGTCTATATCTGTCAGTAGGCTGGAGATGGACTCAACCAGTAGCCTGGTTGAGGGTCCATATTAATAGGAATAGGCATGGGGAGGTGTGTATGCAGGCATAAAAATCTTATTCTGATAGCTAAATGCAGATAATTGATTCAGCAAGTAGTGATTGAACGGTAATGGATGTTTTTGTGGTGTAATAACAACCACTGTAGAGGCTGTTTTTGGCCAGTTTGAGTGTTAAAGGGTTAATTACATGTCTCGCTTCGTCACCACTTGATGAAGATGCAGACATGTTAACCCTTTAATGGTTCAGCTAGCTAAATCAGCCTCTACAGTGGTCTTGAGAAATGGCCATTTGCATGCCCAGCGAAGATTATTTATTGAAGATTTACAGTGCTAAATCTTAAAATAGCCTTCTCTTGGCTTGGATGTTCACTAAGTAAATATTTGAATTATCTTGACCAAAAAAGACCATGAAAGGGTTAATGTTGTATGACTGTGACATGAGTCGAAGCGAGGATAGTTGAATAATGAAAGCATGCTTGACTCTACAGATTGGATCCCTGACGTGTCATGTGTGATGCATACCTTCAGCTGATCATGATGACTAGATTTAGTGGCCTCTAACTGATGGTTGATCTCAGTAACAGTCAGATCCTAAAACAAACACCAACAGCAAAATGAAATAGACACAAGTGTGTGGGTGGGTGTGTGTGTGTGTGTGTGCGTGCGTGCGTGCGTGCGTGCGTGCGTGCGTGCGTGCGTGCGTGCGTGCGTGCGTGCGTGCGTGCGTGTGTGCGTGCGTGCGTGCGTGTCTGCCTCACTAGTGCTTTTATAACTGAAAATAATCGATAACTTGAGATAAGCGACAACTTGAGATAAGCGACACTAGAAAAATATCCAAGTGTGTGTGCGTGCGTGGGTGTATGTGTGCACGTATGGGGTGGGGCACATGTATTGTAAACCGAAGTAGACTTGTGATGGATGATTTAATGATTAAACAAGTCATGGTAAGGAAATCCATACAGCGTTAACCAAGATCCAGCTTGCATGTACATACAAATGTTAACCATGACAGCTGGCATGTACATACAAATGTTAACCATAACAGATGGCATGTACATACAAATGTTAACCATGACAGGTGGCATGTACACCCAAATGTTAACCATGACAGCTGGCATATACATACATATGTTAACCATGACAGCTGGCATGTACATACAAATGTTAACTATGACAGCTGGCATGTACATACAAATGTTAACCATGACAACTGGCATGTACATACAAATGTTAACCATGACAGCTTGCATGTACATACAAATGTTAACCATGACAGGTGGCATGTACACCCAAATGTTAACTATGACAGCTGACATGTACATACAAATGTTAACCATGACAGCTGGCATGTACATACAAATGTTAACCATGACAGCTGGCATGTACATACAAATGTTAACCATGACAGCTGGCATGTACATACAAATCTTAACCATGACAGCTGGCATATACATACAAATGTTAACCATGACAGCTGCCATGTACATACAAATGTTAACCATGACAACTGGCATGTACATACCCATGTTAACCATGACAGGTGGCATGTACATACAAATGTTAACCATGACAGCTGGCATGTACATACAAATGTTAACCATGACAGCTGGCATGTACATACCCATGTTAACCATGACAGGTGACATGTACATACAAATGTTAACCATGACAGCTGCCATGTACATACAAATGTTAACCATGACAACTGGCATGTACATACCCATGTTAACCATGACAGGTGACATGTACATACCCATGTTAAACATGACAGCTGGCATGTACAAACAAATGTTAACCATGACAGCTGGCATGTACATACAAATGTTAACCATGACAGGTGGCATGTACATACCCATGTTAACCATGACAGCTGACATGTACATACAAATGTTAACCATGACAGCTTGCATGTACAAACAAATGTTAACCATGACAGCTGTCATGTACATACAAATGTTAACCATGTTAGCTGGCATGTACATACCAATGTTAACCATGACAGCTGACATGTATATACAAATGTTAACCATGACAGCTGGCATGTACATACACATGTTAATCATGACAGCTGGCATGTACATACACATGTTAATCATGACAGCTGGCATGTACATACAAATGTTAACCATGACAGCTGGCATGCAGATGTTAACCAAGATAAGTTTCATACAAAGGCTAAACGAAAGAATAGCTTAACACAGACAACTTACATGCCTCCAGTTAAACAAAAGAATTTCTATAACTTAATCAAGTCAATCTGCAGACAAAAGTCAGCCACTATAGCTTGCATTCAAAGGATAAAAATAGAACTTGTGCTTAACATTTATAAGAGAGAACAACCTTTATATGTTTTGCTAGATTTGAGATTAAGATAAGTGGCAACCAAAATGGTTTTGCTTGTAAGTTAGTGCACAATAGAGGGATCTATTTCTCGCTATGCAGCGTATATTTCTATTTAAGCTTCGCGCACTTTGTATGCAGGTTTAAATCAATTTTACCATGTGTAACCCTGAATTCCAAGACCCTAATTTAAAAGTAGCTATACAGGTGGGCTCCCAGTCCAATTAACTTCAAAATATTCAACAGAATGTTTAATTCAGACGGTTATTGTCGGAGCTACATGCCCATTTCATGCTAGACCTACTTCATTGTAACATTACTTAACCATTACCACTCTGATGTCAATATTCTATCTTTTACTGTGTCTATTGCAAAGAAACTGGTGTACATTTTCCAACAATTTTGGTTGATGTTGCTGTCTATGTTACACTAATTTGAAATTTTAAAATTTGGACATCAGAATTGTAAGGGCTAACAAGTGACATATTTTGATCATGACATCATATACTTGTCACACATCAGATCCCGCCATTTATCAACAAATTTTAATGAAGATAAAATGTTGATGCAAACAACCAAAGGTAGTAATTTTTCAAATAATCAAACGAAAAGTAAATGAGGTTATTGTTATTATAAAGCAACAATAGGACTAGTGGATCTTACCTTAGTTCTCAGTTGTTCCTCTAACTCATTAACTTTGGCTTGTAGATGGATTGATAGACTCTGATGATGGTCACGCTCAGTCCTCAGCTCTACAACAAATCAAACAGATGTCAATGTCATTAACCCGTACCACTCGTGTAAAAACTTTAAATTTTCAAATTAAATTGGTGTTCATTTTTCAATAAATTTGGTGGGAGATGGTGCTGTCATAGACAGCAACATCTTCCAACAAAACTGTTGAAAAATGTACACCAGTTTCTTTGATATTAACACAGTAAAAGATAGAATATTGACATCTGTGTGTTAAGGGTTAACGTGTACAAGACCGGATGCTATATAATACATCTGATGCACAATATAGCATGCCTGATATTTTGGAAGTAATCTTAGTTTGCAGCAATTGAGGGCTCTGATCTGCCTTCATAATTAAAATCTGTCATTTGTTAGATGATGTCACAATAAAAATGACGTATCTGTGTCGCGAATGTCGACATGTCAGTCAGAAACATGTACGAATTGTATGTCTTTGGTGAATTTAGAATTTAATAAACATGCTGTTGAATGTTTTGAAACTATGGCAGCACCATTACCCAGTCAGAGTAGTTTCAAAATATTCAAAAAATTACCTTAAAACTTAGATTCTGGGAATTCAGGTTTCAAATCAATTCCAAATCGAGCTAAATTATTTTCAAAATATTTAACAGATTACTTGTAAATAGTGCGAGGACACCAGACAATTAACAGTATATTGATTCACAAATGTAAGCTCTGTCAGCTCTTGCTCTAAGTATTTTAGTATCACAATTTCAAGGTATAGGTAAGATGTTGAATATTTTAAAAACAATTCAGCTTGTAACAGTTGCAAATGAATGGTCACTTTTAAAATTGGACATTTGGACTTCAGAAATGAAGTGCTTCAATAAACATTGTAAAAATTGTCCTTAAACATTTTCTGTAAAATCTAAAAAATATCTTAAAGATAGTTTGACTCTGATTGCAGGTCAAAAGATGCTGTCTTATGAAGCAACACCAATTAGACAAACTGCTTTCCAAATAGATTATTTTCAAATTTAAAAATACATTTATGAATAATGTACTGTAAAGATGAGCGTGTAAATTGAAACTGATTGAATTCATCACGCAATCCTCATTTCATAACAAAGGGGGGGGGGGGGGGGAGGGAACAACATTTCCCAAAGAATTGCCTATTTTGTATGTGTCCATTGAAAATGGTGCATATATTATACACATGAAAGTACCACTAAGTCAAGTATTAATGTATTATTTTACGTTTATTTTCTGCCTGCAGTGTTGTCATTAGATACTCATTCTCCGGCTTAGCTTGATGAAGCAGTTTCTGTGACATCTGTTCCTGGTAACGCTGGTGCAGCTCCCCCATCAATAACAATTCCTTATTCAAACAGGTTATCTGTGGAACATAAGCAGTATAAGCGCTGAAGATCTAATTATATATTCAAGTATATATACAAAAAAGGGCGTGGCTTAACCTTTCAAAACTCAATTTGACAAAAATGGCATCTGCAGTGGTCTTGAGAAATTACCATTCTGGAACATGACTACTTTTGAAAATTTATCACTGGAATGACTGGCTCAATGACAATAAATCTCGTTTCCAGACTTGGACATTTTTATGGGGAAATAGAAATCTTGAATAAATTTGAAGGTTAAAGTGTTACCGTTTCAAGCTGACAGAACCAATACAACTTCTTTTACAATATGGGAAATACTAAGGTGATTATCATGAAACTAATTTATCTGCATAAGGCAACAGTAACAGTTTCCAGTCATTCTATACAAGGATATCAGAAGCTAGTGTTAAATTGTCCAGTTTTATACTGACTGAGAGCATTTAGCTACCAGGATGTAGTCTGTTCTGTCTTCTGATAAACCAGTCTTATACAATTAACCTCTTAACCCCTTAACCCTCACATTTCTTAAAGCCCAAGAGAAGACTATTTTTGACAAATTTACCACTGATATGACTGGTCTCTGGGTGTTAAAGGGTTAATAGTTACGTCTTTCATAAACCATCCTTTACAATGGCCTTGAGAAATGTCCATTTGCTGTCCGAAAAAAAGGCTAATTTTGACAATTGACCACTTAAATGGCTGGCACCAAATGTCTTTTTTAATTTCTTGACCAGTAAAGACCTACTATACAAAAGTGGCAATGAAACTAAGGACTTTCACATAGAGCATGTATAGTTGTAGGCAAATAACTTAACATTCTTACAACTGGTCATTCCTCACGTTAGTTTTCTAAAATATTGCTTTCTCGATCTGCTGATTGACAGTCATCAAGACGAGTGCAGACACAATACTTGGCTGGCATGGCCATTATAGTGTTATAGGCTTGCTGAATGAATCAAATGTCTAGTGAAAGACTAACATTCTTCTAATGGACCTTTCCATTTTTAGCTATGCCCCGCCCATCACTAGCTAAGCTCCACCCACACCTCGCCGTGTTGGGAGTGATCGATAACCAAATGCTCTAGCTATCTATTTCCTGAAAACTATACTGGGAAGCTGTTGAATATTTTGTAATTAGTTTCAAAATATTTAACAGAATATTTATTAAATAGTAAAAGCAAACAATTTGAACAACAACGCATAGACCGTCTTCAAATATGCGTTCGTGACGTACTTATCGATGTCATTCATTATGATGTCATTGTACACATCGCGCAGTTCATTATGATGTCATATTATGGGTGGGTACTCTGGAAAGGTGAATTCCTCACTTGATAGGAGACAAATTAACCAGAAATAAATGAAGTCCAAACCACACAAAATTATGGAAAATATTTCAATATCATTTTCATGATGATGGAGACTGAATGCAATAACCTGTAAAGCTTTAATAAGATTGGATAAGCTTTTGATGAAGTTACCCATTAATGCTTAACCCGGCCGAAATCGGTCTCGTCAGTGGTCTTGAAGAATGACCATTTGTAATCCAAGAGCCTAATTTTCACAATTTACAACTGGAATGACTACCGAGCCCATTGTTCCAGTTGTAAATTTCCAAAAATAGTCTTATCTTGGCCTGCAAATGGACATTCAATACGCAAAAACTTTCCATTTTCTGGACATTTCTTGACCACTAAAAGGTTAAATGGCCATTGGAAAACTTATTTATCTAATTCTTGGTGCACGCTGGACACCATTTGGATCGCTATGTCAAGTCATCCTCCGTTTTCATGTAGGGCTATACAAAACTAGTTAACAACAAATGATGATCTCACAATCATGATGTAATAAGAGCAAAATACTACACTTCAAGGGCCATTGCATGCGCTTGACATCACACTTACTCACACTCATTTATGTTAACGTATACAGCTGAGACTTACTTGATCTTGGAGTTCTTGAGCTACTATCACCTGATTCTGCAGGACTTTCAACTCCTGTTTGCTGTTGAACAACTCATAATCAGTATTCTGTAATTTCTGAAGAGACAAAATAACATGCTATTTATAGGTAGTGTTCATAGCCTGAAAGTAGTGATAATTCAAGACATTTCAAGGACTTTTAATTTCTATTTCCAAGAACTTTGGCCATTAAAATTATTAAATTATTTCTAAAACCTGAAACTGAGGGCACTTCTAGGGACTTGAAGCCCCAAAAATAACACTACATTTACAATGATGACAGGATTCCTAAGAATAATTTTATTTATCAAGATGAGACATAATCGTAAAGTTTATCTCAATGGTTACTGCCTTTGAATCCTATTATAATCAATACAGGCTATCAGCACTTCTGAATCCATAAAATAACTAGATAGTCTGACTGAGCCCAAAGTAACAATTTTATTCTCTTATATTTTATTTCGCCAACGCGAGCTAAATATGGCAACATTTTCAATCAAATTATTTTCAAATCAAGATTTTTAGTTGTGAAAGTCTGTCTGTCTGTCTGTCACGTGTTTACTCTGTTCTGTAATGAATATCATCTACAATACAAGAACTGAATGCTAGTAACTCACTTGGTTTACAGAGCATTGACCTTCCTGGTGATTTAGTCAGAAAGCAATGTTTCAATGTGCATAGAAGCCATCAGAAAGATATGGTTTAAGAATCGGTCTGATTTGATATGTTGCTCTTAGAATGTTAACCATTACAATTTTGATGTCAATATTCTATCACTACCGGGTCAATAGCAAAGAAATTGGTGTACATACTTCAACAATTTCGGTGGACGATGTTGCTGTCTACGACAGCACCATCTTCCATCAAATTCATTGAAAAATGAACACCTGTTCATCTTTTACTTTAATTTGAAATTTAGACACGGTAAGGGTTAATAAATGACTGATTAAACATAGCGACTCACTCTGGTCAGTTCATCATTGACAGATTTCTGGTGTACAATCAGGTTCTGTAGTTCTGATCTCGCAAACCGCAGATTCTCATTCTCCTGCTGACATGTTCTGTAAATATAGGTTGCAGACACTGTCATTTTGCTTTTCTTTCCATAAATTATTTGGTTGGATTTATTTTCCAGACCAATACAACATTTGCTGGAACACCCTTTCTTGTGTTATAGCTTGAAAATAATCATATCAATAGTTTCCATGAAACAACCATGGAAGACAAACAAATAGACAAACACAGATGCAAAACAGAATCTCAACATTTCCCGATAAGTGTCAGCATTATAATGAAAATATATATTAAGCGTGAATCTATGTTCAAATAATAGAAAATAAACATCAGAAAATGTTGCTCTTTCATGAAAATGTTTTTCTGCGATGGGTTGTATTTCATTGAAAAAGAGTTGTCCATGTGCCAAAAAGAGATTGCAAGACTAATGAACTGAATTCCTTTGACATGAATGAGGCTATAATGGAGAGATCTGATCTGTCAGACAAGCATATGGGGCATGCGTTGAGCCCATACAATCTCTGTGCAGCTGCGTCCACGTTTGAAGCCACTTTGATATGATCCAGTGAAGTCATCGATCTTGTTTCGGATGCGGCATAGAGTAACATTGGATAGGATTTTGTTGAGGAGCACAATGGGCCGCATATCACCCGGCCGGGGGGGGGGGGGCAGGTGGCTTCTTAAGCTTGGGTAGTTGGGTAGTACAATAAAGGTACGGGAAGGTTCCACAAGACCAAACACCCCAGTGTCAATACTGAGCTCGGAGCCAACAAATACAAAGCCAGGAGAGGACGTCATTGCATAAATCTGCTAAGCATGCTATGAGGTGACCTCAAGAAAGCAGTACTCGGTACACTCAAGTCAAGAATGGACCTGAGGAAGCTAAGAATTACGGCTGAGGACAAGACACAGTGGGAAAAAATGAAGGAGGACTGATTGCAGCTGTAGGATGTTTCTACTACTACAGCCGCAGAATACAGTAATCATACATGTTGCTGTCTACAGTTGGATGACTCTTTACATTTACTTTGGATACTTTATTTAGCAGTCTGTATAATGGGCACCAAGGAAATAGAGGAGGGCACTTGTTGCCTTAAATAGATGGCTAAATCTGATAAGCAATCCGATAAAGGGTAATGGAGCTATCATCCTGAAACCACTCTGCCACTGACCAGGATTGGGGCCAATGTATTCATGTACTCGAGTACAGATTTTCAAGTACTTGCATGTACTCAGTACTCAGGCCTCTTTATAAGTACATGTACTTGTACTCAGCCTCAGTAAAATTCCAATCACTGCTTCTCAGAGGTGATATGAAATCTAGTAAATATTTGAAAACAATTTGACTGACTGGGTCCTGTCTGCTCAAAATTTTAAAATTAATTTGCCTTGTAATATGGTTTCATAGTGATTTATTTTAAAGTTGTTTTAAAATTGAAATTCTGGATGTTTGCCTGGAAAAGGGCAATTGCTGTAGTATGTATGCTTATAGGGAATAAGATAACAAGCATCTGACTAATGACACTAATGAAACCTTTTTATCTAAATTTTACGGCTGTCATACAGGAAACTGTTCAATATTTTAAACACAAATTGACTAGAATACATTGCTTCTTGAGCCAGCAACAGCTTCCAGCCAAATTAATTTCAAAATATTTTAAAACTTACCTGTTAATTTGGTTTGAAATTGAAATTCTGTATGTTAATAGGAAATAAGGTTAAACAAGTAAAGCATTTTAACCCATGCACTATTAGAACCTTCTTTATCTACCTTTTAAGGCAGTCACACAGGTAAACTGTTAATTATTTTGAAAACAATTTTTCTGGAAACCATAATTGCTGCTTAAAAAAGCAAACCCTACCACCAAATAACGTTCAAAATGTTCAATAGAATCATTTTTACTAGCATAAAATTTGTCATTTCTGGTCAATTATCAATGAATGTGTTGAGAGAAGTAGGAGGGATTAGAACATAGCTTGTGAAAACGCACAACAAATACCTGGGCTTGGGCAATTATATGCCTACTGATAAGATAGCATTCATGCATGATAGTCCTGACAATGAAATTGCCATTACTTCTGGCTTTATAGACCTCCCAACTCTTAACCTTTTAACACTCAATCCAGCGGAAAAAAAGCCTTCTGCAGTGGTCTTGGAAAATTTCAATTTGCAGATCAAGAGAAGACTATTTTTGAAAATTTAACACTGGAATAACTGGCTCGATAAGAAAGGCAGTGATTCCAGTGGTAAACTTTCAGAGATAATCTGCAAATTGACAATTTCTATGAGAAAATCGAAACTTTCTTGAAATAGTTGAGGGTTAAACGGTTAATCAATGTTAATATTACATAAACTATTTTAAGACTAAAGTTCAATGTTGAATATTTCAAAAATAATTTGACTGGAAGCCATCAGCAGTAATGTTTATCAGTCAAATTAATTTCAAAATATTCAACATTACTACATGATTTATCTGAAATAAATTATTTCTCATTTAACCCTTTCACTGATGAAGCATTATATTATACATTCATAGCAATCATGCCAGGAATTCAGCAGAGTTTTTATGAAGAAAGAAATATGTTAAATATTTTGAAAATAATTTGACAGGACGTAACTTCTGCCTAAGTTAGGAGCAACTGCCAATCAAATTATTTAAAAAATATTCAATTGGTTATTTCTTGTTGTAATGAATTTGTCATTTTCTCTGTATCGCTAAAAGTATTAGGAAAGATTCTGCGAAATGTTTTGACACTAATTTGGCTGGGAGTTAATGCCACCCATGGTAGCATCAAAAAAGCATCCGCTTTTGTTTCTACGAGAATTCTTAATACTTACCAGATGTACTATTATGATAATGTCTATTATCTAGTCTAGCTCAAAATAAACAATTAAAACTCCGCACTCTCCTGGTCCTGCCCATACTGTGTCCGGGAATTACCATAGCCGCAGGTACCGAGTAAATTCCCAATCACAGTCAGATTCGTCTTATATTTGCCTTGACAAACAGCGAAAGCAGCTCAGCCTCACCTCAGCGGGGCGGCTGAGGAAGGGCCATAGTACATCTGGTAAGTATTAAGAATTCTCGTAGAAACAAAAGCGGATGCTTTTTTGATTCTACTTCGAATAATACTTACCAGATGTACTATTATAATAAACTCCGGATTTCGACAGCGAGGAAATACCGGTGGGAGGAGGTGAGGCTCGAACCAGCACTCATCTACCATCCAACAGAGAAGGTTGTGAAGAGACTAGAACCTTGGCATTCGCTTGGGTTCTGCCATCTGACTCATAGAGTGCTAAACTTCCATGGTCTAGACCGCGCTCCCCTCCCCCCTCTTTTGTCCGCACAAAATTCAGAGGGCTGTCAATGGGGATGCAACACCCACCAGACCCATGTCAGCCCCAAGTCTCTGCTAGGGCAGTCCAGTAGAGTGCAAAGAAACTACTACAACTTCTAATTTTGAAAAAATATCAGTATATCGATTAGATTTTCAAATTGGAATGAGTCTAATGTCTGTTTGAGAGGATAAGTATACTCTTGTACCAGACTATTTACCTAAGCAGTCTGGTATTTCGACTGTAAGTAAATATATTTATAGTCACTTAATTAATGTAAACACTCACCATTTTGAGTGCTTGATCTTTTCTTGTTCATCACAGGAGCTCGGCTCAATCCACGGTCGTACTCAAGTCATGTATATAGCCATTGTTCAGTGTAAGTGGAAGACTTTGTGATGTGTGCGAAGTAGTGGTCGGATGTGGCTTAGTTTAGATTCGATAAATTGGTGACGGCTACCGGATTAAGGCGCTGGAGATGTTGCGAAGGTAGAAATCAGTGAATGACGACTCGGCATGCCATTGTGCTACAGACATCACCTCCTCTAATCAGACACCCGTATAAAGGGCCGATGCTGCTGCTAGTGCTCGGACCTGATGGGCATTCGCACGATCAAGCTGCTTTCCTGTAGCGATTTTGTGCGACATCTGAATAGCATCAACTATCCAACGAGAAATAGTATCTTTCGAGGCGCGTAAATGAGGAGCTTTGAGACATAACCACAGAGATTTCAGGTCATTTCTCCACTCCTCAGTACGTTTCTTATACATTTTCAGACATCTGACAGGACACCAAGCAGAAGAGTTTGGGTCATGTCTAGTTAAACGTGGCAAATTGATCGGCTGTCCTGGATATTTAAGTGACTGATTGTTTGCCAGGAAACAAAGACGTGGAAGTAGTCTTAAACCTTCACCCGTGACGACAAAACGGTCTTGTTCGGCAGAAAGCGCATGTATTTCGCTTCTCCTTCTCGCCGACGCTGCTGCAACCAAGAAAACTGATTTAATAGTTAACAGTTTAATGTCTATAGAGACTAATTGGTTCAAAGGGAGCATGCCCTAAAACCTGTAGAACAAGAGATAGATTCCATGCTGGGATAGGAATTGGCTGTCTAGGTCGCAGATTGCTCATTCCTTTAATAACTTCATTCAAGGTGTCATTCTCCACTCCTTCAATGGCCAGACTGGGAATGACTGAAGCTAATGCAGACTTATATGCTGCTAGAGTTGAAGGTACAAGGTTGTTAACTTCATATAAATGACAGATAAAATCTGCTACGTGTTGAACAGATGCAGAAAATGGATTGATATCTCTTTCCTTATACCACTCTGCAAATCTGTTGATTCTATAATTATATGTTTTCGTGGTTGAACCTCTTCTGGCTGAAGCAACAAACTTCGCAGCTTGCTCAGAAAAGCCACCCTCAATTGCACGCTGCTTGATAACATCCATGCAGTCAATTTGAACATTTCTGGTCTGTCGTGAAGGCACAGACCCTTGTTCTGAGAGATTAGATTTCTTCTGTCTGGAAGAGGGATTGGATTGCAGACCAGAAGGTCCAGCAGATCCGTAAACCATGATCAGCCTGGCCAATAAGGGGCGATCAGTAGCACTTGGCACATTCCCTCTCTTATCTTTGCCAGAACTTTTGGGATGAGAATTGTTGGAGGATATGCATACGCGTACATTCCCTTCCAACTTATCGCCAGTGCGTCTACCGCTAGCGCTAGCGGGTCCGGGATCGGTGACACGTAAGTGACCATCTTTGCGTTTTGTTTCATCGCAAACAGGTCGACATTTGGCTTGCCCCAATGGTTGAATAGAACCTCGGCTACCGACTGATTGAGCTGCCATTCCGTCGGACGACAAACCGTCCTTCGACTGAGAGCATCCACTAGGATGTTCAATCTTCCTGGAATGTGTGCTGCCCGAAGAATAACATTCCTCTCTTGGCACCACAGCAGAAGGTTCCAAATCATCATACACAACTCTGGTGATCTCGTCCCGCCTCGGCGGTTCAAATAAGACACCACTGTTGAGTTGTCTGTCCTTATTAGGACAATCTTGTCTTGAATTAGACTCTCAAACTTTCGAAGTGCCAATACCACCGCTAATAGTTCGTGAACATTGATATGTTTCTGCGCATTGGTCCGATCCCATTCCCCTGACACTGACTGATCGTCCAATACTGCTCCCCAACCCGTCGTCGATGCATCTGTGAAGATGGACATCTGAGGTTGAGGAGGTTGTAGAGGAACACCTCGCAGGAGATTCTGTTCTGATAACCACTACTGAAGGTGGAATATCAATGGTTCTTTCACTGGTATCCTCAGAGATAACGGATCCATTCTCTGAGACCAGAATGACATTAGATACATCTGAATTGGCTTGCGCCCGAGTGCCGCATATGGAACCACCTTCTCCAGAGATACTAGTAAACCCAGTATTCTGAGAAATTGGCGCGCCGTCAGATAGCCTCCTAGAGAAACCGACTCCAAAACTGCAATCAGGCTCTTGACTCTGCTCTCCGCCGGAAAAGCTACGCCGTCCCTGAGATTGAAAAAGATTCCCAGATAAACAAACTCCTGGGATGGAGTCCTATCAGTCTTACAAGCTGCATATGCAAGACCATGGAGCGCATCATCAACCAGCGGTTGCAGTGGTACCTGGAGTCAGAGAACATTATAGTTTCAGAGCAGGCCGGATTCAGAAGATACAGGAGCACAGAAGATCAAACAACACATCTTGCACAGGTCATAGAGGACACTTTTCAAGCCAAGAAGGTGATGCTAGCTGCCTTTATCGATCTGCAGAAAGCATTTGACAAGGTGTGGAAGGATGGCCTCCTCGTGAAGCTCCGGCGCACAGGCATCGGTGGCAACATGTTCCGATGGACCAAGTCATACCTACACAATCGCAGAGCTAGGGTGCTGGTGGATGGACAATCTGGACAGAATGTATTGCTGAGACAAGGGGTGCCACAAGGTGGAGTATTATCACCTACTCTGTTCATACTCTTCATTAATGACATTGTAGCAGAGCTGCCCAATGGGATCCAAGCAGCCCTCTATGCAGATGACCTCGTAATCTGGTGCACCGAGGAGTACACAACGACTGCCACGTACAGAATGCAGCTCGCCTTGGACAGAATTACAGCTTGGGCCAATCGCTGGTGTATTACCATCAACAAAGAAAAATCATCAGCCATGCTATTCACACTGTCCACCAAGACCAAGGTTGGCAATCTGACACTGGGCGGTACTCCACTCGAATACGAGGACCAGCAGACATACCTGGGAGTCACATATGACAGAAGATTAACATGGAAGGAGCACATCCAGAATGCAGAGGCAAAGGCCAGAAGAAAGCTAAACATCATGAGGAAGCTGGCAGGAACAAAGTGGGGTGCCAATGAAAGGATCCTCAAGACCATCTACCTAGGTGCCGTACGACCACACCTTGAGTATGGATCCAGCTCATGGATGACAACAGCTAAATCTCATCAACAGAACCTCGACAGAGTACAAAACCAGGCACTGCGCATCATCACTGGTGGAATGAGATCAACACCAATAGAAAAAATGGAGCAGACAGCAGGCATTCCCCCACTTAGCAAAGGAAGGGAATGCAAAGCACTGATCCAAGCTGCAAAGTTCAAATCGTTCAATAACCACCCGATGAAGATCAGGCAAGCACAGCTGTCATCAGGAAGACTTAAAAGATCAAGTTTTGTGAAAGAGACAAAAGCACTTCAAAGGAAACACCAAGAGATGTTGCCAGCACAAATAGAAGATCCAAACCACACCCTTGATCCTCCACCCTGGGAAAACAAACTAGAGAGCATAGCTATTCGCACCACAGTACCTCATCTCACAACCAAAAATGAACACAGTGATGTGAGCAAGAAGGCCCTGACCCTAGCCATGCTGGAAGAAATGTACCCTCAGGAGACATGGATAAGGATCTACACAGATGGATCAGCCAAAGATGCAATTAGGAGCGGAGGTGCCGGACTGCACATACAGTATCCAAACGGACAACATGAGTCAGCTGCAATACCGACAGGCAAACACTGCACAAACTACAGAGCTGAAGTCGAAGCACTGGTTCATGCAGCTAATACCATCAGCAGAACAGCAGACCCTATTGCACAGATTGTCTTTTTATCTGATGCCCGCTCCGTCCTTGAGGCTATCACCAAAGGTAAGCTGCCACAACTTGAAGAAGCACTACAAACCATCAAATGCTTTCGGATAGCACTGCAGTGGATCCCCTCACACTGTGGAGTCCAAGGAAATGAGGAAGCAGACAAGATGGCAAAGGTGGGTGCAGAAGAGAATCAGACAGAAAACATGGTTACCCATACAGAGATGAAGACTATCATTAAGTCCCTCTATAGAACACCTCAATCAGAAGATGCCTACCATCATCTCTCGAGGCCAGAGCAAGTGACCATTTTTCGTCTCAGAACTGGACACAACAGACTAAACCAACACATGTACAGGCGGTTCCACCTTACGACATCGCCCGCTTGTCCTTGTGGAGAAGCAGAACAGACCACAGAGCACATACTTCAATGTTGCAGTGCGTATCAGCTGCTGAGAGAAGAGATCTGGCCTTTGTCAACCTCTATTCTTGAAAAGCTGTATGGGCCTGTGGAAGAACTGCAGAAAACCACAGATTTCATCTTGAGAACGGCTCTCCAAGTGTGATACCAGCGATCGAAAAGAAGAAGAAGAAGAGTCAATTCTGATTTCTCTAGATTCACAATCCATCCTAGATCATTTAATAAGGGTAGGACTACCTGCAGATTGTTGCGCAGAGTGACTGGGTTCCCCCGCTTTTAGCAGCCAGTCGTCTATGTAAGTATGAACAGCTATGTTTCTCCTGCGAAGGTAAGAAGTCATGGCGAGAACCACTTTGGTGAAGACCCTCGGTGCTGTGGTCAGGCCGAATGGAAGCGCATTGAATTCCCAAACATTGTCTTGGAATGCAAAGCGAAGGTATTTCTGAAAAGGAATTGACATTGGAATATGAAAATAATCATCCTTCAGATCTATCGACACTGCCCACATGCCTTTTCTCAGCCCTGTCGTTACCGCTGCTACAGTCTCCATCTGAAATTTGGGAGAAAGAATAAATTTGTTCAACGGTTTGAGATTGAGAATTGGTCTCCATCCTCCGGTATGCTTCGGAACGAGGAACATCATCGAATAGAAGCCTAGGGATGACTGATTGCGGACTAGATGAATCGCATTCTTCTGATGAAGTGATTCTATTTCTGAGCAAATGGCATCTAGACGATCGGATTCCCTTGGAACGGGAGTCCATATTGGAGTCGATGTTAACGGAACTAACGATTGATGGATGAGCCAGTCCGATTCGTAGCCGTTTCTTATCCACTGACAGACTAAACAATCTCGCATGACCTGTTCCCATTGGCCTAAGAACAGTTGAAGTCTGCCTCCGACGGAAGGAATCTGCACACAGCTGGCGGTCAAGATTGCACGTGAGGACGCTAAATCGCTTGGGTCAGGATTCTCGACTCCATTCATCCCTGACGTCACCGGAACTGGTTCCGCCGGAATCCCGTCAGGACCGACCCCCACGGCAGCCCCGCAGCTTCTTGGAATATGACGGTCTGGAACCGTCGCCACGGTTATCCTTACGGTAACTGTCGCGGCCCGAACCACCTTCCTTCCTGTCATCTTCATACAGCCTCTTATTAGAGGATTTGTACGAAGATGAACGGCCAGGTCCTTGAGAGCCGGATGGCCGATGGGCATCACGACCTGAAGGACGGAAGGGCGATCTTGGACGCTGTCGCTGCTGCTCCTGGCGATATTGCCTGTAGGACACCTGCGGCTGTGTCCTCTTAGTCGACTTCCACGACTTGCCGACTACCTCCTGCTCTGCAACCATTGACGCGACCTTGGAGAGAGCTTGTCGTGCCGAGCCGCTGAACAAGCCTGGACCGATGAGAGGCGCAGACAACAACGCAGCCCTCATCTCCGGTCCTGGTTCTACACAATCGAGAACCATTCTCCATCGCTCTAAAAATGTCCTGGTGATCACCCTGGCCAGGAAATCTTGAGACAGGCGCATGGTGTCCCGAATAACTCTGGGAGCAGCCTCTGGCACCTGCCCACCCTCCGCCGTGCAGGTCAGCATACCCTGCAGGATGGTACATCCATGCGAGAGCGCAGCCATGGCTGCCCTCGCCGCATCTTCAATGAGCGTAAGCTCATTAAACAGATCTTTATTGGTCTTGGAAACCAAAGGACGAGAACGCCCCTTAGACTTCCCAGCCAACGGCCTGTTCAGCGCCTCTCGCTCCCCGACGGAAAGCCGTGGAACCCGGGCATACTGATGGTAGGCCTGCTCCGGAAAGCGGACCCTACTCCTTACCCCCTTTGGGGCTTTGGGCAGTGCATACTCTGGCTGAACCAGACGGTATGCCGCAACTTCCAGCATGTCGGAAGTCTGTGTGTCCAACGGGAGTGTCGGCATGGCAGAAGAGCCACTTGACAGAGCGCTAGCCGCTCGCTCTGACATCCGTTCCATCGCCGGATCGTGCTGAGATCCAAGATCAGATGCCAACCCGAGACGGTCGGACATCCAGCCAAGGACCTGCACCCATTCAGCTTCGGTGCAGAAAACGGATTCGTCCATTAAAGAACTTCCATTCTCATCTTCCCTCTCTCCCTTGGATGAGGCCACCGACGATCCATGCTGAGAGCTATGGGACGCACCTCTACGAACATAGGGCGCATCCATAGCCCGACTACCAGCGGCACCGGTGTCCAACGAATCGCCGGACACGGATTCCCCGCAGTCCATCGGCTCCAGAGCGGGAGGCAGGACCACGACCGCTTTGCCTACGGCAGGCGACGGCATTCCGATAGGAGCCGCACCTAACACGGCTCCACCGACACCTCAGGTTGCACAAAACCCGGATGGAAGATACCCGACGGAACGTCAACATCACCATCCGCTTGACAAACCCGTACAAACCCCGAGGGAGAGCCCTGGGAAGTACTGGGCATAGCCGTCATCAAAATATCCGGCATGCCGGAATCTTTCATAAGTAGAAGATCTTCCTCCTCCACCGTCGGCTCTTGAGCCAAGGACAGAGAAGGGGCAGGTGCTTGTCCCTCCGCAGAACTAGCCGGACCACCTAAAGGTTGCCCTGCACCAGCCTGCATCGACGGGACTGTGGACTACAATGAGTCGAACATTGCCTTGAACTGGGCCGCCCATATGCCCAGTGCTGAATCCATGCGAGTATTCAGACGACCTTCCAGTCCTCTCAACGACGCCTGATCCAGCTTGGCCGCCTTGTCCCTCGCGATCCTCTCCAAGCGCGCACGTCGATCACGATCAGATTCTCCCACCATCTCCGACGACCACTTGGCGCATACATCACATGGGCTTCCCACTTTACACTTTGCGCAAGCCACACAGTGATGA
Source organism: Chaetoderma sp. LZ-2023a (assembly GCA_034401795.1). Lineage (NCBI taxonomy): Eukaryota > Metazoa > Mollusca > Caudofoveata > Chaetodermatida > Chaetodermatidae > Chaetoderma > Chaetoderma sp. LZ-2023a. The sequence goes on along the minus strand of CM067362.1, from coordinate 22,310,149 downwards.
CCAGAGTATTTACGCTTCATGAACCTGTTGCACTTTTGACAGAGCATGTCCTGGTTCTTGGCTTTCTGAGAACACAAAGAAGAATTAAAACGCTGCACATGACTGATAATGAGCAATACACACAATAGACGTGATAGTAAAATTGAATAACCAGGAAAACATTAACTTTCTCTCAATTAATGATAATCAAGCCTCAGGCAGGAAATATTTGAAACTTTTTTAAAAACACAACTTGGACGTTAACTAACGTTAAAACAGCCAACAATTCAAACGCCGATCACTACAAACACCCTCGACAATGAAGCGAGAGCTAAAAATCGGCATAAATAGAGTGCATAGATACGCGAAGCCAAGCGGAATAAACATCATGGGCGCCGCCATATTGGCTAAGAACGCATCCATCTTAGAAAGAACTGAGTCGCAGAGAGAAAGAACCGAGTACCCGGATTAACACTAATAAGCTAACGGGTACCGGGCGACTCCAACAATGGCTACCATTTTAGAATAATGTGCCAATTTAAGGAAATTTCAAACAGTCATTATGGCACGAATGTATAAATTCTAGATTGATACAACCTGCCCATGTGATGATTTGCCATTTATCCTCCATGATGCCACTGAAGACGCACTCCAAACAACGCTTGAACCGAAGTCAAATTGAAAATTTACGATCTATAAAAAACGTGACTTGACAGTCGCAAAATAGACGAATCTGACTGTAATTGGGAATTGACTCGGTACCTGCGGCTATGGTAATTCCCGGACACAGTATGGGCAGGACCAGGAGAGTGCGGAGTTTTAATTGTTTATTTTGAGCTAGACTAGATAATAGACATTATCATAATAGTACATCTGGTAAGTATTATTCGAAGTAGAAACCGCATTCACCCCGATTATATCAAAAATATTCAACACGGTACCTTTGCTTAGTTAATAAATAGGGGGAAACACCACTACAGAAGCCGTATCATATATTTACATGTATATTTACGGAATTCACAGAAACATCACCCCATACAGCATGTACATGTACAGGGGAATGTTATAGTATGGATGTTCTCCCCCACCTCGTCCATAGCCGTATTAATATGTACTTGTACTCGTACTCAAGTACATTTACGATGTACTTGTACTCAGCCTCAGTACAATTGTTAAAAAGTACATGTACTTGTACTCAGCCTCGAGTACTTTGCCAAAGTACTCATACTCAGTACAGCTGCCTGTACTCGACCCCAACCTTGCCACCGAGTCACCGACCTATCGACCTGTCTTCCAACCCGGACAGAGACATAACATAATACCCAGGCAATGTTTTGGCAGAATATAAAAATCCCTGTGATAGTGATTTAGGACTGTATTCAACAACTGCATCATCGATGTCAAACACTACTGAAGGAAGCAGAACACTTCCTCCAGGACCGTACCCATTTAGGACAGGCAATTGGTATTTCTAACAAAGAGCCTGCTGCAGAAGTGACCCACTTGCAAGCTTGAGCAATAGCCCTTTCACCAACAAACTCCCCATATCACCATCTTAGGACAAACAAATAGGAAGGCTGATGGATAATTTGAAATTAATATGACTGGAAGCTGTTGCTGCAGCAACGGCTTCCAGTCAAATTAATTTCAAAATATTCAACATATTATGATTATATTATATTATTTAACATTGTTAAGAATTTACTTTTTTCAGTCATTTATCACTGAAAGGGTTAAAGGCTTAAAGAAGTCTGATAATGTGGTCCCTAAAGACAAGTGGTCACATAAGTAAGGTGCATGGATCATCGACTCACGTGTATTGCACTTGTCTCTCATAGTCATTGCTCTCCTTACAATTCCTCAGCTGTTGATTCTCCTCTTGCAGAAGCTTCAGAGACACGTGTAGACTTTGTATCTCATCTTCTTGCAAACGCAGCTGTTCCATCTACAATTGGTAGAAAACAATAGCAGCTAACAATGTTACAGCATAACTACAACAAGCAGTCTGTAAGTATTGCTTTGCAATACATGTCCCCTACCTGGTGATATAAATCTTTAGAGATTGACAGTCAAAAACGCCATTAAAAATTGTCAGAAGCAGCTGAAACTCAAACTTGCTTTGGAACTCTCTATAATAAAGCGACCTACCAATTCTCAGTTGAATCCCTTGAAGGAGTGGGGAAAATGTGTGGAAAACGGATATTTTTTGTATTTCATGTCGAAAGGGGACGCAACTCTACCCAAAATTGACGCAAACTCCTGAAAATCAAACCTTATCTGTAATTTCTCATAACAAAGCAACGTACCAATTCTCAACTGAATATCTTGAAAGACTGCGGGAAAGTATGGAAAGGTAATATTTTTCTTATTTCATAAGACGAAAGGGGGCATAACTTTGAAAAATTTACGAAAATGTCTGAATCTCAAACTTGCTCTGTAACTCCTTATACTAAAGCGATGTACCGATTTTAAGCTTAAATATCTGGAAGGAATGCAAAAAGAAGTGCGTGAAGCTGATACTTTTTGTATTTCCTAAACCGAAAGAGGGCCTAACTCCATAAAACACTGACACATATGCTTGAAACTCTAACTTGGTCTGTAACTTCTCATAACAAAGCATTGTACCAATTCTTTGTTGAATACCTTGAAGAACTGCGAAAACAGTGCGGAAATCCAACTGCGACAGACAGAGTGCAAACCTATAGTCCCCCAGGTATGGGACTAATAACAACAAGAGCAATAGTGGGTACAATAACCAGAGCAAAGACAATGACCACAAAAACAATAATAACATCAGTAATATTATCAACAATAATAACATCAACAACAATAGCAACAACAAAGGAAAGCAAAAGAATCCGCTACAACACCACTGACAGCAAAACCAGAACAATTATTTAATTGATAAATTCTATCAAAACAAATATGCTGAATCTAACAGTGTACTTTTCATAACATTTTATGTCTTGCATCTATGAAGCCCTTGGTCCTGGCTTTAACCCTTTAATGGTCATACCGGCCAAAACCGGCCTCTACTAATGGTTTTGTGGAATGTCCATTTACAGGTCAAGAGAATACAATTTTGAAAGTTTACCACAGTCATTCCAGTGATAAACTTTCAAAAATGGTAGTCTCTTGGCCTGTAAATGGACATTCAATAATAAAATATTACATTTTTTCTTGATTAAATATGACCATTAAAGGGTTAATGAAGGCCTTGTTGTGATAATTTGAATGGTTAATCATCATTGTATATCAAATATTACCCTGGCTGTATTTTGTTCCTCGACAGCTTTGGCATCAGCAATTTTCCTGAGTAAGCGACGATTCCTGCGGGCGTGTAGTTCTCGTTTGTGCCGCTCATACATCAGCTGGTTCTGGATGAGCAAGATCTGACCTCGCAGGATATTCACCTCATCAGCAGGGGGAATGCCTGTGATAAAGCAGACACGATCCACAATACAACATACATTCAGCTGCTGTTAAGATTGGTCAAGATTATGTACATTCTTGATTAGTGAATGTCCATCTGATGGTCAAGAAGATACGATTTGAAAATTTATCACTGGAATACCAGGCATTCCCGTAATAAATTTTCAAAAATATTTTCTCTAGGCCCGCAAATGGACATTCCTCAAGACCGCTGCACAGGGTGGTTTTGGCCAACTTGGCCATTAAAGGGCCCATTATGCTTACAACATAAAGAACCTGTTACAAATTAATTTCACAAGAACGCTGAAGCGTACAATGTCTCGCCTGTAAGGCCATGGATAGTGTTGATTGGCAAAGCAAACTTGGCATGGTTTGTAATACACATATTCAGTAATGCACCAACAAACAAGTGTAACCAATCAAACATGGACATTTTTTACCAAACTGCGGCTAGTCTGATCTTGAAATTTTTTTCCAAATGAAACTAGTAATGATGCAGATAGTACTTCTTACATAGTATATAACTCTGCTGTAAAATTTTGTTAATATCTGGTGAGCCATTGTTGAAAAAGTGGCCAAGTCCAAAACCGTGAAAAAAATAGCTTAAATGCCCCCAAATTAAATCTATTGTTTGCAGATCACATCCCTGTACAGTATAGATCACTTCTGTAGTTTCATTGAGATCGGATGAGCCAGTGTTGAAAAATAAATTGATTAAAAAATGTTAACGAAAACTGCACTGGCAAAATACATGAAAAACAAAAAAAAATAGTTAAAATACCCCAAAATTAAATCTAGTGTTATGTAGATCACATCCCTGTATAGTATAGATCACTTCTGTAAAGCTTCATTGAAATCAGATGAGCCAGTTTTGAAAAATAGGTTTAACCCCTGGCCACTGCCCTCAGATTGACTCAAGAACAAAAAAATGTGTTGTACTGTAGTCTACTAACTACAAGCTTCAAAATGATATGTGACATGACCACATTTGCTAAAAATTATTTTCTGCCCACCATTTCCCCCACCCATGCCCCTGGGGGTGATATCAAAATTCCAGTGTGTCATGCACATCCATGGCCACATGTGTAATCATCCCCCAAAGTTTCAAGTTTCTATCTGAAATGGTCTAGGAGTTGCATTACAATAGATTGGTGCCCACTTTTGACACCCCCCCCCCCCCTACCCTCAGTTTGTGACCCAAGATCAATCTAACTCCTTATACTGTAGTCTACTCATCATTGGCTTGAAAATGATATGCGACATGACAACCTTTGGAAAAATTTTTGACTCCACATTCACCACGCCCAGGCCCATGACCCTAGAGGGTCATGCCAAAATTCCAAAAGTGTCATGCACATCCCTGTCCATATGTGCAATCATCTTTAAAGTCTCAAGTTTCTATCTGAAATGGTCTAGGAGGAGTTTAATTGGAGATAATTTAAAAGGAGATAATTACTGGCCAAAACTGCACTTGCAAAACACATTAAAAATGTTCAAGTCCAAAACCGTGAAAAACATTGTTAATGGCCCCAAAATTAAATGTGTTGTTTTGTAGATCACATGTATAGTATAGATCGCTTCTGTAAAGTTTCATTGAGATCGGATGAGGCAGTTTTGAAAAATAAGTTGATTAAAAAACCTTAACCAAAACTGCACAAATGACGGAAGCTGCCGCCGCCGCCAGAATTAGTGATCCCTATGTCTCACTTTCTGGTTCGCAGGCGAGACAAAAACCACCATAGCCACATCATATGATGCACATACAGAAAACTGGTAACACATTAAATGTGAAGGAAAACAAGGTCATGACGTTTAATCAAAATTTGATGTGGCATTGCAGAGGCATAGCTGCTTTTAAAACTGTAACCAAAAACCGTAGCCAAAAATACCAAGTGAGTCCAAATGAAATGAAAATTCTGTACAGAAAATTCATGAATATCCTAAAATTCTAACAATGGTTGCCATGGAGATTTCATCCTTGTATAGTGTAGATCGATTCTGCAAAGTTTCATTGAAATTAGAAGAGCAATTGATGAAATATAAGCCAATGAAAAAACCGTAACCAAAAGTACATGCACAGAAAATACATACAAATTCTAAGTCCAAAACCCAGATGTTCCAAAATGATATTGGTTGCCATGGAGATAGCATCCTTGTATAGTGTAGACCAATTCTGCAGTTTCATTGAAATTAAATGAGCAATTGATGAAATATAAGCCAATGAACCGTAACCAGAAGTACAGGCACAGAAAATACATACACGTTCTAAGTCCAAAACCATGAAAAATATGGCTAAGATGTTCCAAAATGATAATGGTTGCCATAGAGATAACATCCTTGTATAGTGTAGACCAATTCTGCAAAGTTTAACTGAAATTAGATGAGCCATTGATGAGATATAAGCCAATGAAAAAAACGTAACCAAAAGTACAAATCTATACGGACAACGCTGCCACCGCCGCCGGAATGAGTAATCCTTATGTCTCGCTTCTGCTTTGCAGGCGGGACAAAAATGCTTAACACAAGATTTTGACACAGTCCAGAATGTCATGCTGTGGCATGTAGAGTTGAAAGGCTTGGAGAACACTTCTATGACACGCAGAGCTTAAAATGCTAGAAAAACCGCATCCTGCATGTCAAGTCCATTTCGCTTCTCCACACACCAAAGATCATATGCGGACGGAGTAGGGGGACGTGTGATCTCTCTGCCTTATGGAAGCTAAAAACATTATGCAAAACCACTTTTGATTCTGCTCAGTCAATGACGAGACATTGCAAATTAGTATGTTCATCGTTTTAACCTTTTGAAACCCCTGATTGGGAGCAAGGCCAAATGTAAATGTCCACTTCCACTTCGGAATCATATGAGCAACTTAAATATTAAATCTGGTTGAATTCCGTCCAACGGTTTCGGGGGAGTTGCATTTCAATCAACTTCTTGAAGTTTATGCCCCGAAAACCCCTCCGGTGGGGTCAAGCAAATGTAAATGACCTCTTGCACACCATAATCATATTGGTAACTCATATACCAAATTTGCTTGAATTCCATCTAACGGTTTCGGAGGAGTTGAGTTACAATCAATTTGACCTTTTGACCCCCATTCCCCACCCCACCCCTAGGGCTTCATGATATACTGATATAATATCAAATACGGGTATCATAACCATTCCGTTAGTCATATCGATATGCTTTTGCTGATACAGAAATATCGATATATAATATGAAACGAGTATAACATTGTGTTTCGGCACATAATCTGCTTTCGACAAGCAAAATTCCATAATAAGCCTGTCTAACGTGGTCTGCGATGGCTCTTCGTATGTGGAAATCATATTTTACCTGTATTTAGCGACCACATTTAAAATCTTCTTATTTATCTGGAGCTGTCAAACTGTTGTTGCGAAATTGATAAATTAATAATTACAGCAATGAAAATTCGTTATTTATAAGAATGCACTTCTCGCAAAACAGATAATAAAACTTATTTTAATTAACTCATAGGACGGGTGATGGTAAAAAAATATCTAAAATATATCTTTTCTTGCGCTAATATTTTATAATTTCAGCCCGTTGTTCGCTGGAAAATCACAATTTCAAATTAATATTTTTCATCCTAGTATCTGATCGATTACTCCAGCCTTGTTAGTTTGAGATTTCACAGAATTGTGCGGTAGTGACCATCCAAGTAAAGAGGAGCCGACCATATGAGAAAGAATTCTCAACCCCCGAGAGCTGTATTCCCTTCTTCTTATGTTGCTGCTTTGCTAGACATAGACTGATAAAAGAGTTGAACGTTCCAGTCCTAATGGGAGAGCGTATTCTCAGCATGTAGTGCTCTATTTAGTACTTTTATACTGGCTAAATTATAGACATGTGCAGAGATTTAGTTTTTTATTGCCAGTGATATTGTCTCATCTGTCTGTTATTTATTTTTTTGGTGGATATCAATGCAAATAGCCCAAAAATCAGTAAAACAGGTTTACATTCATAACCAACATTTTTGGCTCATAACATTGATATTTGGCGGTCAAATCTGAACAGGTTTAGCCATTAGCAAAGTTACATTGGGCGAGTTTATTTGGGACAAGATTATCACTTCTGGTTATCTCGCGATCTCCATGCAGGCGATCTCTGCACAGGTCACGGAAATAGTTATAACTTTGGATCAAATTCAAATTGTTTGTAGGGCCGATTTGTGGGGATTGATCTAACCTAGCAAAGTTATAATTCAGCAATAATAATATTCAAGGTATTCTGGTATGGAAATTGATATCGAAAGCGGCATTCGTTTTTCTAATACCACGAAGCCCTACCCACCCCCGCTTCGAAAAGGTCATGGATAATAAGCAGGAAATCTAGAATGGAGGACATGGTTAACGCAATATCAGCAACATTGATTACATACCACCAAAGTGAGTCCAATTAATACTGTCTTGACTAGTCATTGGTATATTGTGCAATTCTTTGGCATGAATCTCACTGCCCATACGCAAATGACGATCTAGTAATTCTGGTGGTGAGAAGGTTGTGAAGAGTGGTGTCTCGTAATCTGTATGCAGAAAAACACGTAAAAGAAACTGACTAGAATTCGCCTATAAAGTGGACATATAATATAATTTGCAAAGGATTGTTCATTTAACCCTTTAACACTTGAATTTGTTCAAGAAAATTTCAAATGTTCTCATATAAAATGTCCATTTGCAAGAGAAGACTTTTTGAAAATTTACCACTGGAATCACATGCTCAGTTATCGAGCCAGTCATTCCTGTGGTAAATTTTCAAAAATAGTCTTCTCTTGGTCTTCAAATGGTAAGTTCTCAAGCCACTACAGAAGCCATTTTTGGCTGATATGAGTGTTAAAGTGGAACACAAAGAGGTCGGTCACAGCAAGCCAAATGAGGCTTTTCCATACTTTAAATAAAAATATAATAAATTATTTGCATATTTTCAAATTTCTTAATAGTAAATCTCGCCACGGAGTCCTTTTGTTGAATTTCTCATGATCATCATATAGTGACACCATTGCGCTGACATTATTGCGTGAATGATTGTTGTGGGATGACATCATGATGTGAATAGTACTTTGTTGTTGACGATGGATAGCTCATTCAAACACCACCATACACTGCCATATTAATGACATGCAATAGAAATACTACTGTTTGTTAAAGTAGAACTTGAATCTTCGCTGATGTCCCACTTTGTAACTGTATAAGACACTAGTTTCTTCTAATCTGAAAACATGTGTGAAGTAATCTGAATCCACATGGTTGATGAATCACGAGATGATGTCATACTGTTAATTTTATGGTGTGTCAATATTCATGACTTAAACCAAAATATTAACAATGATAAAGTTTGTGAAAATCTGTCAACTTATTAATTTATAAAATATGATAATCTTTTATTTTTGGTGGATTGTATTGAAATCTAATTCTCATTTGTGATCCCCTTTAAGATAGACATAATGACTATGAGTTGATGAGTTCCCTCAACACATGTCAATAGCAATCCGATACGGTGGGCCAGTAAATGCTTTATACCCGCATCGCTAGACGCAAGGGATATACAAGCATGGAATGTGTCTTCTCCTTTTGTTGTTGTTCTTAAGACACTTGAATAACTCTGGTTCTAATGGAGGGATCTTCTCCAAACTTGGAGGGAAGTATGCCCCTATGTACCTTTCCTTTTTTAGCTATGCCCCGCCAATCACTAGCTAAGTTCCACACACACCTCGCCATGTTGGGATTGATCGATCCCCGAATTCCCTAGCTATCAATTTCCTGAAAACTATACAGGGAAGCTGTTGAATATTTTGTAACTAATTTGACTAGGGTTAGGGTTAGGCTCTATGGCAGCAACAGCGCCCAGTCAAATTAGTTACAAAATATTCAACAGAATTTGTACAACAATGCATAGTCTTCAAATATGCATTCGTGTCGTACTTATCGACGTCATTCATTATGATGTCATTGTACACATCACGCAGTTCATTATGATGTCATAAGATGGGTGGGTACTCTGGAAAGGTGAACTAAAACACAACAGCTTTTAGCAACAGTTTTCAAAATATACATTTCTATGCATTCCTCAATAACACTGGTTCTCCTGGTGCAATCTTCTCAAACCCGGGGTGGAACCTTGTCCATCTGGTCCCGAGCACATATGCCAGTTTTGGGGTCTAAAACGCAACAGCAGCAGCTTTTAGCAACAATTTACAAAATATACATTTTACGCATTCTTCAATAACTGTGGTTCTACTGGTGCAATTCTCTCCAAACTTAGGTGGAAGTTCGCCCATGTGGCCCCCGAACACGTATACCAATTGTGTGGCCAGAGGCTGAAACGCAACAGCAACGCTGTTTTCAAGATTTTTAAAGCATTTTTCAATATCTCTAATGGCGCGATCTTTTCTGAACTTGAGTTAATGTGTGTCTGCGGGGTGCAGAAGACGTATGCTAGTTGTAGTCAAAAACTAAACCGCAACAGCTTTCAGCAACATTGTTTCCAAAAAAATCACTTGACCTTATGGTGGCTTGACTAAAAATATATCAACGACGTCTGTATTGGACAAATTTGTCTTGTTCTTAAAAACATTACCGATTCCTTAACCGTTTAATTGTCAAGTAAGCTAATTCATTGTAGGAGTCTTTCAAAACCTACCACTGGAATGGCTGGCTCGATAGCCGAGGTAGTCCTTCCAGTGGTATATTTTGAAAATATATTTTCGATTGTACTACAAATTCACGCTGACTAGGCAAAGCTTATGATTTTCTTGACCAATAAAGGATTAACCCTTTAATGACGAAATTTGTTCAAAAAATTTAAATATTTACTTATTGAATGTCCATTTGCAAGCCAAGAGAAGACTATTTTTGAAAATTTCCCACTGGATTGACTGGCTTGGTTATCGAGCCAGTCAATCCAGTGGCAAATTTTCAAAGATAGTCTTCTCTTGGCCTGCAAATGGACATTCCCCAAGACCAATACAGAGGCTGGTTTTAGGCGTTTCATTGTGAAAGGGTTAAACAAAGCCATATCAGCGAACTCTTCAAGCATCTTTTCTCATTTGTATAGTTATCCAATCAGCATTAACCCTTTAAAGGCTATATTTGGTCAAGAAAAATCTAAATATTTTTGAAAATTTACCACTGAAATGACAGGCTCACTTATCAAGCTAGTCATTCCAATGGTAAATTTTCAAAAAATAGTTTTCTTGGCTTGCAAATCGATATTCCTCAACACTACTAGAGGCCTGTTTTGGCTGGCTTTATTGTGAAATCTTCTAATATGTGACTACTAACACGAAAGCTGCTGAATATCAGCATAATATTCCTTGTATCAAAGAATTTCTCATTTCTTGTTAACCCTTACCTTTCTGATTTAAATATTCTATCTTTCACCATGTCAATAGCAAAGAAACTGGTGTACATTTTTCAACAATTTTGGTGGACGATGTTGCTGTCTTCGACAGCACCATCTTCCACCAAATTTGTTGAAGAATGTACACCAGTTCATCTTTTAATTTAAATTGAAAATTTTAAAATCTTACATCAGTGTGGTAAGGGTTAAAGTGTCAACAAGCGTATGCGAGATAAAAATCAATAAACGTACCGATATCAGGTGGCCTGCAATTTGGCTGTAATATATTCCAGTTTGATTGACTAACCGCTGCAAAGTAGTGCATCTTACATCGCTGACATTCGACGACACTGGCTGATGGCAATACACTCTGAAGCACATGCCACACAGGCTCAGATAACAAAGAATTCATTTCTGCATCATCTTCACCCCGAGGGTTCAAATAATGTTGCAAAGTTGATAATACTGAATCAATACCCGAGGTTTGATTGACCGAACTTGGACCATCATGAGCAACAGTAATTGTCGGGTTGCTGACCGTATAAGTTGTATCTGTCGGCATGGCGATGTTAGCCGGCTGTAATGACGACACGCTGATACATTGCTGCACAGAATACCCAGAAGCAGTCACATTGATACCGGGTATATTTAGATTTCTACCATCAGTTAACGGAGCCTTGACAATAACAGATTGATTTGCACCACTAACTAACTCCTGTCTTTCTTCATTCAAACAGGGACCATGGTCGGCACTAGCAATCAGTGCAGACGTTGACCGTGCGACTTCATTTGTATCTTCATCGATCTCCTCTTCATGATCCTCCCGTATCATACCTTGCACCATGGGACAGGAGAATGAGCGTACCAGCATCTTCCCAGGCTTAGTGAGTGCCTCCTTAGGCTTCTCTGTACTGACGGTCAGACTGTTAAAGCGAATGCGATTCACATTTTTCATAAACTGCTTCACTGATGCAGCAGTCATTTGCTGCAAATGCGGATCAACAGGATCGTCATCGTCTGAATCTGAATCTATATTGACAGGTTCCTTAGTTATATGTGACACTTCTTGGTCGACCAAATCTGCAAAGAAAATCACAAAGCAAACAAGAGCAATCATAAATTGAAGATACTCACTTCCCATTTTTGGCACATAGTAACATTTCTTTGGCATTCCCAGATTGTTCAGACCTCAACCAATACTTCATAACCATTGTGCATCAGTCATACCCTTTCTTGTGCTAAATTCTGAGCCTAATCGGACCCGTAATTTTGAGATATTCTTATATCCAGAATTTTATCAGATCCGGATCCAGGTTTTTTATTCCGTTCACAAGCCAATGTCCGGAAATCCTCTTTTACTATAAGATCCTGTTGTATGAAAATTTGATCCAAACTGAAGCAGTAGCTTTTTAGATAGAATCCTGGATACACAAATACATACATGCGTATGTACGTACATACGTACGTACATAGATACATACAGACATAACCAGCTAGAGACAGACAGACAGGTGACAGACAAACAGACCTCTTCTACTTACGGGGTGCAGATGAAAAATATTCAGTCAAAAAATAAATATAATAATTAAAGCATCTAATCAAATATTGAAGCCCATTATTTACATAACAATCAAAACACGTCAACTAAATTATAATTAAATATTGAAGCCCATTATTTACATAACAATCAAAACACATCAACTAAATTATAATCAAATATTGAAGCCCATTATTTACATAACAATCAAAACACGTCAACTAAATTATAATCAAATATTGAAGACCATTATTTACATAACAATCAAAACATGTCAACTAAATTATAATCAAATATTGAAGCCCATTATCTACATAACAATCAAAACACATCAACTAAATTATAATCAAATATTGAAGCCCATTATTTACATAACAATCAAACACGTCAACTAAATTATATTTCAGGAAATCTGATATTTTATACAAATATTCTACTGAGCCCAACTCGACCAGGAATGTCTTCCACACTGATAGTTTTCTTAACTTACTACTAGAATGGTTGGTGCAGTTACTGGCATGAACGAAGTCAAACAAGGTTATGGTTTCAAAAATATTCTATACATTTTCTTTATAGATTTTGATTATCAAATTTTCAATATGTTCAGCAGGGTTCATATTCTGCTATTTGTCTAGTAGCTTTTCATCATAGCTGCCACGCTACTTCAAGTCACAAATGATACAATGCATGAAACACCATAAAGGAAAATTTGGCTAAAATCAATTTCAAATAGCAAATATTGGCACTATGAATGGACAAAAAGGCTTAGTGCAATTGGCAAAATTTTAGGATTTTGATAATTAAAAACTTTGTTATAAGTTATTCCAATTTCCTAGACATCTTTATACTTCAGAGGACGTAGTATGAAATAGAAAATCAGACATGATAGGTTTTATTGGCCATGTTGTTTGGTGATATTAGTTTTGACCAATCAGAATTTGCTTTGCCGACACAATTCCTAAACGGACACAACCCGTCTCCTAAAATGAGTTATGTATTTTTATTTTATATATAAATGCATAGCTGAGGTCGACTGAGCTATCCTTGATTGTGACATCATTCTACACATCACGCAGTTAATTGTGACGTCATACGATGGATAGATAGAGTGGAAATGTCTATTAACTAGTGACAATTGATTAGGGCATCAGATACTTGAGTGACAGAGCGGATCCCTCCATTGGACCAGTGGTCAACTTGCATTCTTTTGGCAAATTCTTTTACTATTTATATATATTTTAGTCTTCAGGATATGAGGTCGATTGACATCAAACTCAGGTCTGTCTAAAACCAGATAAGTACTATCTTCATATTATTATTATTATGTTTGAAGTGCTACTACACCTAGAGTTTTGATCAGATCACTCCCATACTTGCCGCTGATGATTACCGTTTAATATTTTTTTCAAAATGGCCGCCAAAAATACCATTTTCTTTTGCAGAAATGAACTGGCGCACCTTTTGGGGTCAAAATGACAACATTTTTTTTTTTTTGCAGAAATGAACTCGCGGTGAATTTTTTTCAAATTTTTTTTTTTCAAAACGGATTTGGTGTCAAATTTCAGGTTGGTCCGACCAACAGTGTTATCTCCAATAGTTTTCTTCTGATTCTCTTCAAACATGCCCAGATTCTAGAGCCTTGAGGGATCTAAATAATTTCCTTTGAAAATTTTAGTACCTCCCTTGGGGTCAACGTCATTCACGGGCAAATCTTTCCAGTTTTCATGTTTGGCATAAGTTACCTGCCTTTCATCAAGTAACTTCAATGATCATGTTAGAAGATACACCATATTTCATCTCTTTATTAGAAGAGGCCTTATACTATTTCTTCATGGCCATACATCGCAGATTTACAGTTACTTCAGTAAATGTTCTCTAGTTATTATTATTATTATTATTATTATTATTATTATTACCTATATCATGTTCTTGTTGATCGAGATCCAAGATAACTCGCTCGAGTGACCTGACTGACAGGACTGATGGATGACTCATTATAGGCCCATCCAGTGAATCCTGGCTAAAACTGCTAGTCAACACATCATGAAGCATAACATGAGGCCTGTGCTCGTCTGAGTTACCAGATGTATTCCTAGAACGACTGGACTTAAATTCTGCACAGGGGAAACAAAAGAAAAAGTAGAGGTGCTACATACACTACATCCCAGACATAAGCTAAAATGTGTCCAAAACCAAATAAAATGTACTGTTGAATATTTTGAACATAATGGAGGATTCCACTCTCTCAGTCAATCATATGATGTCATAATGAACGTGACGTCTAAGATGACATCATAATCGTTCGTCATAATGACGCTTAATTGATGACGGACTAAGCATTGTTGTACGAATTGTTTGTCTTTACTACTTAATAAACATGCTGTTAAATATTTTGAAACTAATTTGACTGGGTGCTGTTGCTGCCTGTTAAATCAAAGTACGTAGTATTATATTTCAGCATTGATAAATCGGCTATATTTACAATTGTCTGGAGAGGCACAATTCACATGTTTGATAACAACAAACTTCAAAGTTCATCGCTCAAAATTTTAAAGCTAATTTACTAATTCGACTAGAACACGTTACTGCCATCAGCTCCAAGTGAAGTTAATAATCAAAATTCATTAAGATAATCTTTCTTATACTATTAATAATTTGTTTATCTGGTCTGTAGAGTCAATAGGTTAATTGGTGATGAACAATTGCAAACATTTCTTACAGAAATTGGTAAAGTCTGGAAAAAGCAATTTTGCTTAAGAAATCTATTGGGTAACATTTTACAAAAGCCAGATCCTGAAAAGCACTGAAAATAGCAGAAATAGCATTAGATTTGTGAGAAAAAAATTTGCCGACTGCCACACTATAGGATAGTCAGCCATTTACCAGTCGACAAGACAATAGACCTTTCCACCTTCGCCGATAAGGACGTCATGAACGCACATTTGAAGACGGACTATGCATTGCTGTACGAATTGAATGTCTTTACTATTTAATAAAGATTCTGTTGAATATTTTGAAACTAATTTGACTGGGCGCTGTTGCTGCCATAGGCAGCAACAGCACCCAGTAAAATCAGTTTCAAAATATTCAACAGCTTACCTGTAGTTTTCTGGAAATTAATAGTCAAGGAGTTCAGAGATCGATCGATTCCAACACGAGCGAGGTGTGGGTGGAGCTTTGATAGAGATGGGCGGGGCATGGCTAAAAATGAAAAGGTCCACTGTCAAAATAGCAGTCTGAAAATCATGCGTTTGACTGCCAAATATCCAACACTAACTATAGTTTGACCTTCGAGAATGCACTAGTGTACGACATCTAACCTGCAAGCATTTGTTGATGCTGGTTGCTAATGTTAGCTACATCATTCGCGTCACTATGCTCAGATATTGCATCAAATTTCAGCTCCTGAATGGCGCGTCGTGGCTGAGCTTTATGCATGCCAACAGGAGGCTCTGATGTGAAATCTGGCTTCATTGGTGATGGAGGAACTGCTGGGGAAGGCGTGTCGATATCAGGAAGTCCTGAGATGGCTGCTGACATGTTAATATGAGGTACTGTAATAGCATGTGGCTTAGTACTGGATGATGTATTTCCACCACTGTGGTGACGGTTCTCTGAGCGGACAATACTTCCCCGGCTGTTGTTACGGCTAGACAGTGACTATAGAATAGATTTTAATAAATCTTAAATTTTAGTTAATCATCCAATTACTCAAAACAAATATCCTCATTTAACTTTAAATTCAATTCAATATATAAAGACAAATATGCAGGAAAGCTGCTGATTATTTTTTAAATAATTTGACCGGAAACTGTTGTTGCCACAGGCAGCAACACACCCCAGTCAAATTCTCTCCAAAATATTCAACAAAATATTCCTTACATTAGAAAGATTTTGTTAAATTTGTTGTGTCTGGTGTGTTGGCAGGGGAGGTTAAATAGTTAAAACGTGGCATGATCATTTAATACAGATCAACGCTGGGATCCGATCTGTTACTCAAGTACATGACATTATCATCAATGGAGGATTCCAGTTTATCCATCAATTATAGAACGTCATAATTAACTATGTGACGTGTAGCCTGACATCATAATCAATACCAACATCATGAATGAATGAATGATGGACTAAGCGCTGTTGTACGAATTGTATATTTTTACTATTTAATAAACATTCTGTTGAATAATTGGAAACTAATTTGACTGGGCGCTGTTGCTGTCACTAGGAAATCATTATCTGTCTTGAACAAGCAAATAAGCGCTTAAGGAATCATCAGTAATTACCACAGGTTGTTTAACAACAATAGGCTGAACTATAACTATTTTCTCACTATTCATTAACCCTTTAACACTCATATCAGCCAAAAATGGCTTCTACAGTGGTCTTGAGAAATAACCATTTGCAGACCAAGAGAAGACTGTTTTTGAAAATTTATCACTGGAATAACTGGCTTGATAACCAAGCCATTCATTCCAATGGTAAATCTTCAAAAATAGTCTTCTCTTGGTCTGCAAATGAACATTTTCTATGACAAAATTGAAATTTTCTTGAACAAATTCAAGGGTCAAAGAGTTAAATATGTTGACATAATATATTATTATGTTATATTATTAGCATACACAGAGGATCTGAAACAAGGTCCCATTTAATATCACTAGTATCAAACGAGTAAAAAATTATCACATTGCATGAGCCTTAACGGGTGTAATGTGCTAATTTTTGATGAGGGTGATAATAGTGATATTAAATGGGGCCGAGTTTGAGGTTAAATTTATCATATAAACTGATTTTTGACAAATTTTCCAATAAAGTCCATCTTTTTGCGCTAGTCATTTTAATCACTGCCGCATCACTTGCTACGAGTTCTGAACAATGTGCCACAAAAAATAACAACAAACAAAACATTGTTATTTCGGACTTGAAATTACTTTAAATCTAACTTTTATTTCTGCTTCCATCATTTACAAATGTATTTCATAACTAGGTAGTATATATATTACAAAATTTAAATCAAAGACAATGTATCCTACAGTGTTGACATTTGTTGTTCTTGCGACGAAACATTTGCTGTGTCACGGGTTATGTGGGATTATTACGCGCTACCCAACAAATGAAGATATTTCTCATACGTTATCTAACCGATGAAATTATTTGGTGATTATTGGATGTGTGGTCATATTGAGAAGTGTTACACGGGCTGAAAGTCGTGTTTATATGCTAAATCAAAACAATATACATCTTCCCTTATACAAGATCTCGGGTATAAAATAATTCTCCTTCATGTCCATGCTTCTAAATTTCTAAAATCCACCTTTCTGTCAATTAATGGTCATTAACCCTTTAATGGTCAAAATTGGTCAAGAAAATTGACATCTTCTCTTAGTGAATGTCCATTTGCAGGATAAGTGAATATTTAAAAAAAGATTTCCACTTGAATGACTCTCACATATCAAGTCAGTCATTGCAGTTGTAAATTTAAAAAAATCATCTCATGGCCTGCAAATGGACATTCCTCAAGACCACTGCAGATGCATGTTTTGGTAGACTTGCCCATTAACTGGTGAGTCAACATGCAATGCCTTCACAGCATCATGAATGATACATACCCGATCAAACAGATCATCCAGAACTGGTGGTGTGGCGCGTGGTGTTTGGTCTGAAGGCGTCAAGAATGGTGTGCTGGAAAATGTTCCTGATAACAACAATGATTGCATAAGCGCCATTTTACGACAATCAACCTTTTAATAGTTAATCCAGCCAGAAACAATGTGAATCAGTAAAACTGATGGATGTTCCCCGAAATGTGCATTTAAAATAACAAAAATCATACTGCCCTACCTTTCATATGCAACACACATTTAGAGTATAATGCATCCATAGAACAGGTTTAGTTGACATATTTCCAAGAAATTTTCTGTAAAGTTTAGCGAACCGCGAAATGTGGACATACTTTTCATACGCAACACACCTTCAGTGTATAATGCATCAATAAACCAAGTAGAGTTCCTGTAAACCGGAAACAGCAAACAAAACCACCCTCTTGAAACCACAACCCAGACAAAAGCAAATCCAAGATGGTCGCCACCCAAATTCATGGGTTAGGTTCATTTGAATGATCTTGGATATCTATGGCTCAAAGATACCTGCCAAAACTACTCAAAATCGGCCAAGTGGTTCTTGAGAAGTCGTTTGGAGTTTCCCCATTCTTTTCTCATAGGTTTTGGCGGGAAACTAATCATAGATGGACACCAATTCATTTATTTGACAAAAGTGAATACATAAAATTTGACATCGTAATACCGATAAACATACATAAAACAATGTTCCCCATCAAAATTCATCAAATTAAAAAAACAATATGGCCACCAAACGCTAGGTTTTGATTGGTCTTCAGCAGCCATGATGTTTTTACCATAAACTTCTCTTGAACAAACCTTAATGGCCATTCGCACCCTAATCATATTTCTCAACTTTGGTCCGATTCATTTAGCGGTTTCTGAGTTGATTTTGCGAAAAATCCGATCATCCAAGATAGCCACCAGACAATTTGATCAATCAGGTTCTCTCGAACAAACTTCTTGAGCCAATTCAAAGAATAGATTGCATTACAGGTATTAAATAAGTAACATACTATTGCAGAATCTGTTAGCTCTAGTAATTCTATTTTTGTCAATATCCTTTATCTAATTTCAAAAGCTTCCATTCAAATTAGTTTTAAAATATTGCACATCGTATCTGCATGGTTATTATCAAATTGAGAGACTGGGATCTCATGAATGAAGGGGTTATAACCGAGCCAGTCATTCCAGTGATAAATTTTCAAAAATTGTATTCTCTTGGCCTGTAAATGGACATTCAATAAGAAAATATATATTAAAAAGAATTTAACCAAATATGACCATTAAATGGTTAAGCAAGATACCTCCTTGTGAATGGGTCATGCTTGTATTACTCATATCAGCTTGACTAACTCCAAGTAACATCGCTGTTGGATTTGCTTGATTTGGAGGGGGAGTTGACAGGCCACAGATGGCTGATGGACTCCATAAAGAACTGTCTGTCATATATGACTGAGTGTTATGACACAGCATCACAGCCTGACCAAACTGTGGCGACATGACGTCAGGATCATGGATGACAGAGCGATTCTCTGAAATAAACCAGAGAATTCAATGTTATGATATGGATAAGGAAGGAAAGTTGATGTGTGTGTGTGTGTGTGTGCGTGCGTGCGTGCGTGCGTGCGAGTGTGTGAGTGACGGGGAATATTTTGAGCGGTATCGCATCACAAAATGCGATGCAAATGAGTACTTGTTGCTACACATTTACAACTTCGTTTAGCTATTTTCTGCGATACATAATTTTGATGTAAAATTCAGTCAATTCACTTAATTTTGAAATATTTTTAATAGTCGCTAAAAGTTGCAAAACGATTGTCAAATTTAGTAAGGACGCGAGATGCGCATGCGTTGGAGGCTGATTTCCGATATAGCCCATGTACATATATAGCTATAGAGCGCATATCTTCAAACCTTCCTTCACTATGGGACAAATGACCGCCGGTGAAGCGAGTTCAGTAAGCGCTCTATAGATGAAAATTCTAAAAGCTAGCGATGCGCGCATGCATTAGCCGCTTCCTTCTTCCAGTATAATAATAAACTGTTACAGACTTCAGTTTTTAGTTTGGACACCAGTCGGAAACTCGCAATATGTATCACGGGGTATTCACGGTCGTCGACATATTGCTCGTAACAGACTCTCTTGTAAATCTAAATTCTCCTATAGGGGGGGGGGGGGGGGTATGGCTATTGATCATTGCCTCGTCATTAGTTAGCGTTATGATAAACTTTAAAAATACAAGTTTATCTAGGCTGATTCTGGTCGATTTAGACAATGTTTGTCTCGGAAACTGAGTTATATCATCGCGAATGCTAAACTCCTGTTAGCGCATCCCCAAATCAAGGCCGACACAGTATAGTTAGCCATGCTACAGCGGCGTATCGCACTTAATTCGTGCAAGCGACAGATTTATCGCCAAGATCGACGCATGCGCGAGTGTTCTCGAGTACTCTTCTCCAAGGTCGGGAACATACTTTCTCGCAAGATTATTGGTTAATAAATATAACTATATAGAGAGCAACCAATGACTCGCAAGGAAACTACCGACGGTAAACAAAATAAACAATGTTTTACGCAGTAATTTTAAGAATGACTTAGTAGTATATATATATAGCACTTGTAGTATTCGTAGTAAAACTAGTAACACGTGAGCCTATTGATACACGCTGATCACAGTAAAACTTTATCATTCACTATTTAAGCCAGAGAAAACAACCATTAGTAATTTTTAAATAAAAATTGTTAGCTCTTTCAACTGAAGTCATAGTATCGCAGAAACTCAATTTCATCTTAATAAGCTGTTGAATATGTTGCAAGTTTTTAAGGGGGACCTGTTGCACACAGCTGCCATAGCCTGCAACAGCTTCCAGTTAAGCACTAACACTACTCAGCCTTCTTACATTGTATTGAATGATGTGTACTTTGTTTAGCCTACCAGTTCAAAGGGATATGTGGTGTAGGTTGGTAAGTTACAAAATATATGCTAACCCTAGTCAATGAAATCAGTATTCATGGGAGGTACATTAATGATTTTTTTGAAAATAATTTGACTGGGATGTGTTGCTGCCTTAAGCAGCAACAGCTTCCAATCAATGTAATTGCCAAATCTGCCAATATGTATTATTTTAGGTTTCCTATACTCCCTGACCTTGGCCAGAGCCAGTACATGCATATTCTGAATCTGACATATGTTATGCATTCCATAGGGAAAACGTTTTGCGAAATCGGAAAATTATACTTTTCGGTTGTTTTCGGATTCACTTGCTCATAGCGTATGTAGACGAAAAAAGCTGTTTTTGATCATGCAAATATGATTTGAAAGGTTTCCCCATTGGAACACCAACCAGTTTCAACACAGTTTGTTTGCTATGCAAGTGCTATGAACTGCTATGCATTATTCGATTTGTTTAGCAGTGACTGCTACATAATTTTTTCCAACAAAATATTCCCTGAGTGAGTGAGTGAGAGTGAATTAATGTGTGTGTGCGTGTGCACATACGTAGACCATACACGCATTAGACTACATCATTAAGAGAACACATGCTAATTTGGAATACATGATGATAGTTAGATTCTAGAGTAAGTCGCAAGCCTGGTGAGTAGCAACAGATTTCGTACATCATGTTCAAAATTGCAATAACTAACATGTCTGGGCTTTGTTTTGGTAACATGTTAGCTTATTTAATATATGAACTTACTGTATGCAAACTGTTCTCAATTCTAACAGTGAAATTACCATGCTGTACATTGTAATGAGATATATTATCTTACCTTTCCAGTTTTAGCCATGCCCCGCCCATCTTTAGCTAATGATCGATCGATCCCTGAACTTCCTGACTATTAATCTCCACAAAACTATACATGTATGCTGTTGAATATTTTGAAACTAATTTGACTGGGTGTTGTTGCTGCCTAGTATGTTTATTAAATAGTAAAGACACAATTCATACAAGAACGCTTAGCCCGTCATCAATTAAGCATTCATCGTACACGTCATGTAGTTGATTATGACGTCCTATGACTGATGGATAAAACTGGAAAGGTGCATTAATATGGAAGCTGTTATGAGACTGACCATCTGGATATGTAGGCAATATAGAATACTATGAATCTGTGTGCTAGAAGGGCAATAATTCATCTTATAAATCTTATCACTAACCATGGTCAGCCTGCCTTGAAGCTGCTCTCGAGCTCTCCAAACTGGCTCTAGCACGCAGAATGCTGTGTGCTCTGATGGGACAGCCAAGCTCCTCCCATGTACCTTCAATCATATCCAATGACATCTTAGCACAATCTACTACGATATCCTGCACTTCTAAGCGACGCCACCTGTTTATAGCACATACATTTTTGTTTGTTAGCGACTAAAATAACTAAAACATATATATAATTTATGCTTTAACACAGAAGATGGCTCGTGCAATGGTCCTAAGACACATTCATCTGCAAACTAAGAGAATAATATGCTAGAAAGTTGACCTCTTGAATGACAGGCTTTGTACCGAATCAGTCATTCAAGTGGTAAATCTAATACATTCATCATTTGAACCGTAGAATACACATTTCAATTTTCTGAACTAATTTTGACATATTTCTGGAATGTGAAGGTAGTTGTAGATGGCTAACTATAGTTTTAACATTAACCCTTTAATGGTCAAATTTGGTCAAGAAAATTTAAACATTTTCTTATTGAATGACCATTTACAGTCCAAGAGAACACAATCTTTGAAAATTTATCACTGGACTGACTGGCTCAGTTATCGAGCTAGTCATTGCAGTGGTAAATTTTCAAAAATTGTATTCTCTTGAACTGTAAATTGACATTCCACAAGCAGATGCTGGTTTTGGCAGGTATGACCACTAAAGGGTTAAAGACTTATGCTGAAGCAAAAGCTGCACACATATATCGCAATGAACAACTTGATGTATAATGTTTCATCATTCAATGCTCAGATTTGGTCAAGAATGTCACCTCATAAAATTTTGTATTATCAAATGAGTTATTCCAGTAGGAAGATTTCTGTCTTGGCCTTCTAGTATGTGGCTTGAACAACACAGGCCCTTGCAGCGTTCTTTAAAAATGGCCATTTGTATATGAAGATTGGCTCTAACAGGCTTGATATTATAAAGGAAAAAACTAAAGCTGTATTACACGAAGTCTAGCTAAGCACGAGAAGTTACACAAAGTATTTAACAGATTTGTGCAACCTCTAGTGTTGACCTCTACGAGCTTTAGAGGCATTGACACTGAGAACAGTGAATTGTGCGGCTCTCTGTATAGGGATGTCTGGTGGCATTCACAGAACACGCCTAAACATAGACCATCTTTGTTGGCCTCCATTCACTGACACTGGGACTGTATTGCACATAGTGTACAGTGCATCATTGGAGATTATGTTGTCCAGCCACAATGTCGGGTGATAATACAAATGTGTTTCCCGCATCAGGCATCAAGCCAATCTAGAACTGCTTATGGAGCTGTTCAAATGTTCCAGTTGTACAGCATTAGTGATACACATGTAAACATTATACAAGCATGAAATGTTCTGTAGATGTAATATGGAAGTCAATGAGACGCTTCTTTTCCATACCTATGAGGTCTACATCATCTGTGTACTCCATCTCTAGTGGGTGGCTCAGTGTGGGGGGGGGGGGAAGGAGATATATGGTATTGAAGAGTGCTTCTACACAGATGACAGAGCTGCAGTATGATAGCATATAGAAACAGCACAGGAGAGAGGACATTTCCTTGTGGAAAACAGATTGAGATTTAAAACTCTACAGACAGTACATTTGTTATACATACTCTCAGTTTGGTATGTGTCAATAGCAGCCTTACTAGTCATACTTCATGGCAATTGTATCCAGCCTGGTGTCATATGTATTGATACAGATGCAGTAATACTTTGGTAATCAAGAGCTTGAAAGTTTAGCCAGAGCAGTGGTTACTGTAAGATTTAACCAAAATCTGCCACCACTGCTGGACAATGGGCTGGGTATCATATTAGCGCTTTTATAATCTAAGCTACTTTTGATGAAATGATAAATCATTAGCCTAATAAAGATCATTATCAGATATGTATTTATTCTATGCAAAAAGATGTTGAAATAAGATTTCCGTTGATGTTCGCTACTCATTGAAATATGACAGGAATAGCACATTGAAATACATGTCAGTTTGGTAGCATACCTATGTTGCTTAAATGCATTCATATACAAAGTCTGGCGACTGTGGATGAAACTAAATGCCACATATTTAGCGTTGGAAAAGAATTGACTGACCGATGGACCAACAGACAAATCAACTTATAATAGACACAACTAAAAAGGAATGGTTTTGATGACATGTCATCTCTCTAGCTGGTTTTCTATTTCCTGCTGTTTGTAGGGATGTAAACATGCCTTTTAGTTGTTGTTTCGTTTTCCTTGGATCCTGTAATCAGCATTGGATGTAACCTCACACGCTCAATCATGGGCTGTTAAAGAGAAAACACACATCTCAAGATAATATGTAAACACAAATTAACTGTTTCACTGATAAATTTCCTGTATCTCAATCTCCGAGCAAACAAACAGAAAAGCTGTTGAATATTTTGAAATAGGCAGTGGCAATGGCTTCCGGTCATATTAATTTCAAAATATTCAACAGAATATGCTTTACATTGTAAAGAATTAACTTTTTCAGAGATTTGTCATTGGAAAGGTTAATGATAGAACTTAAGAAAACCAATGATAAATTGCAATCCCGCCCAAATTTTGCATGTTACAGAATGTATAGCAACTGGCAAAATATGTGTAGCAAATTGCGATGCGATACCAGATAAATTATGCCCTGTAAATATAAATTTTAGCAGGCTAAGAGAAGACTATTATAAAAAAAAGTTACTTCTGAAATTACTGGCTTCATTATCGAGCCAGTCATTGAAGTAGTAAAATTTTTAAAAATAGTTATTTTCCTGGCCTTCAAATGGAGATTTCTCAAGACCATTGCCTATGCCAGTTTTTGTCGAATTGACCACTTAAAAGATTAAAACTGCAATAGCATCATCATTTTGAAATGAAAAGAGAACTTAATAAGCCAAGCTCGCTAACAGTAACCAGTTTCTTTCTGAATATTTAAAGACAGTTAACATGAAACTACATGAATATTTTCCCTAGAACACTAACGCAAAAGATTCCTAAATTTCATTCTATTTCATCTAATAAATGGTGTTTATTTTGCCAATAATGTTGCTGTTGTCTAAAACAGTTTTCAACACCATTGTTCCAAATATCTGCACACGAGCACTTTTTCTACTAACTGTAACAATTTCAACATAAGTGCATTAAGAGCTAATCATGATTGTGCAAGCATGCATAGCTCACCTTGATGATGTCTTGGTAGACTTGTTGATTTTCAGGTTTGCTGAAGTGTTGTCGAAGGTAAGCGAGGAAGTTACACGGATACATGCCATACAAGCGATGAAAGAGTGCATAGACAGCCACTTGCAGGTGAAGAAGAAACACATCTGGAACATTGCCTGTGAAAAAGCAAGACAAGAAAGACATAGTCAGGATAACAGCATGCATTGACAAAATAAAGTACCATCAAACAGGCTAATGGACATTTCCAGTTTATATACCCATCATATGATGTCATAATCAACTACATGACGTGTAGGATGATGTCATAATCAATTACATCATGAATAATGTAGATAAGTATGTCAGGAATGGATAACTGGGGATAAACTAAGCCGAAGCGTTGCTGTACGAATTGTATGTCTTTACTATTTAATAAAGATGCTGTTGAATATTTTGAAACTAATTTGACTGGGCGCTGGCAGCAACAGCACCCAATCAAATTAGTTTTGAAATATTCAACAGCTTACCTGCATAATTTTCTGGAAATTGAGTCAGGGAGTTCAGGGATCGATCGATTGCAACACGAGTAAGGTGTGGGACAATTTTCAATCACTATTAACTTGAACAAGCACTAGGCTCTATAGATGCGGCATATGCAGCTTTGCCCTAAAGTACAGAACTACTTTCTGAAACATAGACTTGTACTAGTTGTCAGCGTCAGCAGACGTAGATGAAAGAAATTTGTGATATAAATGTACTACCAAGACTGCAAGGAAATCTACACCATTTTCACTACACAAGCCTCGATGTACCGTAAATCGCTCATTAATAATCGTGGCTTCTAATCGGACAAGGGCTGTAAATTCTTTAAATCCAAATCTCTGAGAAAGGGAGTGACTTCTATCAGATATATTTCAAGAAAAATTTAAATCGGTTCTCTAAAATGAAAAATAGCACAAAAATTGTACACATTTTCACGCTACAAATTCATACCTTCTTATGCCTATGCTTAATGTATACCTTATATCCATCATCGCGGGAGTTAAATTATTAATTGGGACCACCTAAATAGAACGAGTTTAAGTCGCTACTCGAGTATAAATGAAATAACGGATTTCTTTTTTCACGAGAGAGTTGATACTTACCGCCCTAATACTCTTTGATGTTGCTAAATATCGGCTTTCACTCAATAAAAACTCAGATTAAAAAAGTTAGGTGCCCCAAACTGGGCAGGTAGTCAGATGACAGTCTGGCGGATGCTATCCCCAACGACCGCGCATGCGCAGACTAGTACTCCCTCTGACTAATTTATTGGCTGACACTATGCAACTTTACGAGAGCCTGAAAACTGAGCCTCTGTGGGGTGGAGAGGTCGGGTTCGTATTAGGGAGTAAGTATCAACTCTATCGTGAAAAAAGAAATCCGTGATTTCGTTTATTTCACTTCAAAAGTATACTTACCTCCCTAATACTCTTTGATATTGCCAGAAATCGACAGAGAATTCGGCGGGAGGGAGGCGAGGTCAAAAGACCAGCTCTTCCCTATGCGCTTTTCTGCGTTTAAGGCACTTAACTTCTGAAATTGTGTGGAAACACAACCAGGGATAGAATTGAACATCGGGTAACACAACCAATGACTGAGAGATGACCATATGTTATATGCGCTAGCAACCCCCCCACCCCTCTTCTTGGGAGGAAGACTGAATGACCTCAATGTCCCATACACTCTCTATGTACAAGTGCCATGTACTATAGGACATTAAACGAAAAAGCTTCATTTTCATATACTCTCAATAATGAACCACATAAAACACGTACCATCACCATATTAATAACGAATGTTTTCAGGCTCTCGTAAGGTTGCATAGTGTCAACCAATAAATTAGTCAGAGGAAGTACTAGTCACGTGACATTACAATTAACCATGGACAACACATACACAAGACTGACCTTGTGGAAGTTGGCTGCTGTCATCATCTCTCCATTGGTGAAGACTGATGCAGTCCAAAAAAGTGGATGTTCCCATTGATACCTCATCAAAATATGTACACCTAGATTAGCTTTTCAAAATCGATAAGGCGAGAGGATTCGAGGTGTCACGGAGATAATGGTCGGTAAAACTTGACTCACAGTGCCACTGAGCTACTGACATGTCATCCACAGGTACCCTCATTAAATAGGGCAGTGGAAGCCACTATGCCCTGGACACTGTGAGCCTTGGCCACGTCAACTTGTTTACCTGTGGCAGATTTATGGCAAAATTGAATACACTCTACAATCCACCTGGAAATGGTGTCCTTTGACGCCCTGCAATAGGGTTCAATATATGACAACCATAACACTGTTGGGTCCGTCCGCCATTCTTGAGTACGTTGTTTGTATCGGTTTAATGCTCGGACTGGACACCATGCTTTTGAATCAGGATCATATCTAGTCAAAGCTAGTAAAAATATAGGTTGACCTGGATATTTCAAAGACTGGTTCTTAGCCATGAAATTTATCCTAGGCAGAAGCCTAAGGCCTTCCCCTGTAACCACAAAATGGTCTACCTCGGCTGATAAGGCATGAATCTCAATTCTACGCCTAGCCGAGGCCGCAGCCATTAAAAATACAGTTTTAAGTGTCAACATTTTCATAGAAATGGAACTTAGTGGTTCAAATGGCTTATCAGCTAGAACCTGAAACACTAGTGACAAACTCCAAGACGGAATCACTGGGGGATTCCTTGGTCTTAGATTGCCCATGCCTTTGATTAAAGTATTTAATGTATTTACTTCATCACTTCCCCTATTTGCCAAGCAAGGGATAACTGTCATTTAAGCTGACTTATAGCCAGCAATAGAGTTAGGCTTGAGGCTATAGGCATCATACAGTTGACAGAGGAAATCGGCTACTACCTGAATAGATGAATCCATTGGATTTTTTAGCACCATTCTGCAAATCTGTTGATTTTATAATTATATGCTCTGGAGGTTGACCCCCTTCTGGCTTTTGCCATGAACATGGCTGCTTGCTCAGAAAAGCCCTCCTTAATTCAAGATTCCTTGACAACATCCACGCAGTCAATTGGAACATTGACAGATTATTGTGAAGGGTCTTGCCCTGGAAGACAATATTGTCCATCAGAGGCAGAGGAACCAGATTGCAGACCAGAAGGTCCAGCAGATCCATATACCATGATCGGCTTGGCCAATTTGGGTCAATCAGAAGCACTTGGCATTCCTCCTGTCTGATTTTCTGAAGAATTTTTTGAATCAGGATTTCTGGAGGGAATGCGTATGCATACATTCCCACCCAGCTGAAAAACTAACGCATCTGTTGCGATAGCGCTCGGATCTGGAATTGGAGAGACGTATGTCGTCATCTTCGCATTCTTCTTCATTGCGAATAAGTCTATGTTGGGTTTCCCCCAGTGGTTGAACAGACAATCGGCCACACATTGATTTAGTTGCCATTCCGTAGGTAAAACACTCATCCTTCGGCTCAATGAGTCTGCTAGCAGATTTAACCTTCCCGGAATATGAACTGCTTTCAAGGTAATCCTGTGATTCAGGCACCAGCAAAGCAGTTTCCATGTCATCATACAGAGACTGGGCGACTTCGTTCCACCCTGGCGGTTTATGTAAGTCACTACTGTTGAGTTGTCTGATCGAATTAAAACACTCTTGCCTTGAACTTTCTGTAAGAAATGTTCCAGGCCCAGGACTACTGCTCGTAATTCCAGTAGATTTATATGTTCTTTTGACTGTTTCAGATTCCAAAGCCCTGATATCGTGGATTCTTCCAGGCAAGCTCCCCAACCCTCCATCGATGCATCTGTATACATCGTTAACTGAGGGTGAGGAGGGGTTAGCATCACCCCCGCCAGGAGATTCTCTGTCTTCAACCACAGGTGGTGAATTAGAGGCTCCAGCACTGACACGTTTGAGTCCAGTGAACCTGTACTCTGGGTCCATTGCGTTATGAGAAATAACTGGATCGGCCGCCTGCGTAAGGCCGCCTGAGGAATGACTGGTCCAAGAGAAACCATCAACCCCAGCATTCTCAGGTAAACCCATGCCAGGACATGACGACTGTTGCACACTGACTGTATTACTGAGATGGGTATTTGTACCCTCTCCTGAGTAGGATAAACATATCCTATCTCCAGATCGAAGAACATTCCCAGGTAGACAACCTTCTGGGATGGAGTCAGCTCTGATTTTTTTAATTGATTATCCAGCCTAAGTCTGTGAGAGTTTTCAAAACTATCTCCAGATTTGCCGATAAACTTTCCTGGTTGTGTGCTTTTAACAGCCAGTCGTCTATGTACGTGTGGACGGCTATGTCTCTCCTGCGGAGGTTTGCTGTTATCGCAAGAACCACCCTGGTGAAGACCCGAGGAGCCCTATAAATTCTGAAGGGTAATACCCTGAATTCCCACTGTCTGCCCTGGAATGCGAATCTCAGGAAGCGACAGAAACTCTTCGCTATTGGAATGTGGAAATAAGCATCCTTCAAATCTATTGAAGCTGTCCACATTCCCTTCTCCAACCCTGCCAACACCGATTTCACTGTCTCCATTTTGAAACTGGCTGGGTCTATGAACTTGTTCAATGGCTTGCGGTGAGAATTGGTCTCCACCCTCCAGTGCTTTTCATTACTAGGAACATGGTTGAATAGAAGCCCGGGCAATTTTGTGCCGGTTGAATCGCTACTTTGAGTATGAGGGAATTTATTTCCTCCTCTATACACAACCGCTGATCTGGATTTCTTGGAATTTGAGTCCAGACTGGCACCAGAGACAGTCGCGATGGTGGGCCTGTTATCCAGTCGGGATGATACCCGACTGAAAGCCATCGCAAGACTAAACGGTCCTCAGTCAACCGTCCCCACTCTTGCATGTGGTTGGCCAATCGGCCTTCCACTGGTCCACCTAGGGAGAGAGGTGGACATAAGGAGCGCAAGAGTGGCACTGTCTCTTGGTGCAGATGCACTGGAGTGGCTCTTACTGTGGTAATCGCCCCATCAGGTACGATTACCACGACCAGATCCTCGCGCACCACGTCCCGCACCGCGCGCACCTCAGTGTGAGGGCGGCTGCCTGCACCGGAGGAGCCTGCAACCCCCTCGCTGCTGGGTGAAGAGCGCACGGCCATGGCTGGCGCCTGGCCTCTGACCTGGCCACCGCCACCTCGAGCCTGCAGGGGATGATATGCAGGGGGAGCTGCGCGAACGCGCTCTCCGTGGAGCACTTCAAATTACTCACGCAATGCCCTCTGGTTATTGACCAGGGTAACCGTCTCCTGGAGGTGCCTACATCCCTCACCTCCAACGAGACCAGGACCTGTCATAGGCGTACGCAGCAGCCTATTATACAAATCCTGGGATGGGCACAAGTTATCAAGAGCAAACGTGCGCCTCGCCCAGACACTCCTGGTTACAGACCGGGTTAAACAATCCAAAGGCAAGTTAATTCCATCTTGGATGGCTCTCTGGACAGTCACCGGACTAGGCTGGCGCAATGCGGATGCCGTTACTACCCCTTGTAACAGCTGTGAGATGTGCGAAAGCACTGAAATAGACACCCTCGAACTCTCCTCCGATCATCCGCGCTTGGCTTAGGCACCACACCGTATAACTGATATTGATCAGCTACAATACGGCATCGCTTTGCCATCTCGTGAGGGGCCTTCGCTAGACGTCCATGCGCCTTAATGGACATTTCCGCCGCAGTGAACATATAAAAATTATATCAGTCACCGGCAGTGATGGCACAGCGGTAAGTCGATTTACCTGCCAACCACGGGCGCTGGTCCCGTTGACTGGCCGACTGATCCACAGCGAGACCTGGCCTGACGTTGATTAGCCACTGACAAGCGTCAAACCCATCTGCCTCTGTGGCCACCTGTGAATGCTCTAAAAGACGAGGGCCTTGGTCATCTTTCCGAGCAATCGCAGGCGTATGAGTGGCTGGAAGAACTGATACTCCTGGCAAGACAGAGAAAGCATGCAGGCTTGAAAGACCAGGCATGCTAAACTGACTAGCTTGACCAGGAGCAGGTGCCATGGTATTGCGTGGGGAAATTTTCGCCACACAACGGCCCTGGCCAGCTCCAGCTACACCATTGGCAAGCCGAGGTATGCGGTAATACTGGCCATCAGATCCAGCCCGGGCTACCTGCTGCGCCGTGAACGCTACTCCTGCGTGAGTAGTACCATGGACAATGTCGCCCGTATTCCCCGCGAGGGGTGCACGTGCGTCAATATCCATGGCCACGGTACCAGAAGGAGAACCCAGCACATAATCCTCTTCTTCCTGGTCAGAAAGATTAGACTCCAGGCCAGCGAAAAATTCTAACCCGGACTGGCCAGGAAAGGTACCATAGGAGGAAGTGGTACCTACAGGGTGCGGATATTCCTGGCCTGATAAGCAGGCACCAGGCTCCAGCGACACCCGTCCACGAACAACGGGCGCGGCAAGCCTGCTGCCAGTGTCCTCATAGTGGACATTACCCTCTATTAGGGTCACCTCTGAATCATGGACGAAAACTGGTAGGTCCCTAGGTAGCACCGATTCAGAGGCGGGGATTATCTGCTCCGAAGCAGATGAAGAGGACAACGAAGGATTTGAACCAGGAAGCATGCCACAAAGCAACTCTGGGACCAGATCCTTAATTGTCCTCTTCATCTCTCCCATCACTCAATACGGAAGGCCTCCATATCCATAGAGGACGAGGCCTTCCTCTTGCCCTTCTTACCAGAACCCTCCTAGAGCCTTCTCTTTGGTCTGCAAAGATAGAAATTCAGACATTAGCTCTCCCCCCCCCCCCACTTTTTACAGATCTCACATTTAAGCAATGGCCCACATGGGATGCACTGGGAGCATAAGGGGGGGGGGGGGGGCGAATCTATCCTTGATAAACCTTCCACATGAAGGACAACCAGGTCTCTGAAACAAGCCAGAGGACGAAGACAATGAGTATTTCAGCTATTGAATTAGAAACTCAAAACCGAAAATAAACAAGGAGGCTGGGGGCCATAAAGACCCAATTGTATACATATCCAGAACATCCTAACTGGAAAGGAGTGTATACAGACTATACAAACATCAGATAAACAATGATAAAATGGCAGCAGATTTCATAAATATTTTCAAATATAATTGAAGTGCCTCATATCATAACTAGAATACCAGAGTCTTCAGCATAGACAAACCATCCGATCTGATGCACTGGAAACTCCACCAACACTATTACCTCTTAACTCTCCCCACCTATAAGGGGAAGGAAGTGGACCAAGAGGGCAAAGTGAGAAGACCTTCTTCCGAGGCCTCCAACTCACTGGGCATAGAATTTTTGGCTAGATAACCTAACAATATTAGTAGGAAATAGAACCTTGGTGGAGAGAAAAACAAACCCTCTGACGATGTGCTGTCCTGTTCAATCATAGATAGATACCTGTGGACATAAACACAAAGAGAGATTAATATTTCATAGCGCCATAACAAAAATAAACCAGTTTTTTAGGTGCTTATCACTCTAAACGCGAGTCCCGGAAACACATTACAACGGAACAAACTCGCTAAAGTGTAGTTGAATTCACCTGATGATTAGGTCCTTGGCCCTCCTCTGGAGACATAGCGCGTTCTGACATAATTCTCAGGTATTAATTCTTGAATTGAATGGAAAAAACCAGCAGAAAACTTTATAGAAAAAATTAGCATGTGGACTCTGCCAATAAATTAGCAAAGAGGAAGTACTAGTCTGCGCATGCGCGGTGGTTGGGGATAGCATCCGTCAGACTGTCATCTGACTACCTGCCCAATAGGGGCACCTAACTTTTTTAATCTGAGTTTTTATTGAGTGAAAGCCGATATTTAGCAATATCAAAGAGTATTAGGGAGGTAAGTATACTCTTGACGTGAAAGTGTGAATACGCTAATATTAGTACCTGGGTAGATACTTGCGCAATCCACATATAGAGAAGGGTAGCTTCAAGTAGCTACGAGAGTGATGGCGCAAACTCGTCCTATGGTGGAAGCTCATTAATACTAAGTAGAATCGTCTGCGTTTTATGGACCTAATATACTAGACTCGGAATGTACTATATATATAATATGTAGGTAACCGAGTATTATACATTCAATCCGATCCAGATATTTGGTACCAGTTAAAATAACTTTGTTTGTGTTGATAGGTGTATCATACAAGGAAGTGGCGTAATTTCGATGGCATTTCCGCGAAGTTATTGCAAAATTTTGTTTCAAATCTCATTTTATTTAACATTTATACATTATTTAATTCACAGAAAATTTTTTTATTTACACAAACTGCTGAAATTTAGATGCAACTTCTATTAGATACATTTGCTGTTTTAAAACTGCTAAGAAATTAGGATGGCTCAACATCGAAATTGGCATGCGACTTCTATTAAGGATGCGGTTATTAATAGGTGATTTACGGTATGTGAATTGAACACCCATAGACAAGTATTGAAAGAGAACTATAGGGATTATATGGTGTTAATTACCGGTTACCTGGTTTTCTAACAGGAAAAGCGATTAGTCGGGTGAATATTCCAAACAGGTCTGAGAGTGAGTTGCCCATGGCAGGAGGATTCATAGGAAGGTATAGTGTGACGACCAATACAGCAGTCATGAGACTGGGAATGTCCTCATCAGTCTGGAACAGAAGTGACAACAAAAATACATATATAATAACCTGTTAACGGACAATTTTGGTTGAGAAAATCTAAATATTTGCTTACTGAACGTTCATTTGCAAAACAATGACATTTTTTGAAAAATTATCACTGGAATGGCTTGTTCGGTTATCCAGCCAGTCATTTCAGTGGTAAAATTTCAATGAGTCTTCTCTTGGCCTGCATATGGACAGTCCTCAAGACATCTACAGGGACCAGTTTTGTCCTGCATGACTATTAGAAGGGTAATATAAATTTAGGATTGATAATACAAATTATGAAATGATGCTAACAAATGTCATCCGCACTAAGCGTTAAACGAAACATCACCTTATCTTATACAAACTATTCAGGTGATAGAATTTGCCACCCATAACCAATCCATGGCATTTTAGACAATTAATAAAGTTGACTACGAAAGATATTCAGGCGTTAGTAACTAAATGTTGGTACATTTCTGCAGCCGACGATGAATGTTATGATTTACTTTTCAACCAATCAGAAATAACTTAGCATGTCTGCCTCGGTATATATGCTCAGTCATAGAAGTGCCAGCTATAATTTGGGAATGTGGTATAAAAGCAATCATACAGTAAGTTGTTGAATATTTTGAAACTAAATTGACTGGAAGTTGTTGTTGCCTATGGCAGCAACAACCCCCAGTTAAATTACTTTCAAAACATTCAACGGGATGAGTATTACATAATAAGCAATGTAATGCGTTGGCACTTACATGGCATCACACACTATCACTTGAGGAGATGCAATGGTAGCGATCATTGTTCAATATTTACGCGATATTACAAAGCAGATAATTGTGATAGAGGTAAGGGAATGTGGCAGGATATGAATGATATGGAATCTATAAACCATAATCTATCGGTGCAATACAACATTTGAGATGAGATTAGCATCCCTTTAATGAATTATCAATCAAATGATCTTAAAACAGGGTTGGATTAGTTTGATAAATTAAGTTTAGATGTGGTTTTAAGCAACTAAACAGCATAACTATGATCAACTATCATATTCCATCAACACAATCTTGGAGTCATGGCTAAAACGTCTATGCTCAAGACTTGTGTTTATTATTGGGTTGACACAGCATAGAATGATGAGCATGGCATCAGTTATCATGATCACTAATACACAATACCACCTCTGGTCGTACAGAAAATCACATATATAAAGGCTGATCCATCTGACAATCAAATGACTGCATTTGTGTGAGGTTTGCCAGAGTAAATGGCTACTAGTACATTTCACCGCATCTTGTCAATAACAAGAATGTTACAAGACACACAGATCCAGCTAAATGACCATGGAAGCAATAAAATATGTTTACAGGAAACCCACCACGCACACAGATCAATACCTAAATGTAATCTTCACCTCCAACCACCACATCAACCACAAAAGATCAGCCATCCACTCTCTTACCAAGCAGACAGATACCATCATCATCAGTTCTCTAGTTAAGTTTTCAGGCAGCCAGTACAGTATTGATGAAATTTTTCTTTAGTCAGTATCGCCTCACTCGGATCAGTACCGAGCCAGACAGATACCTAGTATGTAGTACTTAGTACAGTAGTGGTGGTAGCAGCAGTAGATCAGTTTCACCCAATCAACAATCATTTTACAACACCAATAGGTAAATGAACACAAACACTGGAAAGTACGAGCCTTAGAGGTAGATTCTCGTAATTTGTTGTATTTTCTGTCAGTATGTGATACTGGTCGATTTTAAAATTGACCCGTATCCAAAGAAAACAGTATGTTACTGGATACTGGTCCCTAACTCACTTTTCCAGATCATCCATCCATCATCTGACCTCGTATGATGTCATAATCAGCTAAGCGCGTGTATGATGACGTCACAATCATTACGTCACAAAGGGTTCCATATAGACAGTCATCAAATCTCAAATAGTCCGACACATTGTATGAATTGTATGTCTTTGTAATTCTTTGCTATTTAATAAACATGCTGTTGAATATTATAAAACTAATTTGACTGGGCGCTGTTGCTGCCTTAGGCAAATTAGTTTTAAAATATTCAACAGCTTACTTGTGTAGCTTTTTGGAAATTGCTAGTCAGGGTGTTCAGAGATCGGTCAATCGATCCCATCACGAGCGAGGTGTGGGTAGAGCTTAGCTAGAGATGGGGGCATAGCTAAAATCGGAAAGGTCGGAATGGTCCACTGGAGCACTGATCATCAATACTGAAGAGGACAAAGCCAAAGAGTCGCATGGAGTTGACATGTACCACAAGCCTGTAAATTCCTAAATGATCGCGACCGACACATATCAAAGACAAAACTAAAAACAGATTTGAGGAGTGGTCTAATTGCTCACATGTGATAACTGTGATGAGACGAGATTGATAGAGCATAATTAGGCATGAGCGTTAAAGAACACCAGACTAGAGCCGCGTCTGCAATATACGAACACTCTGCAATCACCCACACCAAAAAAGTGTGGATACCATCGAAATATTAACATCAGAAGATCACTAGACAAACAAGTAAATGTTACAAGAGGCGACACAGATCAAACAGCACCAGCTGATCATGAACAAAAACCAGGAACTAGAACTCCCACACAATGGACATTTCCTGTTTTAGCTATGCCATGCCCATCTCTAGCTAAGCTCCACCAACACCTCGCTCGTGTTGGGATTGATCGACCCCTAAACTCCCTGAGTACCAATTTCCAGAAAACTACAGGTAAGCTGTTAAAAATTTTAAAATTAATTTGATTGGGCGCTGTTGCTGCCATAGCACCCAGCCAAATTAGTTTCAAAATATTCTACAGTATGTTGATTAAATAGTAAAAACATACAATTCATACACCAATGCTTAGTCCGTCTTCAATTAAGCATTCGTGACATACTTATCTACGTTATTTATGATGTCACTTATTATGAGGTCATCCTACACGTCACATAGTTGATTATCATGTCATATGATGGATAGATAAACTGGAAAGGTCCATTATTTTATGGCATGCTCCTGATCCT
Organism: Chaetoderma sp. LZ-2023a; assembly: GCA_034401795.1. Taxonomy (NCBI): domain Eukaryota; kingdom Metazoa; phylum Mollusca; class Caudofoveata; order Chaetodermatida; family Chaetodermatidae; genus Chaetoderma; species Chaetoderma sp. LZ-2023a. The sequence goes on along the minus strand of CM067362.1, from coordinate 22,273,175 downwards.
GCCAAGTCTCGGAATGAATGAGACCCACCAGTGATCAGTGTGGATGCAGACCTGCAGCTCAGATGAGCTGATCAAAAATATTCCAAGTTGGCTAAGCCTCGAGTCAGATAAGATGTTTAATAACGATATTAAATAGATTTAATATTCATAGAAAATCTGTTTAAAAATTAAGGATATTTACTCACACAATCTAACATGTAGATATAAAATACATGGATAACGGCAGTAAAATCTGCCTATAAGCAAAAGATGGGCGGTCAACCATTTTGACCACAACTACTAATGAAAGTAATTAAATTGTAATTTCAAAATATGCAATTTAATAATGTTTTATAATTTTATTTCAACAATCCAAGTTGCAGACCCGCCTAGCAGCAAGCTAGAAGATGGACAAGAATACATGGTCAGACATTTTTATCTCACCTTAAGGCACTTCATTATGGTCTGGAAGACAGCGAACTGCACTAGCTTATGTGACCATGATGGCTGCTTGGAAATGATGTACAGAAGTAAGCTCAATGCAAAAACACGAGTCTCTGAATTCTTCATGTATTCATTCAACTTATCAAGTAAATGCTGAAAATGGAAAATCATTTTGACAACAAATGTCCATCTATGCAGTTTTAAAATATCTAGGCTCTTCTACAGCACAGCTCAGAAATAACTTGTTTCCAAAACAAAATGTACTGTTGAATATTTTGAACATAATGGACCTTTCCGGTTTTAGCTATGCCCTGCCCATCTCTAGCTAAGTTCCACCCACACCTTGCTCGTGTTGGGATTGATCGATCTCTGAACACCCTGACTATCAACTTCCAAAAACCTACACAGGTAAGCTATTGAATATTTTGAAACTAATTTGACTGGGTACTGTTGCTGCCTATGCTGGCAGCAACAGTGTCCAGTCAAATTAGTTTCAAAATATTCAACAGCTTACCTGTATAATTTTCTGGAAATTAAGATTCAGAGAGTGCAGGGATCGATCTAACATGGGCAAAGCTTTGGTGGAGCTTAGGTAGAGATGGGCGTGGCATAGCTAAAACTGGATTCCTCCATTTTGTTACTTAACACGCTTGATTTAATCAAGATGATTTACATGGCTGAATAGGGCAGGTACATATATGTAAGGGTGGCTGGTAATCAGGTGATGTATAACAGCAGTATATGACAGGGTAACAACTGAAATAACAAAGAAACCAGTGACAAAGTGGAATTTTTTAATATCTGAAACAGAATGATGGAAATTTCAATTTCCCTTTCTCCCAGATCTAACAATACGTACCATTACATTACTTATTGATAACAGCCACATAGGGGCCTTGACCTAAGAATTTTCTGATTTAAACACAGTTCTAGCCGGTTCCAAGGTACCTGCCCCAACAAACAGGTACCTCTTACCATGGACCACTACTTTGCATAGCCTAAGAACAAACAAGACCGATACATGGCTTGCCTCCGTGACCGTAATGTAATGGCAAGTATTGTTAGATCTCGGAGAAAGGGAAATTGAAATTTCCTTCATTCTTCTTCGATCAATACTTACCATTATATTACTTATACAGATTTGATCAGTAACCTGGTGAGAAGGGGCAAGCCATGCAAAAGCTTCAGTTCCCATAGAGAAAGATTGAGACTAAACTTGTCATAAGAAACTTCTTCAAGAGGACCGACAAGCTTATTGACCGACTCACACTCGCATAAACCCCACCCCACCCTTTCCCCAGCAAAGGAGAGAAATAACGAACATGTATCTCGCCTGAAAACACGAGTATGCAGTTAACAGCCCTTGACACACATAAGCTGGGGGAATGGGTATGAACATATAAGATGAATGATCATAATATATAAACATAAATACAAAAAACAATCAAACTTGGATCCCAGACACGACGCCGCAACCGTCACACCATGGCTCTACTGGTTGGATCCTCTCGTTGATCATGTCTGTCAATCTCTAATATTAGCACTAAGCTACCAAAGGAGAATGATCACTGCGGTCCATTATCTAACGTTCAATACTGCTAAGGACTCACAGTGCCATTGTGCAACGGCCATGATGTCCTCTAACGAGACACCATTGAATAGGGCAGTCGAGGCGGCTATTCCTCTGACGTCATGAACCCTGGCACATCGCACCTGGTGACAGGTCGCACCTTTGTGTGTAGTCTGAATGCAATCGACTACCCAACAAAATATAGTATCCATGGATGATGCCCCATAAGGCCCTTCATGGCAGATCCAGATGTCTATCATTTGACCAGAGACAGTTTGTCCGTTTTTTGTACTTAGTCAAAGCATGGACCGGACAGCAGGCACTGGCATCATGATCATACCTAGTTAGTTTTGGTATTATGATCGGTTTACCGGGATATCTAAAAAATTGGTTCGTTGACATAAATTCTGCTCTTGGAAGCAGTCGCAGACCCTCTCCAGAGACAATAAATCAGTCCCTCTCTGCTGAAAGTGCATGGATCTCTCTGCGCCTTCTTGCTGAGGAAGTTGCCAATAGAAAGACCGCCATAAGAGGCAGATACTTTAGACTAACCGAACACAACGGTTCGAAAGGGTGCTTGGTTAGCACATTAAACACCAAAGATAGACTCCAGGCTGGAATGACTATTGGTTGTCTCGGTCGGAGATTGCTCATTCCCTTCACCATCACGTTTAACTGGGCCACCTCTGGACTATCCCTGTTGGCTAGAAAAGGGATAACTGATGCCAAAGCTGACTTGTATCCAGCAATCGTGACAGGAGGTAATCCAGTAAAGAATAGCTCACACAGAAAGTCTGCTATTTGCTGAATAGTGGATTGAAAGGGATTGAGATCTTTTCGTTTACATTGTTCTGCAAACTTGTTAACCTTGTGGTCATATGACTTGAAGGTCGATCTCCTCGCGGCTGCGATGAAACTCGCAGTCTGTTGAGAAAAGTTTTCTGACGTGGAACGTTGTTTGATAACATCCACACAGTCAATTTGAACATTTCGGGTCGCTCATGTAGGAAGTGACACTTGGCCTGTGAGTTTATGTTCGGAATCTTGTGCAGCTGCACTGGATTGTCCACCAACAGATCCAGAAGATCCGTAAACCACACCCTGCTGGTCCAAAATGGCGCTATCAGCAGGACCAGGCATGGTTCCTTTCAAATTTTCACCAACACCTTCAGGAGAAGGATGGTGGGTGGGTACGTGTATGCGTGCATCCCTTTCCAGCTTATTGCCAGAGTAATTCCTGCACCATTGAATCAAGTTCCACACCGTCATACAGTGTGGGAGACCTAGTCACGCCTTGGCGATTTATTTATGATACCACTGTGGAATTGTCCGACCGTATCAATATCACCGTGCCCCTGACTTTGTGAAGAAATCTCATAAGTGCCAGTTGATATGCAGCTGACTCCCTAGGAGAGTCCATGTGCCCGAGACCAGGTGTTCTCCCAGGCAGGCACCCACCCCTCCAGCGATGCATCTGTGTACATGGACAGCTGGAGGTGGGGTAGATGCAGCAAAACTCCTACTAGGAGATTCTGATGCTCCTTCCACCATGCAAGATGCAACATTATCGACCCAAACCTGGTACCAGTTTTGACAGGGGTCTGTTCTCTGTTTCCACAGAGATATCAGATACATCTGGATAGGGCTTCGCATTAGAGCAGCGTACAGGGATCACCTGCTCCATGGAGACCATCATACCCAGCATCTGAAGAAACTCCTCGCTTGAATATGGTTACCACTCGAATGCTCTTGAGAATGGCTTTCAGAGACTCCAATCAAGGCTCTGATGGGCACACCCAGCCTTTCTCTAGATCGAATCGCATCCCCAAATAGATGAAGTGTTGAGTTGGTGTCAATTCAGATTTCTCCTTGTTGACTATCCAGCCTGGCTCTGAAAGCAATTTCAGAGTCAGAGCAGTATCCATCTCTAACCCGGCTGGTATGTCCACCTTGATAAGCCAATCGTCTATATGTATGTAGGTGTGAAGCACCACATTCTCTTTTCTGATAAATGCTGTCAACGCTAGGACCACTCTGGTGAAAACCTTTGTCGTCGACAAGCCCACAGGGAGCACTACAAACTCCCAGACCTGATTCTGAAATGCGAATCGCAGAAACCTGTGACAGACCTATTCATTGGAATGTGGAAATATGCATCCTTCAGATCAATTTATACACACCACATTCCTTTCCTCAATCCTGCCATTACCGTTCTCGGTGTTTCCATTTTGAACTGAGGCATATGAATAAACCAATGGCCTGAGATTGAGTACGGGTCTCCACCCTTTGTGCTCTTTGGAACAAGAAACATGCTCGAATAGAAGTCTGGCGCGTTCTGGTTTGCTGGCTTTATTGCTCCCTTCAGAAGCAAGCCTGACACTTCGTTTTGGATGGTTTCTAACTTGTCTGGCTCCCTTGATACGGGAGTCCAGACTGGTGCCAAAGACAGATTTTGTGGAGGGATGTCCTACTACTCTGGCATGTATCCCTGAGATATCCATCCCTGGACTAGACTGTCTGACATCACACCTCGCCAAGCCTCGACGAAACGCACGAGCCTTCCACCCTCTATAGGTGCATTGAAGCCTATGGATGATGTCTGGCTCGCGCTTCGCTAACCATGCCCCACCCCCACCACCAAACCCTCTTGAAGAGGGAAAGAGAACCATTTTGGTGTCGGTTTGACTGGTCTGACTGGCATTTCTGTTCCTGTCGCACAGGCACGGTCCAGACGGATGTGAAGGGAGCCACCATACCCTCAGGTACGGTCCGCTCTCTTCTTTCCGCCCTTCGAGGTCTTAGCCTTACCACCTCTTGGGCGATCAGGGACGCCACTAGGGCATGCAGGGGACTCCTTAGCATTCTTAGCCGGAGGCAACTGTGAAGGCTAGGGCTGCGCGATATACCGATACCATATTTAAAACCGATATCCCGCACTGACGGTTTCATAACCGATTATAAAAAATAAATATCGAAAAACCGAATATGAACATATTTTCGGTTTTTCGTATCAGGATTGTTAAAAATAAAAGATACTAACGAGCATGAAAAGCGTAATGAATAATAATGGCCAGACTTTCCATTAAGCTATGTTCAGGGCAACTAATAATTGAACGTGGCCCCAATTGCGCATATTGTGTAACTCCATGTAACTCACTGTACGCCGAGAGAAATCAAGCAGCGAATTAATTTAATAAATATCGTCTTTTCTCTGATAGTCTCAGATAAATTTGCAATATAAAACACAATACTAATGCTGGAATTTGTCATTGAAATTTGTATCGGGGAAAACATTTCTAAACAACGACATCCATTTTACTTACGTCACCGGCTAATTAACATAATGCAAAGTCGTCCCAAAACTAAATCGCCCGAATGCATAAAAATCTCGCCAATAAATATAATGCTGAATACATTTTGCTGATTAGGATATAATTTTAAATAAAATTATCACTCAAACCGTTTTTAAAACGTTATCTTCTATACACAATATCATATTAACTTATGAAATTCACGTTCGCAATATTACAGTTAATATTTTCTTCAAGGCATGATTTCGTCCTCGGGCCGAATTGGAAATGAAAGAAGAAAGGGAGATAATTACATCATAATTAATTACAATCACGTGATTAGGCTACGTCTTTTCGCAACCTGTTTTACTGATTTATGATTAATTTTGACAAAGTAAACGATGTTTATTTAACTGTGCTTAATATTTAGGCAGTCTAATTAATAATTTCACTCCCGCGATGATGGATATTATAAGGTATATTAAGCTTTAAAGGCGTAAAACGTTACGACTGTATCAGGGCGTGAAAATACGTTCTGTTTTCATGCTATTTTTTATCATTTAAATTTTTTGTTTCATGTCCATAAAACCGATATTCGGTTAAAACCGATATGAAAAGTCATATCGAAACCGATATGGCTGTAAGCCAAACCGCGCAGCCCTAGTGAAGGCCCAGCAATTACATTAGAAGCAGGTGCAGCTTTCGCTTAGCCCGTCTTCTGTTTCTTGGAGGAAGGCTGTCCAACTGTCAGTTTAGATGCAGCTCCTAGTGTGTGTGCTTGCATCCCTAGCTCCAGCTGCATATTTCCTGCCAGCCTACTTTGCGCTATGTTCGCAGAGTCTTCTAAGATGGCCCACGCTTGGCCACCAAAGATCCTAGGTCCGTTCAGGGGGGGGGGGGGGGGGAGGGGGCCCAAGTAACTGGTCCCTCTGCCTCCTCGACTTTGTGACACACACATGCACCCATGCCAGTGCATCCATAGACAGCACCAGGCCATCATTCATGCACAATAGCGCGCATGGTGGCACAGGGCGGCCTGTCCCCGCTTCAGTCCACGCCGACTGAAACAATCGATGAGTAGACGACGGCATTCATTGCCACCCTTACACCCTCATCACATAGGGACAGGACTTATTCCGCATGTGACTGGTTGCTATCCACTAGTGCTTGAGCATGACCATCCATTCCAGCACTAGGGACACCCAGGACCCAACGATTATCGAGTGTGACCGTTTGTACCGCAGCATACTGCTCATACTCCGCTCTGGGAATGCAACACCTTGCCCACATCTCTCTGGATGCAGCAGGGAGCTGGCTTTTTGAAGATAAATGCTTAGCATAAATTGCTTCAAGCAGATGTTTGAACTTAGAATCCAAGCCAACGCTTTGGATTCCTGTCGGTATGACCACAACCGATGGACGGGGCATCTCCTCCTCAGAAGTGGTCGAAACCATGGATCAACGCTGGCCAGCCAAGCCATGGCATCACTCCAATCCATTTCTGAGGAAGACACTCCCGCAAACATTTCACCTGTTGATGTGCCTACAGATCTACCAACAGCGGCCTCCCGGCTAGGAGCCACTGTTGGATAGCCATGAGCACCGGTACTGTACAGTTCTGCCGCCACCCCATGCAACAAAGCGTTCCATGGAGTAGGCCCGCACAGAAAACCGCGCGGACCCGTGATGGTTCCAGAACCGGGGAGTACCACATCTGGCGAGCAACACCCGTCACCGCGTCGGTTGGTGGCAAACCAACCATCACCAGATGGGTGCGAGATACCGGTGCAACCTAAACCACGGACGGAGCGGCTGCCATGGTTTACGCCAAGCCAGACAAATGGAGGGCGGCTCAGTCCAGGATGGAATCGACATCCATACCCGACATCCGTGGCATCTCGGGCTGCAACAACCTCTCCTCCACAGCATCCTCATTCTCCGACTCCGAAGAGTCATCGTCGGACGAGGATACACCGGAGCTGTCATGGTGAACGGCTCCCATACCTGACGGACCGGCTACCGCTACTGGGTGACCCGGACATTGCCGCGGAGAAGCAGAACCTGTCAGGCCGGAGCCTGATGGGAACGCCAGGGGGCCATATGAGATGGCACCCCTGATAGCCAGTCCAGGACCCTGTCCGAGAACAGGGTTCATACTAAGTACGGGAAGAGGTTGTGCCACAGCCTTCAGAATAATGACACAAATGTAGGCAGGACACTATGCAAGAAACCTTGCATAGCGGGCCCGAACCACGCAGGGTGCCAACCCCACTTCCTCCAACTGTGGATGGGAAACACCAACCTGGGCCGAAACAGGTGTTTCCCGTGTCAGACCCAGCCAACTCCTTCTGGGACAGGAACTTAACCATAAACTCGGTGGACCACCCTGAACACATGCTACAACGATCAAAAACGGTACAAGTAGAGCAACGAAAACATGGTCCTTGTAAGCTACACGTACAAATTTGTGGCACGAACAGCACCAAGGAGGTGCGGGCTCAGCCTATAAAATAAGCACAAGACTACAATGAGCAAGCAGATTAAACACAGAACGGAAGGCAGATAAATAATTTTCATATATTTCACAATCAATTATCAGTTAACCCTCCAGCAGCCAAAACCCGAAATGCTATATCCAAGATCGCGTAAGGTGGCGATAAGAACGTTAAAGGCAAAACATACACCCATAAATTGATCCTGCAGGATGTATAAACGAATTAGGAAACGTGTCGAAGACATTCACGATAAACTTAAGAATCCTTTTCAAAATTATACTTCACAGACGAATGACAAACCTGATACGAGAAAAAATAACAGAATGAATTAACCCTACTGCTGTAGAACATGGTAGAGCCACAGTATCACACATCTAATCAACAATTTTGAAATTAACCGTCCATCGCAAACAGGACGGAAATTATACGCAAAATGTGACCAATAATTCATGTTTCTGGTACTAACATGCACGCAGCCACCAAGAATAAGATGCGTGACTAAAGAAACATTTTGTACCAACGAAATAGTTTGAGATAAAAGGGTGTGTCGTCACCCGCCCAGACCATCACGATGAACGACGTAAGCCGATTTAGTGTTAGAAAACCATGCATTTTGCCGGTAAACAAACTGAAAAAAACATTTCATACTGCCAGATCGTCATTGGGGGTTAAGGAGGCAGTCATAACCGTCATTTTCCGTTGTTTCATACGTCCCAGTTCCGGTGAAACATACGATACACACGAAAATAGGAGCCAAAGTCTCCACTATAATTAGATTACTTCTAGGAAATATACGACCTGAGCATCAGCAGCATTTTCCATTGTAATCCAAGTAAATCCGTAACGAAGAAATAGGCACAGAAGCACAGAAAAACACAAGTAGAACTTAGGTTTTTTTTCCCTGCGCAAAATGGCGGTCATTCTTGTTGGCTATGCTTGTTTGGGCGGGTACCCTGTTCCTGTTAGAGCTGTGTTTAAATCAGAAGATTCTTAGGTCACAGACCCTATGTGGCTGTTATCGATAAGTAATGTAATGGTAAGTATTGATCGAAGGAGAAAATGTAATATTTTGAAGTGGAAAATTAGTGGTCCTAATACAATCTTATATTATTTTACCTTATCATGTGGTTCACGGACATCAGCTAGAATGTTCATAACTCTCTTTGAATGTGTCACAAAATAATACTCGACCAAACTTCCCAGGAACCATGACTCACGAACTAAAATATGTATGGATATACAAAAATGAGTACCAGTACTACATGTACCTGAATACAATCATTACTTTTGCATACCTACTAAGTTGCTACGGATAATGGCTAGATTGAATTATTTATGACATATAGTGTACTGTTTATCATTTAACGGTCACTATAATGGGCGTCAAATACAGAAATACGCCATCGTAGATGCAAGATGTACAGAAAAGTGATTAAAAGATTACTACGCACATACACTCTTTCACCAATGAATTCCCTATATCCCATTTTCAAGGCAGCCATTCAGGAAAACTGTTGAATACGTGGAGATTAATTTGACTGGAAGCCATTGCTTTTTTGACGCATCAACTTCCCGTGAACAAACTTTAATGGCTGATACTCTATAATATCTCTCAAATTTCGACCTGATCCATTCAGCGGTTTTGAAGAATCGTTTTTGCAAAAACTAGGTCATTCAAGATGGCCACAAAACTATTTGGTCAACCAAGATCCCCTATGCCCTACAGATGCTTTCTGCCAAATATGATTGATATTGGCCCAGTGGTTCTCAATAAGAAGACAATTTGAATCTCACATTGCTTTAGTATGCAATTTTTTGACAGGAAAAAGATCCAAGATAGCCGTCAAACCATTTATCCGACAGTTTCGAAAGTGTAAATTTGAAATCCGCATACCCAAAAAACAATATAAAACCAATTTGGGCTTCAAAATCTGTCAAATAAAAAAATCCAATATGGCTGCATAACACAGTACATTTTGATTGGTTTATGGCAGGCAGGTTTTTCGACATATTAATTTCCCTTGAACAAACTTTAATGGTCCTTCTTAGTCCATAATCATATCTCCCAAATTTTGGCCCGATCCATTCAGTGGTTCTGGAGAAGTCATTTTCGCGAAAACTAGGTCATCCAAGATGGCCGTCAAATTGTTTGGTCAATCAAGTTTCCTTGAACAAACTTGATTCAGTTCTTGCGCTAGACATGCTAGATGATATTTCATGAATTTTTAACTGATCACCCAAGCGGTTTCGAAGTACACTTTAGGCGTTTTAAAAAAATCAGCCAAAATCTGAGATGGCAACCGGCTTACTTTGAATAAACCTGGATCTCTATGCCCTAAGGATGCTTCCTACCAAATATAATCAAAATTGGCCCAGTGGTTCTGTGTGGACAAAATTAATTTTCAAAATTTTCCGTAATTTGACATTTTCCTCAAAATCATAAAAAGAATTTTGTTAAAATAAATGAGATTACGTCTACGTTCACTCCAGACTGCAATGGCCCAGGCCACCCCCATACTTTACAAATGGTATATCTGGCAATGATATGTGATTATAGATTAAATCCATATGTCTGGTGATAAGTCTTTTGTGATATTACTGCATCTTGCGGGTGGCCAAGCTGCCATATTCTTAAAATAACATCAACTCTAACCCTATCAAATACCGTATTTCACCACACAAATACACCAGCATAACACAGATATCTAGCAGCTAAAGGGAGAGCATTATTTCAGCAAATTTTTTGTTAACATTGCCATTGGTAATGTATGAGGTGGCCAGGGCCGTTATAGTCTGGAGTGAGCAAGGCGCCATGGGCTATTACAAGCAGTAAACAGTTAAAGAAAAAGTTACACGGCCGATGGATGGACAACGCGTGTTCGCCATAACATAAGCCCAGTTGCCCATTCTGGCCAGGTGAGTCAGCAACAATTAGAAATTAGTACGCAGTAAACAATGACCATTACGGCAAAAATGTTTAATTGTTTCCAAATTATTGATGGATCAAAGACATTCAGAGCTTAAATTTAATTCGCTGATGAAATGGTCAAACCGACAACAAATTACCTCTGCCGTTGTCCAGGAATGTCGATTTGCATGCCAAGAGAAGAATTTAGATAGGTTAACATTTAAATGACTGAATCGATAACCAAGACAGTTATTGCAGTGATGAAGTTTCAAAAATAGTCTTCTATTGGCTCGCAAATGGACATTCCTTAAAGCTGAACACACGTTGTAAAAGGAAGGAATTTTTAAAAATATTCATCTACACCCTCTGTAAAAGCCGCCTTGCTCAATGCCAGTGAGAGGCTTACTGACTACTAACCTGTTCACGTCGCAATGAACCCGTGATATATGAGTTTATTTCGAAAACACAATGTCTGCTGCAAGCGAAAATGTAAGTGTCACCACAAAATGCTAAATTCCAATTACAGTATATAAACATATTTTCAAAGTAATTATCAATAAAATAAGACAATTATATATTTGAATATTTAATGAAAGATATGATCTAGAGCTACACATACGGACTATGACTCTAGCTACTTGGGTGCAATGCGTATATCAATATAGGCAAGGATTTCATGTTCTCACGGGAGCGTGCGTGTGCCCTATCTACCGGACAAGATAACTACATGGGCAAAGATTCTCATAAGGGTCCTTTTGAGGGTATATACCCCCAGAATGCAGCTTTGGACCCCTGAAAATCTTGTATGATTGTTACATACTAAGTAGTTTTATAGGCTTTTGCACAAAAATACCCACAAAGTCTAGCATTGGACCACCATAATTCATGCTTTGTGAGTCCATGGTACCTATTATTTTAGCATCGATGAAAAATACTGCTTGGGAACACCTGATTTGTTTTGGGACTCCCCCGAGTTCAGATAGGGGCCGCCAGATTTCAGGGTGTGCGGCCCCTGGGACCTCCAAAACATAGATATCATGAGAAACACTGCATATGGGTGTGGGTGGGTGGGTGACACATGTGCATAAACAAACTCATTATAATAACAATAGCCTTTACCTGCGCGTCAAACTATTAGTTGTAGTTGTATATTCTGTGAAGACCACAACCACCTCCTCCACTAGAACCACCAGCACAACCACCATGGCAATCCTCCAAATCACCACCATCACCTCTAGAACCACCAGGATGATAGAACCACCACCACAACCACCGCTAGAACCACCACTAACAACCCCTACAACTATTACTATCTCCACCACCATCACTACAAGTAGTAGTAGTAGTAGTAGTAGTAGTAGTAGTAGTAGTAGTAGTAGTAGTAGTCAGCGGCGGTGGAGGTGGCGGCGGAAGAAGGTATCATTGTTGTTGTGGTGCAGATGGTGGCTGGTGGTCGTGGTTGGTGCAGTGGTTCTAGATATGGTGTTGATGGGCGTGTTTTTGGTGATGGTGTTGGGGTCTAGTGTTGGTGATAGTTCTAGTGGTGGTGGTGCAGCTGGTGGTGTTTCTAGTGGTGATTGTGGTGGTTCTACTGGTGGTGATGGCGGTCGTAGTGGTTGTTGTGCTGGTGCTCGGTGTTAGTGGTGATGGTTTTAGTGGCAGTTCCAGGTGTTTGTGGTGGTGATTGTGGGAGTTGTCATGATGATTCTCGTGGTTGTGGTTGTGGTCAAAGTTGTGGAGGGTGGTGGTGGTTCTAGGTGTGGTGACTGTGATTTTCACAGAATTTATGTCTAATCATTTGACGAACAAATAACAGTATTATTATGAGTTTGTTCATGTACACACGCTGTATGTTTCATGAAACACACGCCACACACCCAGCCCCATACAGTTAGTATCTTGTCTCATAGACAGAGTATGCCTGTGCCACAGGGAGAACATAAAATCCTTACCTATATTGGTACACGCATTACACTGAGGTAGCTATAGGAATATTCCATATGCATAGGTCTGTATTACATTTCATTGAATATTCAAATATATAATTGTATTATTTTATTGATAATTAGTTTGAAAATATGTTTATTCAGTGGTTGGAATTGTTTTATAGTGGCACTTACATTTTTGGCGCAGAGCTTGAAACGAATATTTTCTTCCTGAAAATATTCCTTGCTTTTACGTTGGGTATAGCTTTAAGACCATGCAGAGGCTGGTTCTGGCTGACTTAACACATTTTGAAACTAAATGGATAGGAGCATTATGCAATAACAGTATCTTGTCAAAATAGTTTTCAAACAGAATGTGCAGACAATGACACGCCATCACAAATTCCAACTTCTCCCTCAACCCCTACCCCCTCTATCCCCACCTCCCCATATTCTACCAAATTTGGTCGAATTCTGTCAACTTTCCATTCTGCCACCAACCTCTACACTGCCCACCACCACCATACTCCACCCCTACCCTTGGGGCAGAGCCTATGCAAATGTTTTCTTACAGTCTGGAATCATATGGGTTACTCATATAACACATTTGATTGAATTCCACCGATTAGTTTCAGAGGAGATAGCCAGATTGACACATGGAGGCTATTGCAATATCCCTTCCATTTTTTTTTTAAAACATGCAGGGATAATAATTCATCAGACCATTTGATAAACCACAACAAGATCTCCGCAAACGGCGCATAATACCCCGCCATGATGACAAACCAACGAATGAGAGCTATTAGAAAATATTTATTTCTTCCTCAGCCCCATCAGACCAGTCATCCTTATGAAGTGTCAAAGCGATCCATTAAACGGTCAAGGAGATATCATCCGGAAACCAATTTTCAAGATGGCTGCCGCTGACTGGCGGCCATATTTGATTTTGGATTATCGTAAATTTAAAGTTTCTTCACCAGACATATTCCAACGACCCTAGGAAGTGATCCAATAAATGGTAACAGAGATATCCAGAAACCAACTTTCGAGATGGCAGCCTGTGGCTGGTGGCCACCTTGGATTTTGGATCATTGTCGATTCCGATAGGTTTCTTCCTCAGACCTAGTCGAACCACCCTTAATGAAGTTTCATAGCGATCAGATAAACGATAACGATGTTATCATCTGGAAACAAATTTTCGCCACCGGTGGCTGGCAGCCATATTGGATTTCGGATCATTGTCGATTTCCATAGCTTTCTTCCTCAGACCTAGTCCAACCACTCTATGAAGTTTAAAAGCTATCCGATAAACGGCAACGGTGTTATCGTTCGGAAACCAATTTTCAAGATCTTGAATTTTGGATCATCATCAATTTCGATAGGTTTCTTCCCCAGATAAACGATAAATGATAACGGAGTTATCATCCGGAAACCAATTTTCAAGATGGTCACCGGTGGCTGGCGGCCATCTTGGATTTTGGATCATTGTCAATTTTGATAGGTTTCTTCCCCAGATAAATGATAAATGATAACGGAGTTATCATCCGGAAACCAATTTTCAAGATGGTCACCGGTGGCTGGCGGCCATCTTGGATTTTGGATCATTGACAATTTTGATAGGTTACTTCCCCAGACCTAGTCCAACCACTCCATGAAGTTTTAAAGCGATCCCATAAACGGTAACGGAGTTATCATCCGGAAACCAATTTTCAAGATGGCCGCCGGTGGCTGGCGGCAATCTCGGATTTCGGATCATCATCAATTTCGATAGGTTTCCCCCCCAGACCTAGTCCAACCACCCTATGAAGTTTCAATGCGATCCAACAAAGGGTAATGGAGTTATCATCCGGAAACCAATTTTCAAGATGGCCAATGGTGGCTGGCGGCCATCTTGGATTTCGGATCATCGTCGATTTCGATAGGTTTCTTCCCAAGACCTAGTCCAACCACCCTATACCATTTCAATGCGATCCGACAAACGATAACGGTCTTATCATCCGGAAACCACTCTGCTGCCCACATGCCGCCATTACATATTACCCGCCAAATTTTTTGGCGGGGTATAATAAAGATGGGTGTATATTTAGTTCATATGACTGAAACATAATGCATCAGCCGCTCAGTCGAATTGTTTTCAAAATGGTTAGCTGTATGGCATATAGCAGATAGATTGAAACATAACATAAAGTAGTTATTCCACTTACTGGCTTGCAGATTTTCATGAATCAGTTTCGTAATTTGGTCTACAACCTCCAAGTTGGGTGAATCAAGCAGATTGAACAACTTGCCCGCCTCCTGATCTGACTGTTTGCCATCGCTCGACAACACTGGGGTCGTCGCCATGGCAACAGCTTAAAGGCAACAGTCAATTTGGCATCATGGTCACCACTTCAGATAATAAGGAGACTTGCTCCTTTCATTAGATTCTAGAAGACTGAAAGAAAACAAGAGGCAAAGACTGCACATGCCCATCGACAAATATGTTAAAGAATGCAAAGGCACCCATTGGAGGGGGTGGGGGGGGAATGACTTTGGTAAATACTATGAGGTGAAATGCGCAGCATATTTAACGTGTATGTACATGTGGGTCTAGAAATTAACCACTGATCCTGTGGCTGTGATCTGAAGGCCTTTTTCACATTCAGATCACTGCTTTAACCATTTTGCACTCATATCAGCCAAAAATAGCTTTGCGGTGGTCTTGAGAAATGTCCATTTGCAGAACAAGAGAAGACTGTTCTTGAAATTTTTACCACAGGACTGATTGGCTCGATAAGAGCCAGTAATTCCAGAGGTAAATTTTCAAAAATAATCTGTTCGTCTGCAAATAGACATTTTCTATGATAAAATTGATATTTTCATGAACAATTTTGAAGGGTTAAGACAGTAACGGATCTCGCTGGATCACACATTCTAGCAGTAAATTTTCAAAGGTAGTCTTCTCTTGACTGGTAAATGGACATGACTCTATTATCCTAATAAGGGGTCCAAGGGCCTTAACACTCACCTGGACCATTAGGATTTGAACAGACATAATACATTTACTTTAAATTCAGCAGTAACAAGACATAAAATACAATAGTGGAATGCAGTACCCACAATAACACAAGAGGCCCATGGGCCCTGTGTCGCTCACCTGTAGCACTCTAATTTGTTGTCAAAATTCTTGGTAGGTGGTTTAGGAGTAGTCTTTTAGCCCTTACCACTCTGACGTCAATAGCCTACCTTTTACCCTGGCAATGGCAAAGAAACTGGTGTACAATTTTCAACAATTTTGGTTAGACAGCACCATCTTGCACCAAATTTGTTGAAAAATGTACACCAGTTCATCTTTTAATTTAATTTGAAAAATCAAAATTCTGACATCAGTATGGTAAGGGTTAAATGAGTTTGTGAACATTTTTGCAAGATCAATATGACCGTCAAACATGCTACATTTTGATTGGTCCACTCCGGCCATGTTTTTGACGTAGCTCCTTCCCTTGAACAAACTTTAATGACACGCAGAGCCTAATCATATCTCCCAAATTCTGGAGTTGTTTTGGTTGGTCCACTCCGGCCATGTTTTTGACGTAGCTCCTTCCCTTGAACAAACTTTAATGACACTCAGAGCCTAATCATATCTCCCAAATTCTGGAGCTGTTTTGGCAAAAAATAGGTTATCTAAGATGGCCGCCAAACCATTTGGCCAATCAAGTTCCCTTGCCCTAGATGATATTTCATGCGTTTTGAATTGATCCCCGAAGCGGTTTCGGAGATTTTTCAAGACATTTCTAAAAATCTGCCAAAATCCATGATGGCCGTCAGCCAAATTGGCCGATCAGCTTTGTTTGAACAAATATGGACCTCTATGTCCTAAGAATGCTTCTTGCCAAATATATATATATTTGAAATCGGTCCAGTGGTTCTCGAGAAGATATCTTAAATTTCCCATTTATGAGAGTTTTTGGCAGGAAAAAGATCCAAGATGGCCACCTAACCGTTTATCCAACAGTTTCAAAAATGGCAAATATAAAATCAGAATACCCACAAACATTTATAAAACCAATTTCGGCCTCAAAATCCATCAAATAAAAAACCCAAATATGGCCACCAAACACGCTACATTTTGGTTGGCCTACGGTGGCCCAGTTTTCAGACGGATCACCTTCCTTTGAACAAATTTTAATGGCCCTTAGTGTCTAATCATATCTCCCCAATTTCGGCCTGATCACTTCAGTGCTTCTAGATAAGTCGTTTTCGGGAAAACGAGGTCATCCAAGATGGCCACCAAACCATTTGGCCAATCAAGTCCTCTTGAACACACTTGGCGTACCTCCTCTTGCCATACATGAGGTTTCATGAGTTTTGAATCAATTTCCCAAGTGATTTCGGAGAAGATTTTGAGACATTTCCTAAAATTTGCCGAAGTACAAGATGGCCACCGACAATGGATCCCTATAGCCTAAGGATACTTCCTGCAAAATATAATTGAAATCAGCCTATTAGTTCTCGATATTTTTAATTTCCCATTGCTTTAGTATGGGAGCTTTTGGCGGGAAAATAATCCAAGATGGCCACCAAACCGCTTATCTGACAGATTCTAAATTGGCAAATTTGAGCTCAAAATACCCAAAGCCATATATAAAACCAATTTTGACAACAAAATCCATCAAATGAAAAAATCCAATATGCCCACCAACACGCTACATTTTGATTGACGGCCATGTTTTTTGACGGATCAACTTCCTTTGAACAAACTTTAATGGCCCTTAGCCCCTAATTAAGTCTCCCAAATTTCGGCCCGATCCCTTCACATGTTCTGGAGGTCATTTTCACGAAAACTAGGTCATCCAAGATGGTCATCAAACTATTTGGCCAATCAAGTTCCTTTGAATAGACTTGGTTCAGCTCTTGCCCTAGCTGATATTTCATGAGTTTTGAATCTCAACCTCCCTAGTAGTTTCAGAAGATTTTAAAAGGTATTTCTAAAAATTGGCAGATCAGCTTCCTTTGAACGAACTTGGATCCGTATGTCCATATGATGCCTCGTTGCCAAATATAATTGAAATTGGCTCAGTGGTTCTTGAGAAGTCATTTAAAGAAAAAGTTGACTGACAGACAGACCACGGATGGTCGCCACAGCATAAGCTCATTTGGCCAGGTGAGCTAATTAATTACATTTGAAAATTTGGTAATTTTCAATTCCTTTCTCATTTTACATACAAAAGTTGCATGTCTGTGTAATGCTGACACTATAAATTAATATCTCTTCTTACTTCTTCACAGCACCCGTAATGCATTCGGAAGGTACACAACGTATAACAAATCACATTACCATACTAATAAGTTGTTTAATTTTCTTACACTAATTTCACAGAAAGTTGTTGCTGCCTTACTGCTCCAGTCAAATTAGTTTCAAAATATTAAACAGAAATATTTGTTGAAAGTGCACGTGTCATTCTATGTATTTGTTCTTTGGGCTCAAAGGCTTAATAACATTAATTTCACTGGAAATGATTGCTGCCTGACTATGTTGTTGCCGTATGCAGCAACTGCTTCCAGTCAAATTAGTTTCAAAATATTATACAGGTTATTTGGTAAAATACATGTGCTTCTTTATATTTGCTCCTTCAGGTTCAAATGGTTCAATTAAAATTCATTTTATTCTAAATCTCATTTCAGATACCGGTACACGTAAATATGGAAACAACTGTCAAGAAACCTATTTAAATTTGGAAATTATTTTACTGGACATGCTGGAAATCAAAGGTGCCTTAGACAGCAACAGCTTTCAGTCAAATTACTATTTAAAAAAAGTCAAACAAATTTTGCAGACATTAAAAGGTTTAATTCCTAAATGACAATTATGATACCTGTGTAAAAGGACAGTTCTCTATAGTTCCCATAGTGTTCTTTATGAAGATGCTTAAATGCATACACAAATATCAGGCTAACTAACCTTTTAACTCTAAATTTCAGGAAAGTACCCTGACATATCTGATGACATGGATGAGAGTTGTAGAATAATTTGAAAATAAGTTAGAAATTGTAGTTGTTTAATGCATCACCAACTTGCAATCACATTATTCTGAAGAACCTAATTCAGAGTTCTTAGTAATACTAACTTAGCATGCCTATATGTAATATACCACAGGAAAGAGTATTATTGATAGGGTTAACTCCACCAGTGCTCATCAATCTGCTAGGGAGGTGTGATTTTATCCATTCACAAGTCTTTTGATGATTTTATTCAAGGTTTTGTAGACACCCTTTCAACTACACAAATGAGATATTACAAATTCCTCTTACAATATAAGAAATATTTGTTTGAATATTTTGAGAATGATTTAACTAGATTGCAATGGTTTCATATATGTAGATAGTAACAGCTCCCAGTCAAATTATTTTCAAAATATTAAACTGAATATTTAAGACATCCTAAATAATTTTCTCTCCGAACTGTTTTCTATAGGGTGCACAGTACTTATTCCTTTAAAGAAAATTGAAAATCTTCTGCTCAGTGATTGTCCATATGCAGGACAATTCTTTTTTTAATTCAACACTGGAATGACTGGCTTGGCATGCTTGGTTAGCAAACCAGTCATTCCAGTGGTAAATTTAAGCAAGTAATTTTTGGCAGACATGCCCACTTAACCCTCCCCTGGTGTCAATATCCTATCTTTTACTGTGTACATGCAGACCTGAGACAGATTATTTTCTCATAGAGCACATCCATTTGCAGACCAAGAGGAATGATTTTGAAAATAGGATCCGTCCAGCCAAAATTGGTTGAAATTGCCCAAGCGATTAATGAGTAGCATTTTATATCAATTCCCATTTATAGGAAAACCCAAGTGGCCACCATCAAAATTCTGTATACTAGTTCTGAAGCGTACGGGGCTAAGGTTCTTCCAGCTGAGTTTGGTTGAAATCGGCCAAGTAGTTAATGAGGACTAGCCTTTTAACTGATTTCCCAAAATATTCAGAAAATCCAAAATGGCTGCTAGAAAAATTGACCAATCAAAATTCTCTACGCAACTTCTAAAGCCTACCGCCCTAGGCTCGTTCCAGCCAGTATGGTTGAAATCACCCAAGTATTTAATGAGTAGACGATTTTCAGCCATTTTTCGGAAAATTCAAGATGGCCACCTAATAAATTTACTAATCAAAATTCTATATACAAGCTCTGAAGCATATCATTGTAGAGACCTCCCAGCCGAGTTTACTTGAACTCGTTAAAGAGGTTAATGAGGAGTAGCATTTTTAAGCAAAAGTTGACAGCCAGACGCCGGACGAACAGACGACCACTATGCCATAAGCTCATTTGGCCAGGTGAGCTAATAAACCGACTGAATAAAATTATTTGTTTATTTATTCAGCACATACAGACACGTCCACACACTTGCCATTGCTTAGAAACCAATTCATACATACATATATTGGTAGCAAGAGCTCCGCAAACGGCGCATAATACCCCGCCATGATGACAAACCAACAAATGAGAGCTATTAGAAAATATTTATTTCTTCCTCAGACCCATCAGACCAGTCATCCTTATGAAGTGTCAAAGCGATCCGTTAATCCGTCGGTGGCTGGCGGCCATCTTGGATTTCGGATCATCGTCGATTTCGATAGTTTCTTCCCCAGACCTAGTCCAATCACCCTATGAAGTTTCAATGCAATCCGACAAACGGTAACAGAGTTCCCATCCGGAAACCACTCTGCCGCCCCCACGCCTGGATGGACGGCACCATTACATAATACCATGCCAAATTTTTTGGCAGGGTATAAAAAGTATTTGTAATTATTTACTGTGCAAAGTAATTATAATTATTTACATCTATTTCTATGCAACTGGATTCGGCTACATCAGTCTTATAGGTGTGCATGTAATTTCAATGCCCAAAATTAAGACACACAATTTTTTGTGTCACTTTATGGGGTCCCTGTGCAAATGACTATGTTCCATATCAGTTAGGGAAATTTCAAAATTCAGAAACGCTTTATGATGGTTTCCTAATTCAGATATGGGGTTTCTGAATTTGGATACCACAGAAGTTTTCAACAATTTTCACAATTATTGATCCTCAGTGACCGCTGGAACAACACCATATCTGTCGTATTCCCCCCCCCCCACCCCGTGGTATACGACACCTCGCCCGCACCTCCCTGGAGGCCACAGGAAGCTGGCCCTTGGTCAGGAGCTGTTTGCTATAAATAGCATCCAACAACTCCATAAACCTTGGATCCAGTCCAATATACTGGATCCGGGCTGCGGGCAAGATCCACGTCCTAATCGATGCCACCGATGGATGGGGTGCATCCTCTTCGGCCGAAACCACAGATGGGTCCACCCTGGCTAGCTAAGCCAGAGCCTCCGACCAGTCTGTCTACGAAGAGGACACTCCCGTGAACACGTCACCCATTGACGTGCTCACGGCCCTACCAGCAACGGCCTCCCGGCTAGGAACCATTGCTGATACGCCAGGAACTCTGGTACCGTACGGTTCCGCCGCCACCACATGGAAAACACCAGTCGATGGAGTAGGTCCGCACGGAAAACCGTGCGGACCCGTAACGGTTGAGGAACCGTGGCCAAGCACAGGCGCCAATGGCACCCCATGCCTGACCGCTGGACCAGGAGAGATAGGTGTATACCACGCCTGGCTAGCCACACCCGTCACCGTGTCAGTTGGCGGCAAACCAACCATCATGGGACCGGTGCCTGGTACCGGAGTAGCCTCAACCACGGGCAGAGCCGCTGTCTTGGCTCGCGCCAAGTCAGACAGATGGAAGGCGGTTCCGTCCAGGACGGAATCGACCTCGATGCTCTCCACCCACGGCATCTCCGGCCACAGCAATCTCTCCTCCTCAGCCTCCTCGTCTTCAGACTCCGAAGAGTCGTCACCAGACGAGGAAACACTGGCGGACGGTTCCCATGCCTTACGGACCGGCCACTGCTACTGGACCACCCGGAGCTGGCTGCAGAGAGACAGAACCCATCAGGCTGGAGGCCGACGGGACTGTACGAGACGGCTCCCTCGGTGGCCAGTCAAGAACCCTGTCCAAGGACAGGGTCCATACCAAGCACGGGAAGAGACTGCCATACAACTTTTGGAAGCAGGGACGACACCAGCGTAGGCAGGACGCTACGCAAGAAGCCTTGCACAGCAGGTCCAAACCACGCTGGCGGTGCCATCTCGACCAACCTCTGGTTGCAGACGTGGAGCGCCCCCAGGGGCCGAAACGGACGCTCCACGATTTACTTTCAGACCGCCTGACCCCGCGTCAGACCCTGCCAAGTCCTTCTTGGCAAGGAACTTGACCATCATATTGGACGACCACACTGCACAAATGTTACACCTATTATCAAGATTACAATTTGTACATCTAAAGCAGACATGGTTCTTAAACAGAACCCTCACAAACTTATGGCACTCGTCACATGATGGTGGGGCTGGCTTGGCCTATAAATAAGCACAAACCTACAATAAGCAAGCGGAACGAAACAGGAATGGACGGCAGACAAATAATTTTCAAATAATTTGATCATAAATTAAATGTAAACCCTCCTACGTTACAGCAAAGATCACATTGATTATGACGACAAGAACGAAGCGGGCAAGATACACCCATAAACTGATCCTCAAGGATGTATAAACGGAACCAGGAACCATATTGCATAGCATTCAGGGTATATTTACTAATCAATATAAATTATACTCCTAACGAAAGCAGCACGATATGTGAAGAAACAACAAAATGTAAACAAACTGCTGTAGCACACGGTAAAACCGCAGACCACACATCTAAATCAAGAATTTTGAAACCATCGATCAGTGCAAACAGATTGTGATAACACGCAAAACTGGAAAATTCCCAAGTTTTTCTGGTACCAATACAGTACGCAGCATCCAGAATCAGATGAGCGAATTAATGAAACATTTTCTTCACATAAAAATCTGAGACAACTCGGGTGTGACGTCACCCGCTTGGATCATACGGAGAACGACGTCAGCCTATTTTCGTGTTAAACACCATATAGCCAACACCGTATTTCATATCTGCCGATTGCCTGTTGGGGTTAAAGGAAAGCGATCAATCTGGCATATTTCGTTGTTAACACACATCCCAGATGTGGGGTCAGAAATTGGAACATGCGACACAGACACAATTTTGAAGACATAAGTCTTTTAACTATGGAATAACATAGAAATATATGACCTGGTTATCATCGGCTCCTTCCATGGTAATCCAAATAATCCTTAGAGAGTGAACACAAAGCTATTACAATCACAGAAAGACGTAGAAAACTTTAAGACTTCCAACTGCAAAAAAGCATGTAGCTCTTGTTGCTATGCAAACAAGAATGAGCTTCATGGCAAACGGGTACTCGGCAGTTGGGAGACGAGTACCCGGTTCCAGTAAAGCTTACTATCCAGGATAGCTGGTATCAGAAGTAATAGAATGGTGAGGATTGATCGAAGGAGAAATATACATACATACACATGGGATGCATGACAATTGACATTTTGTACCATATATAATGTCCTTATTTGGATGCTTTATACTTAAATATGCACATAGGTACACATACACACACAGGTACACACTAGAGCTGGGCAGTCTGACCGTAGTACCGTGAGGACCGCGGTATACCGTGACAGTTGACAATTGACATTTCCAAATACCGTGAATACCGTCCATAATGTTTGAGCAATATTTGAGAAATAGATCCATAAAATCTGACTTGACCAAGGGTAAATAGGTGCTAATAGTGCCAAAAATACAGGCATCTCTAACTATTAGCCGAGTCGAGGTGAAAGGGACGTTGTAAAAACAAACATCACGACTTCAATTACAAAATAATGACAGGCAGAATTGTATGTCAAACGTACGTCTTGAAAGTCTCACGGTAAAATTGCTTTATTTAAAACATCTAAACTCATTCTCTGGCCGTCCGCGGGTAGTAATTACACTATAATATATTCCCTATTCCCATTTCTATTATTTGTAATTTATTACTCCAAGCATTTTGTCACCGAACAAACACGCTAGAAAAACAAAATAACATACAAACTGCGTGCTATTCAAACACAACAGCAATCTCGCAAAGACGTATCTGATTGGTTATTCATGAACTAAGACCGTGGGAAAATACATTACTATGCTGAACTTATCAATGAAAATTTACTAAAACGTAGTATTTGTTCGCGCCATTTTGATCACGTGCTAATTTATTAACAATGAGCAGCTTTGAATTCGTTATTTTTAATTTTTCTGGCTTGTTTTAAGAAATTTCTTTAAGGATTAAATCCAGTTTAAGAAACGACACCTAAAAATTATAGTGTTTTAGTTTTGTAATTAATTTTTCAACTGGCTACACATCGGAAGGTCGCGGAAATAGCTTTTTACACGCATTGTTCATGTGAAGCATGGCGAGTAACGAGTCTGCACATCGGGTACTCGGTAATTATCAGAAGCTTTGGAATTGGCTATGTTCAATGTCGTGTTATATGCATGTTTATACATAGGCCTGTTTTCGCGAGTAACCGAATATACGACTCCAACAGAAATAAAAGAGTACAACACTGGCCTCGTTTAAATACTCACAGATTTTGTCTGGACTCTGTTTATCAACGCGCTCGACTGCCAAAATAAAATTTACCGTTTGCTGGTTGCACGCATTAATAGCAAGAACAATCCAGATTGAAAATAGCGTGCTCCAATGTCTCAAACAGCGGGTTATAGTTAGTGAGTCGACCACACACTTTGACCGATATTCCCGTGAATGATATTATGTCAACAAAAATAGTGACCTAATAAAGTCGTGAAAATAAAGTCGCAATAGCCATAATGTTTTTCTTCTCTAAATCAGAAAGCCGATTTATTTATTTTACCTATATTTACCGTTGATTTGAGATGGAAATGAAAAAAAATTTTCTAATTTCGTGGCATGCCTCAATCATCAATGATGGTATACCGTGGTACCACGCTATTTTTTCATGGTACCGATAGCTTCATGTAAATGTCAATACCGCCCAGCTCTACTAGTCTAGTACACACACATACACACCTATACAGTATACCAACATATACGAATGCATACATACACAACAGTTCACTTTATACGTGTACAAACATTCATACATGTATACACACTCACGCACGCATATACATGTGCATATTATCCCATATACTAATACATCGTTGTGGTATTCTGTTGGTTTTAAATGATTTACTATTGGTATGGTACGGAGGGTGGGATGGGGAGGGGAGGGAAGGGGAACGCTCATCACTGCAGATAGAGAATTTGAATGAAAAAGTTATCACAGATTATGTTAGATTGTTATATTTGTGTATGCGGGTTCTGGATATAGTAGTAGTAGTAGTAGTAGTAGCAGTAGTAGTGGTGACGGTGGTAGAGGTGCTAGTAGTAGTAGTAGTAGTAGTAGTAGTAGTAGTAGTAGTAGTAGTAGTAGTAGGAGTATAGTAGTAGCAGTAGTAGTAGTAGTAGTAGTTAGTAGTAGTAGTAGTAGTAGTAGTAGTAGTAGTAGTAGTAGTAGTAGTAGTAGTAGTAGTAGTAGTACTTACTTAATCACATGTATAAACGCAACGGTATGTGAAAACTGTGTAAACTTAATCATCAGTGGCCAATTTATCATTATGTCAACTTTTATTCAATTGTTGACTCCTATTTTCGTTTGCAAAGACCGAGCATAATAATTTCCAACCCGATCTCCCGATTCCAACCTACACCTGAATTACTTTAAGGGGCGTTAGTTGGTTGATTGGAGATCCCTCCCGTTAACTGTGAGAACCCCCAAACTTTGTCAACGTGCGTTTCGTTTCGCAAACAGAACTGTCAGACATACTATCACATTTTCCCCCCAACAATCCGTAGTCACAGGAGTTATCCAGACTGAATGGAAATCGGCAAACAGTTGTCCTTTAGATAAAAATAAGTGGAGTGGGGACATTAAACCGATGACAGCAAGCGCTGCCAGGACACTGTAGGTGAGAGCGGGGCACAGTAGATCGGATTTGGTTATTTTGACCATAGAACTAACGTTTGAACTAAAACACAAGCTGACCTAAGTGGAAATGATGGACACATATGTTGACTAATTACTAATAGAGGCATTTTCAGGATATTTGATAGTAATTGGTATATAGCACCAACTTTGTAAAGGAAAAAAAAATCGATCTACTGTACCCCGACCAGCGGGGCACACTAGATCACGACCAGGGGCAGAGTAGATCAGAATACTATTTAAAATACTTTTCATTAATGAATTCTAACTGAACACTTTATTATTTTGTAAAACATAAAGTATAAGCATTTCGGATTTAAAACATAATTACTCCTAGAACTATATAAAGCTATCACAGTTGGTGATTATGGAAGGAGATTAAACAATGTTGGAGTAAAGTCTGCATTCAACATTGTTTACTATCGTACTGTAATCAACAGCTGTGTTCTTTTTTACAGAACCAATCAATACAAATCCATCTTCATCTACTCATGGCCTAACGCAAAGTGTTTGCATATGTTGACAGATCTACTGGAAATAGCAAATGACAAGCGACTCTAGCAGTGCCGCGATGCTGTATTGGGTTAGGTAATTTTGCTATGATGTCATCAATGGCAACATCTGAGACATCATCAACATTTGGGAAAATAAACTTGAATGAGTTGTTTTTTCACGCCGAAGGAACTTAACTTCATATTCAATGTCCTCATTTTCCAACCTTTGCTGTATCTGACCAATGTACATTACTACTGACCTCTTAGTGGTAAACTTTATTAATGTAAAATCACCATTATTAAGATTTTCTGGACTAGGAACATAAAGCTCCTCTAGGCCTACCTGGTATTCCCTTATCTCATCAGTAATTGAGTATGAATCATCATCAGACACAGTGCAAAGATCTTTATTTAGTACCTCATCGCCAGTATCACTATAAATTACATAGAATTGCCTTTTAAAAGCCTTTTTAGTAGAGGGTTTATTTACTAATGCCTTTCTTTTTCTAGGCACAGAGGGCTTAACCTTTTTTGGTTTCACAGTGATCTTCTTTGCATTTTTCTGTTTGATTACACTTTGAATTTGGAGCTTAACTGGGGTATCTGTCAGGATTTGTGTTTTACCCTTACATCTACCCGCAGTTTGTTTCCTTGCAGGTGCCTTTGGATACGGAGATATTTCCTCAGGCCTTATAATAACAGTGGGTACAGGTGATAAAGTGGGCATATGTATAATATCATCATTGGAGCCATACAGGTCAAGTATATTAAGATCATTGGAGACAGATTCATTAGGTATAGTGAGATCATTTGAGCCAAATGGGCCAGGCATAGCAACACCACTGGAGCCAGATGGCACAGGCAGAGCAAAATCACGAGAGCCAGATGGGCCAGGCATAGCAATATAACTGAGGCCAGACAGGTCAGCCATAGCAACATCACTAGAGCCAGACAGGCCAGGTATAGCAACATCATTAGAACCAGACGGGTCAGCCATAGCAACATCACCAGAGCCAGACGGGCCAGGTATAGCAACATCACTAGAACCAGACGGGTCGGGCATAGCAACATCACTAGAGCCAGACGGGCCAGGCATAGCAACATCACTAGAGCCAGACGGACCAGGTATAATAACATTACTGGAATCCGATGGACCAGGTGTAATAACATTACTGGAATCAGATGGACCACGTATAGTAGCATCATTGGAGCCATATGGACCCATGCGATTGAGGTCATTACGGTCAGTCACATATGAAGATAAGGAATCTTCATCAGTAAATATCTGGCTGTCAAAAGGACATATGCCAGATACTTTAAAGCCAGCAGTAACATTTTTGGGTGTGAATGCACGTGGGTAAGCAATGCCTACAATTGTAGCAATGTCATAAATTGTTATTGTTTTCTCCGGATTGTTTATCATAAAGGAATTCATGGCTGCATTACAATAAGCCTTAAATGGGCCATAAATGGATCTATCCAGTGTTGTAATTTGTGGCTACAATGTGGAGGAAATGTGAGCATTGTTACTCCATTTTCTTTAGCAAGGTCGAGAGTTTCTATAGAGATGTGACTCTCGTGATTATCAAGCAAAAGAAGAACTGGATGTTCCTTTGAGCACTTAGTAGTTTTGATGAAATGTTTCATAAATATTGAGAAGTTTGCTGCCGTCATCCATCCTGAAGGATGTGCTGTACCAACCATTCCAGGAGGAGCACCTGCTATCATATGGTCTTTATAGTGCACACGAGGGAATACCATTACAGGTGGGATGGAATTGCCAATAGCATTTACTGCACACAGTACAGTTAGTAGTGTTCCGCGTTCAGCTGATGTAACTTTCCCGACCTGTTTCTCATTTTGACAAGCAACAACCTTTGTATTGCAAACGTTTTGCACTGTTGTAATCCTATTTCATCAGCATTATAAATGTCTGCTGGTCCGAACTTTCCCTTCTTCATTACAGTTTCTAAGTTATTAAAAAATGCGTTAACATTATGTCTGTTGAAACTTGTTGATCTAGATAAACTAGTGGCTTCCGGGCGACGTAATGATAGATCTGGGAACCGCTCCATGAATCCTGAGAACCAATCTGCACCAGCACATTCACATACTGTCCATGATTGTGGGTGGACTTTCTGGTCACGCAATGCGAACTGATAAGCAAGCTCTCTAGCTTCCTTTCTCCCAAGTCCATATTGGATCTTTGATGCTTTAACCAAATAGTCATGTAGCATCACCTCCTCATCTCTAGTGAACACTTTACGAACACTGTAATTTGGCTCATAGCACATGACGCCTCTCTCAACTCCCACTGATTTTACCTTTTGGACATAACGATGAAGTGTAGAATAGTTTATTTTACATGCTTTAGAAACACTCCATATCTTCTGTCCCTTAGTCACCATTTCAACAGCTGTCTTCATGTCCGTAGAACTTGTCTTTCCTTTCTTACGTTCCTTCTTTTCTCTATGCCGAACCATCTTCAACAATTACGAAAATGTCTGAAAAGAAAAATATGTTGCTTGATTACCCACTTTAAACTCAGAAATTTAAAACCAGCATAGTTTATAATCAGTTATAAAACTGGGGCACAGTAGATCATCTAGAGATTTTTCCCTGTAGGTGGGGCTTAGAATACACCTTCCGTGTCCTCTGCGTGTCGTAAGAGGCGACTAAAGGAAGTACGGGTGAGGTACCCCTGACAGAAACCTCAAGTGCTGAAGACGGAGGTTCCAGGCCGCACGGCGCACTCTAATAAACCATGGATCCACGCACTTAACGCTTATGATCATGTTGATAGTCACTTACAGGACTGGCGGTATGATCAGCGAACGAAAAGAAGAAGAAGAAGATCTAGAGATTGATCTACTGTGCCCCGATCTACTGTGCCCCAAGCCTGACCATGTGGTTTAAATATCAGTATGTTTCAAAGTATAAGTTATTCCAATTTATGTATATGACCATAACATCAGTGATATATCGCATAATCAAATAAGTATAACATAGCTTTCAAACGCTTTAATATGTATGGCGTATGAGAAATTATACCAACTGTAAAAAAATTGCTTTTGATAGTGAAAAACATACTTTACGTCACCTTTTGTCCCACAGCTACAAATGCCTCTCATTCAACAAAATGGCGGAAAGGGATTCCCTTTAGCAAAAAATGATGTCATCAGCAGGGAAATACCCTTTACAAATACCTAAATATAGCCATTAATCTACTGTGCCCCATGATCTACTGTGCCCCACTCTCCCCTATGCATTGATGGGAGCGGGTCTGCACGGATAGAGGGGCCTAAACCCCATTTTGATACATAAGATATGGACATTATATGTGCTACCAAGATTAACCTTTGGTCTTGAAGTAAGCTGCTGGCGGGCAGAGCTATAACCCTCATTGAGCAAATACAGAAGCAAAAACTCAAGCAAATGCAGTCACTTCCAGGGAGATGTGCTGATGTGGCTGTATATGCCTTGCTTGGGGTTGAACCAGTTGAAGTCCAAATAGATAGGAAGGTTCTGTCTCTCTTTGGGAACATAAGTCGAGATCCGGAAAGTAAGGAGTATCTCCTGGCCATTCAACAAATCGCGCTTAAGAAGATTGATGATCCAAGTTGGTTCTCACAGCTACAGAGAATCCTAAGGAAATACAAATTACCTACTGCTCTTGATGTACTTGAAAATCCAACGACAAAAGTATGATGGAAGACACAGGTCAAGAAGGCAGTTGCTGTGTATTGGACGCAGAGATGGTGAACAGAGGTTCGGAGCAAAGTTTCTCTCAAATACCTCAACCCAGATGCTGTACAACTTGGAACAGCACGTTGAAAAAGATATAGCTAAGCAAATCAAAAGCAACCCAAACAGTTTTGGAACTACGTCAACAGCAAGACAAAAATAAGGGTTGGCATAGCAAATTTAATAGACCCAGAAACTGGTGCTCTTACAGAAATGGGCGAGGAAAAGGCAGATGTTCTGGCAGATTACTTTTCTTCAGTTTTCACAGTAGAGCCAGAGGGTGACATTCCGAGAATTCACCCATCAGTGGTACAAGAGCCATTATCATATATTGTGATATCAGAGGAAATGGTGAGGAAGAAATTAGGAAACCTTGACATAACTAAATCTCCAGGACCTGACAATCTGCACCCTAGAGTACTGAAAGAACTAAACCCGGTCATTAGTAAGCCACTATCAATCATATTTAAGACCTCCTTAGACTCTTGCACCCTGCCAGAAATCGGGAAAGATGCAACCATCTCTCCAATATTTAAAAAAGGAAGTAGAAAAAGCCCCTCAAATTATCATCCCGTCAGCCTCACAAGTATTGTATGCAAAGTAATGGAACACATTGTAAGAGACAAGATATACAGACACTAGAAAGTAAAATTACTCTTCAGCCCAAGCAATTCAGATTCATTAGTGGCCGCTCAACTGGCCTCCAGTTGTTGCAAGTCTTGGACACCTGGACAGAGATTATGGACAATGGAGGTGTGGTAGACACAATATACATGGACTTTCAAAAGGCCTTCGACAAAGTCCCATACAGAAGACTAATTGGGAAAGTAGAAACTCACAATATATATATATATGGAGCTACGTAGCAACTAACAAAAGCTACTTATAATTAATTAATATCAATTACATACAGGGCATGACTTATTAGTAACTTTTGTTAGGCTACGTAGCTCCATATATATTCCCCAAGTGGTAGCCCAGTTACCTAACATGTTTATGTCTTGTTGGAGCGCCTCACAGTTAGTAGCTCCATATATACGTAGCAACTAACAAAAGTTACTAATAAGTCATATTTAGCATGAACTCATGTAACAACTCATGCCCTGTATGTAATTGATATTAATTAATTGCACCTATATTATTAATTACGGGTTAGTTAAGAGTTAGTTTATATAGCCACAATCACGAGTTCTGCTGGGTGCACCTCATGAAAAGGCGGGAGTTACAGAATAGAATAGAATAGTGGCCAATCCTTACATAGTAACTATAGGCTGGTTTCCCTCCCTTGGATTGACTCATTCTTAACAGCTCGCAAACAGTGCGTAGTAGTCAATGGTGCCAACATCAAACGTTGCTGATGTTGTCTGGAGTACCTCAAGGAACCGTTCTAGGCCCATTACTGTTTTCAGTCCACATAAATGATATAGTCCAGGACATTTCCTCAGAGATCAGGCCATCATCAGGATGATTGCATATGCTACTGGGAAATTGATGACCCCCAAGGACTGTGATGCGCTCCAACAAGACATAAACATGTTAGGTAACTGGGCTACCACTTGGGGAATGCGCTTTCTACCAGTAAAATGCAACATGATGAGCCTAACCAGAAAAAACAAACCATCAAATTCGACTACGCACTAAAGCGAACCAGTCCAGTTTTGTTTCATCAGTAGAGTACTTGGGCATCAACATCACCAATGACCTAAGCTGGAACAAACACATCTTCATGCATACATGGGACTGATTAGACCAGTTCTGGAATACGCAAGTACAGTTTGGGATGCTCATCAGATAACGCTTCAGGACAAACTAGAAGATGTTCAAAAATGTGCAGCTAGATTTATCACCTCAAAATATCACTACGAACCAGGAAGTATGACAAATGTAATGGAAACCACCAAACTCCCACCATTGTCAGACAGAAGGAAACAAAACCGCCTTATCCTGTTCTACAAAGGTCTACAGCAACAAGCAAAGATATCATTAGACAGTCTACAGACTCCAATTTGGAAAACCATAAGCATGCACAAAAGCCACTTCAACCAAATTTATGCAGGAACTGAAGTCTTTAAATTCAACTTTATTCCCAGTACGATAAGTGATTGGAACAGACTATCACAGGATCTGCTAAGCAGTGTGGAGAGCTCTGCAAATCCTACAAATAATTTACCAAATTAATCAGAGGCAAAAAACATGTCTAAACCAGCTACTTGACGAATGCGTGGTGAAACTAATGTCCTTTGGATGTTTCGCCATAACTAATCAAGATCAAGCGTATATGGGTAGGGTGCGGAATAGTCTGAGAATTTAGTGAGGATACTATTTTGAAAACATACCACTTATCAGTTATTATATGATGCGTCTATTGAGCCCAAACGGATGGTCCCAATCAGATCTCAATTATCTTGAACCTTCATCTGATATTCGTTTTCTCAGTGACTAAAACATAGCACAAAATTTGCGATTTAATCCAACGCATGGGAACAACACAGGCTCGGTGCATTCAGCTAGAAACCAAAAGTGAAGAACTCAGAGATTTATTAAGACTACGTGATGTAACTGCAGCTACTAAGGCAGCAGCCGCTCCAGAACCAAATATGCCAGCAGCAGTACCATCTTTATCTTCATGTCACTGCCATGCACAATGCAGTGTTCAACATGCTACCATTCAGATCTACACAACTACATCCTCCCCTGATGCACAATCTGTCCATGCTTCATCCTCTTTAAAACCTAATTCATCAAGAGATTGCAAGCAACTTGAACTCAAGGAGCTACAGGCAGAAGTCGGGTATCTGAGAGAAGCTGCCAGTAATATTGGTCATATCTCACCACCATCATTCAATCAAAGCTCTGATGCAAACTTTCATCCACCACATCTCAGTATAATCATGCACCATTGTTGCCATATAACTACTATCAGTGCTATTTCCACCATCCTGCCTCCAATTTGGAGAATCCATATTCAGCGCCTTTTTCAAACTTTGCAGCAGGACCTGATGCAAAACAGTTTATTCCTCCACTTCCTCGTCATCACCCAATATCGGCTGATGGCAACAATAAATTCAGCGTCGAGTCATCAACCTGTGCGTCCTGCAACACAGAAGAGGCAATTTGCATTAAAGCCCATGCAGCAATCAAAGCGCAAGCATGACAGAAAAGTAGCAGTCAATGCGAGCTCTGTCCTGTCAGAAACTGCAGTTTTACTACTGCCAGAAGTTATAACTATACCAAGCCCTTCAGGCTGGCGCTGATTCTGCAAACAAGGTAGACAACCCAATGTCATCACCAACATAAACCAATAAACTAGTAACCCAAACGAATGACGTGTGGCCCAACGGTAGAGACACGAATGGTTCTCGATGAAGATAATTGTCCTAAGTAGGGGGAAATCTACTAGATACCATCAACGCGAGCAATAGTGAACTTCTGCTGCATTCCCACAGTGAGCAAACTTGTAATTCAGCCATTAACATCCAAGTCCAATACCCAAATGATGATCTCACCACTTCCTCAACTCAGTCCTTTTTTAGACCAGACCAGTCTGACACCAAAACCACCAGAGCAGCTGTGCATGTCTCTTCAGACTCTACATCAAGGACCATCCAACTAGCAACATACAACGTCAAACGATTACATTCCAACAAACTTTGTCTTAGCGTGCTATGGAAGGAACACAGCATTATTGCAATCCAAGAACACTGGCTCTACTTATTCGAGCGTGATGTCATAGCTAGTAGCCATTATAATTGTTCTGCTCATCTGAACTTTTGACAAAAATAATCCAGTCGATCATTCGACTCGCTCGCGTGCGCAAGGTGATGTAGCCTTTCTATGTAAATCTGGTCTGGATGCTATTATTGAGCCATTGAGCGACGGCAGTGAGCGTGTAGTTTGTATTCTGATCAATGGGGGCTCAGAGCAGCTGCTCTGTATCAATACCTATATGCCATTTGATGGCTCATCAAAAATGGCAGATTATCAATCTGTCCTATGCAAAGTTTCAGAAATCATTAACAAGTATGCTAATGCTCAGGTCATCTGGTGTGGAGACCTTAATGCTTCCATACACAGAGTCGCCAAGACAGTTTGACCCAATTCTTCGAGCTTTCGTACAAAAAAAACAGTTTCCGCCTGGCAGAAAATTATCCAATACAGACTACATTTCACATGGCTACCAAGAACCGTGGTCAGCAAGCAAAACCACAAATTGTGCGTGTGCTCCAAGTGTACAAAGACTCTACGATGGGCTTCTGGAAGTGGAAAGCACATGGTAAATGTCCTAGTGACCCGATCCATTCAGAAATCAGACAATTAAAGTGTGAAGTTCGCAGAGCTCAAAGACAGGACAATGCACTCCACAGACCTCTACCAAGTGATCCAATCAGCTGTGGATGGTTCTATCTAGAGCACACAACACCAGAGACCATTGCAGGAAGCATTTGCTAATTACCACCAGGATGTTATGACACCACAATCTAACCCATACTTTAGTGATGACTTCAAAGATCTGATCATGATATCACTAATATCCGCCAACTTAGTGACTAGTTCTATTGTGCCACTGCACATTACTTCTGAAGAGGTGAGTTCAGCTGCTAAAAAGCTTCACCGTCGCAAAGTGCCAGACCAGACCAGATTGGACTTTCTGCGGAGCATATCATTTACAGCCTTGATGAGCTTATGCCAGTCCTTTGTACTCTTTATAATTCCATCCTCCAGTTAGAGCATGTTCCTGCGATTTTCAAGGTGGGAACCTTAACGGTGATACCGAAGAAGGCAAAGTTCTGGGTAGCTGCCATGGCATCATGGTGTGTTCCATTGTCGGGAAACTTCTGGAGATCATTATAGCGACCAGATTAAGACTTTTCTTTGATCCTGTTCAGAGTAAGCCCCAAGCCCGTTTTGCAGAGGGTGCCAGTTATCTGTTTACTTTCCTTCTTGTGACGAAAACAATTGCAGAACATGAGCACAACAAGCAAGACATGGTTATGGTTCTGATGGATGCGGAAAAAGCATTTGATGTTGTGTGGCATAACTACCTGATGGTGAAACTGTACACACTTGGGGTTCCACTCACATTATGAACCATCATAGACGAATGGTACAAGGGCTGTCTGCCAGAGTCAAATGGGGTCACTAGCTATTTACACCTTTCTAAATTCAGCAGGGTACCATCCAAGGCAGAACCTTCTCCACACTCAACTACAAGGTCTTTAACAATCCATTGCTCCTGCAGATAGAAGAGTCCGGCCTCGGTGCACACATTGGTGACAGTCCAGTACCGGCTCCAGCAACAGTGTATCATATCACAGCCCTTGTGCCTTACCACAGTCCAGATTCCCAATCAGTTGCATATTCTGCAGACAACTGCTATACTATGAGAATGTCAAAGACCAATGTTATCATTTACCATGATAGTAAAACCGATCTACAGAAATCTGCCATCACTTTCAACAGTCACGAATTTGACATTGTTGGCCATGCAACTCATTTTGGCATTATCCAGGGATCTTTTCATAGCATTATGCAACAGCGGCTCCAAACTAATATCTCCACAGCCAGAAAAACAGCTTACATGCTCTTTGGGGCTGGTTTTCATGACAAGAACGGCTTAAACCCAGTAATGTCTCGGAAAATCTGAATTACTTATATTCAACCTCGACTCCTACATGGAACAGAAATCTGCATATGTTCTGAGAAGAAGTGTCCTTCACTAGACCATTTCGCACATGAGCTATTGCGGCAACTACAGAGTCTAGCAATTACAGCTATTTATGCCCTACTTGGTGTGCTGCCCGTAACAGCTGAGATGCACATACGATCCCTAGTTTTCTTCCGCAATGTCATCAGCGACCAAACAGGAAAGGAATTTGAACTCAACATTTCGTCAACTCTCACTAAAAACTGTGGATGACAGATGTTGGTTCTTCTGGATACCATGCAATCTGTGGAAATATAACCTACCTCCAGCACATGCACTTCTAGTGGCACCTCCTATCAAAGAGGATAGGAACACATGTGTTAACCATGCCATCACGCTATTTTGGTCTGAAAGCCTACAATGTCAAGCAAAAGAGCTTAGTTTGCTGCGTCATCTGCCTGGGGCCAATTTGACCTGTCAGCAATATCCCCAGTCTGGTCAACTGTACCGATGGCTACTCATGAAATGAGGAAAGCCACATATAAGGCTAGGATTTTAACTGTCACTCTACATCTACAGACGTCTTAGGGCAATCCCAACCATTATTCACATGATCGAACATTTATATTGTACTATGTAGGATATTGTGGAATCAAGCTGTCTGTAAACAGACACACCATTGTACACTGCTGCTTTGCAAACACTTTACAATAGTGGTGCGATTCCTACAATATCCACGTCACGCTTACGAAAGAACTACTCTCTTTTCGTGGCTGTATTCACACACCAGATCGTGTACACCGTAACGATGTCCCCATGGTATGCATGTTGAAAACATTTGAGGTAGGCCCAGGCACGGGAAATGGCAGACCTGAATTGGCACAACTTTGAGTTAGATCAGTGGTAGCTGTTACAGACTCACTACTTGCAGAAGTTTTTGGTTGCTTGCCTTTAACATTACCCTGCAGAGGCTATCACTATGTGTCTTTCAACTCTACGGTCGGGCTACAATGACAGAGAGAATTTACTAACACCTCACCATTCTTTCTAAATCAATGTCTGTCTGATTGAACTGCTATGTATTGGCTCAGCTGTTGGTCTTAGCAGCAACTTTAGAGCAGAATTTTGCGTTCATCTACAACAAATTTTGATGTACCATGCTCCAAAAAAATGAAATAATCATGCAGCTAACATCAGTCTAAAGTGAGTCTAACATGGGTCTAACATGCACAAACTTATATAGACATGCAGAGGCATAGTTAGAGCATGCACGAGGAATGCCATATTACGTGGATGTCGATATCACAAGAAGCAACTAGGTGGATCGAGTCAATTTTAATGTCTGTATCAAGCTAGTGATACAGAGGTGAAGATGGTACCAAAATTAACATGATCCACAGTGTTGCTTTTGCTGTCCGTTACCGAGATAGACTGGTTCCCGATCTGTCTGGTCTCTGAGGTGGGGGTCTGTGTAACAGTCTAGTCATTGTGATGACGTACTAAGGTGGCCGGTCAATACATTAGAGGTGTAATCGTTGAAGAAGCCACGCCTGTATATCTAGATTGGGCCTGGAATAAGCTGTGGTTGATTGGTTGGTTGGTTGCTGGACACCCCTCCCGTATAATTTGGGAGCAGCCTCTTCCGGGGTTTTCTGATGATAAATACAAAAGGTGGTGTGCTTCCATATAGCCGGTTATTCTGACATCTTAAATTGATGCCCCGACATTATTTAAAGTTCACTTTATTACGCCGAGTATGCTGTAAGATTTCTTTACAATTGATGTGTGTATCAAACAAAGCTAGGCTTATCAACTGTGTGTACACCGAGATCCATCTGACAGTCTGTTCGAAGTAGTGTTACACGTTGCTCAGTATCTTTCATGACATATTGGAGTGCTGGATTTGTGCTACCTACATGGAGTATATAAATCTTCGTTTAATTAAAACGAAGTTGCCAGTCTACCAACCACTTGCAAGTTATCTCAGTATTCCGCTGGATGTCAGATGTTTGTGGATTTCCAATTAATTTTGTGCCGTCTACAAAGATTTTGCAGATGCATTCGATAGTGTCTGGTAGGTCATTTATGAAATGTACAAACAAGGCAGGTTCAGGAACACTGCCTTGCGGAACACCCCTGTTTACGTTCTTATAATCTGACTGTGTTGTGCCTAATTGAACCTGTTGTTTCCTGTTGCTTAGAAAAGCTATCCACTTTGTTATTTTGTTTCCGATGCTGTATGCTATCAGTTTTTTCAATATTCGTCTATGTGGCACATTGTCGAAAGCTTTCTTGAAGTTTAAATAGAGTATGTCCACTGGCTTGCTATTGTCTAGCAGATGGATCACTATTTCCAGATATTCCAGTAACTGGGTCTTACAAGATCTGTTGGGCCTATCCATGCTGGCATGTTGATAGTAGCTTGTATTTTTCTAGGTGATCCATTAGCATCTCGTACAAATGATTCTAGGACTTTACATAGTATGCACGTTAAACTAACTGGTCGATAGTTTCCTAGGTCACTTTTAGGACCTTTCTTATAGATGCATCTTACATCTGCAGTTCACCATCTCTCTGGGATCACTCCTTCCTCCGGCCTCAAAGTAGGTCTAAGATCTCGGATCTTGTGTCGGGTGCAGCACTTTATCTAGGTACCAAGCCCGGTATTTGGAGCGAGTGGCCAACCATAGCACTAAACAACTCATCTTTCATGACAGTTAATATTATGAATATCCATCATGGTGATCGCTGTGTGAGTTCCCGCCAGGCATGGGCAGCACCAGGCCCCCCCCCCCCCCAGCCTCGAAGGGGTCCACCCAAGCTACTGGTGGTAAAGTTAGTAGACCTTGGACAAAAATGAAGAAGGTTGTCCAATCTAAAGTACAAGTAAGCAAACCGCTGACTATCATGCAATGGAATGCTGAAGGAGTTTCTAACAAGAAAACGGAGCTTAGCCAAATTCTCACGGAGAAAGGCGTAGATGTCGCATGTATCCAAGAAACTCATCTAAATTCGAAGGATGGAAGAGATAAAGGAGGAGTCATAACCCTGGTCCGGAATAACCTAAATGCTATTGAAGTTCAGGGAAGGACGTGAAATAGTCACAATCAAGATAATTCCAGAAAAACATCCTATCACTGTTGTCAACTATTACTGCCCTATAATAATCAACCATGCATCTTAGAAAAATCCCAGTTCACCCAGATTCAACTATCGTTGCTGGTGACCTCAACAGCCATTCTCAGTTATGGGGTGAGGACATTGAAAATTGGATGGATGAGCAGAAGCTGATTCTCTTGAATAAGTCAGATGACCCCCCCCCCCC
This sequence comes from Chaetoderma sp. LZ-2023a, assembly GCA_034401795.1. NCBI lineage: Eukaryota > Metazoa > Mollusca > Caudofoveata > Chaetodermatida > Chaetodermatidae > Chaetoderma > Chaetoderma sp. LZ-2023a. The sequence goes on along the minus strand of CM067362.1, from coordinate 22,234,341 downwards.
ATCCCTACATTCTACTCAAGACGATGGCATACCTCAAGTTCTCCTGATCTAGCATTTTCAACAGAAAATCTACATCAAGAATCTTTGCGTATTGTTGGAGAACAACTTGGAGGCAGTGATCACCGCCCTGTTTTCATTACCATTAACATGGATGTCGAGATTGACCGGAACCAGACTCCTCGATGGAACTATAAGAAAGCAGACTGGGACAGATATCAGAAAGAGAGTGACAGATTGGTGAAAGACATTGATGTCAAAAACCAACATATCAATAAAGTTGTTAAAGAACTTAGCTCTGCTTTACTCTCTGCTACTGGGAAATGCATTCCTAGGGGGGATCCAGAAAAAATTACAGACCTTACTAGAGTACGTCTCTGCAAAAGTTACACGAAGAAATGTCCAACATAAGGGAAATTGCAGAGAATGTCCCAACAGAAGCCAATCATGTGAGACTCCAGAGAATTGTGGAGAGAAAAAACATCAAGCGAAATTAAAACAGTAGAGGCTGCTGCTGAACACTTTGCTTGTATGTTTCAGAAAGTAAGAAATCTAGATGTACCAGTGAGTTGTAAAAAAAGCTGCAATGAAGTCTGCAAACTGGAACGGAGACACACAAATACATGCCGCGGGAATTGATGAGTTTCTGACCATCGGTGAGTTGGAGAAAAGCTTGAAAGTTCTGAAAAACAGGAATTCTCCTGGACAAGACGGAATAACCTATGAGATGTTGAGGAATCTGGGTACTACTGGAAAGCACAAGCTTTTGGAGATTTTCTACCACAGTTGGTACACAGGAGAAGTTCCCCAGTCTTGGAGAGAGGCCAACATGATCCCTGTTCTGAAAAAGGGCAAGAAAAAATCCAAAGCGGCAAGTTATCGACCTATTAGTCTGACTAGTTGCACTGTCAAAACCATGGAAAGAATCCTCAACCAGAGACTTTTCTTCGACATCTTGAAAGCAACACTCTCATAGCGGATGAACAAAATGGCTTCAGAAAGTGTAGATCTACTGAGGATCAAACAACGTATCTGACACAGTCTATTGAGGAGGCGTTCCAACAGAAAAAGCATACCATCACTGTGTGGGTTGATCTGCAGAATGCATTTGATAAAGTATGGAAGCATGGACTCCTCCAAAAGCTCAGGACCAGTGATATTTCTGGAAAGATGTACATATGGATATGCCAGTATCTCCCCAACCGAAAGGCATCAGTACAGCTGAATGGGACGAGCAGCAAGAAAGTCCTGCTATGACATGGTGTACCTCAGGGTGGTGTAGTCTCTCCCACCCTCTTCACAATATTCATCAATGACCTGGTGAAGAACCTTCCAATGGGAGTCAGAGCTGCATTGTATGCTGGCGATCTTGTGATGTGGAGCAGCCAATTACTGCATGCAACTCGCAATTGATCACCTCAATTTTTGGGTTACAAGATGGTTTGTCCATATCAACAAAGAGAGGACAGTCGCAACTATACTCACACTATCCACTAAAAAGGAACACAAGATAAGTCTGAAATTTGGTGACTCAGTTCTGCACTTTGAGGATGAAGTAACTTATCTTGGTCTGATATTTGACAAAAACAAAGGTATAGCCAAGCGGAAACTGGCAGTTATGCGGAAGCTCTCTGGAACAAAATGGGGAGCTAACATGAAAATTCTGAAACCGGTTTACTCTGGGTAAGTTAGGCCAATCATCGATTACGGCTCATCATCATGGATGACAGCTGCTACAAGCACCCTTCAGACATTGGATAATGTACAAAATTAGGCTCTTCATATCATAACAGGGTCTATGAAGACAACTCCAATAGCAGCGATGGAAGAACTTACCAATATCCAGCCACTCCAGCGGAGATGAGAAATAAAGGCCGAGATTCAATACGAGAAATTCAAATTGATGCCTCACCATCCCATGCATATGCTGATTCACCAAATGTCTAGAGGAAGGCTCAAAAGGAATAATTTCTTATTAACATCAAAGAAAATTGAAATAAACAGAGAATCGGTCATCTTCCCCAGATGTAGAAACATAACTGCTATCTCTGAGAGGGAACCATGGAAAGCTTCTGAAATTGAAAACACAATTTCAATCTGGTCCTCGATTCCAGGGATTGAAAGCAAGGGAGATCAAGCAGAGGTGACAAACAAAGTGCTTGCATTGAGTCATATTGCAGAAGATTACCCTGAGGAGGAGTGGATATATGTTTATACAGATGGATCAGCTATCCAGGCTGTCAAAAATGGAGGGGCAGGTGCTCACAATAGGTTTCCATGTGTTGATATAACAGACTCATGCTTGCCAACAGGGAAGCGCTGTAGCAATTACACTGCAGAAATCCAAGCACTGATCTTAGCTAGCCAAATGCTGATACAACGAAAAAACAGAAATTAAAATATTGTCTTCCTGACAGACTCCCTCTCAGCGCTCCAGGCGCTGGAGAGTGGAAAGGAAAGTACAAATTTAATTCATGAAAATCTTACGCAACTGGCTAAGGAGAACAATGTCAACTTACAGTGGATCCCCTCACAATGTGGCATATTAGGAAATGACAAAGCTGATCAACTGGCTAAGGAAGGGTCAAATAAAGAACAATTCAACCGCGAGGTTGACTTTGAAGAACTGAAGCATATCATTAAAGCCACAAGAACCACCAGCAGGCAACATAATGATGCAATACACAGCCTCAGTATCAGACATGTATCTTCAGATTGAGGACTGGTCACAATCGTCTCAATGCACATCTTCACCATCTCAAGATTACAGATTTTGCACTCTGCGAGTGTCAGCAGGCAGAAGAAACAGCAGAACATCTCTTGCAGCACTGCCAGTGATATGAACAGGCTAGGAGACGCTTCTGGCCTATTGAAGTATCTTTTGAAGAGAAGATCAGAGGAGACAGAGACAGTTTAATGACCACTTCAGCTTATAAGGAAAACAATCTAAGATTACTGTCATGAGAAAGATGAACGCAAGAAGAAGAAGAAGAAGAAGAAGACTCCTTCCTCAAAGGATTTGTTAAATAGAATGCTGACCAGTGCACTAAGTTCTTTGGCTCTTTTAGACAGAATCTTAGCACGTATGTCACTTGAGAAAAAGTTGTTCAATATAGTTGCCTTATCTGCATCAGTTGCGGCTATCCTATCACCTTCTGTGTCTCTCAGGGTTGTTCTACTTTTCACGTAATTCCAGAAGGCCTTGGGGATTGTAGTAGTATTTTACGGCCAGGTTCCTTTCAAATTCACGCTTGGTTTGTCGTATCTGTGTAGTTAATGCATTTCTTGTTTGTTTGTATACTCTGTTGTCATTACTTCTCTTAGTTTTCTTGAATTTTCTGTAGGCTTTACATTTATCTTTAATCTCTACATGTACACTTTTGTTTCTCCAAATGTGCGTTTCCTTTTAGAATTACTTGGGGGGATATGTTATAGAAATGTTTTTAGTAATCGTATCTTTGAGTTTATCATATAGGAAATCACTTGCTTCAGTAGTAGTGTCGGGGTCAAAATGATACCACCACCCTCAACTGGCCGCCGTTCGGCGATCCGTGGCCCGCACCGCCCTCTCAATCCCTGGGGCATAGGAATTTGAGACATGTTGTAGATATGGGATTGTCTTGTGGGAAGTCATGACCCCGCTGGACATCTTATATGTACGAGTAAGCCCTGAGCGAAATTCATGTTTGTATACCAGGTGAGCTAAGAGACTATGTCACCATGTATGTTAAGGTGCACTGATCAGCGGCTATGTTTAGATATGTTACCAGCACTGATCATATCTATATTTAGATGTATTACCAGCACCTTATTATTTGGATATATATTATCAGCACTGGATGACTGGCAGTAGGTACGTCAGCTAGTGCGCAGGTACAGTTTCGTAGAAACTGAATCGAGTATGACTCATGATGGTTAGCACCAGGTTGGAATCAATCAAAGGGATTAGATATGACAAACGGACTTAGTTAGTTACGTAGCGGTCTGTGTTCTCACGGAAGCGTGGGACAAGATAAGCCGTAAATAATCCGGCTATGAGGAATGGTAACTCGGGTGCCAATTAACTCTAGCATTCTACAGGTTGTCGGCTAATAGGTAATGAACATGACATGGACATTGTAGCGTCCTGTAGGCATTAGGTACACAATCGAAAGTTATTATCAAAAACATATCAATCGTAGAGGCATGCTAATCCACCAGTAAGCCTTGTTATCAAACAAGCATTCGTCATTCTTGGCAGGTCATCCGTCAGAAATGGCATGGTAATCCAACAGGAATTCTAAACATGGTTAGGTAAATGACAGATCCCATCACTCCAGAACCAGCCCAAACCGCAGGTGCTAGGTAAAAGGGCACCCTCCCCAGGAGGGAGGGTCGGAGTTTTGATTGGTCAAAGTGATGTCAGAATCCAATGAGAAGCAGAGCAACCTCCGGTGGTGCGAAACCAAGATGGAGGGAGAATAGAAACTGAGATAGTATATAAGGGGGACTTTAACTTTAATCGTGAGTTCGGTCCGCCTCGCACCTTGTGAAACGCTCTTGCTGAATGGCTTTAAGTAGGCAAGAGCTGGTTGAAGGTTAGGGAAGCTTAGGAAACATTGATTGAATTTATTTATTGCTGTAAATACGAAGACTGGTAACAGCATAAGTTGCCAAACTTTGTAGGTTTTATCGTACAGTAAGTAGAAATAAAACGATCACCTTGCGTGTAATCCAAGGCAAAAGTTTGGCGTATTTCGTTGTTACTCTGGAGAACACGGAAGATCACTGTGTCGAACCAGTCACTCTGAAACGCGCAGTCCGATCAGGCCCAGGCACTTCTATAAATATCGTCAGGTCTCTGTACCTACGAGGCGAGCTAGTGTCGCGCTCCATCTTCATCGATAAAACCGGCTGTCGCAGCAGCCAAACATACAAGGTTGTATCGATGAAGGAGGAGCCCAAGAATAAATAGAGTAAGAGGATCGGGAAATCTTCAATGTGTATAAAACTCCTGTGCGGACCCGGGGAGAACCTCCTCAGGATACCGGCCAGTGGGGGGTTTACAGTCCATGGCTGGCAACTACAGCAAATCGACTCTATCTGGCAGAATCTTTCCACGAGGCAGAAAAGTACTGCAGAGCATGTGGGTGATATATAACACCCTACAATGGTCTAGTGCCTGCAACCATGGCTGCTGGCGTGATTGGAGCTAGTGCTGGTGTGGCAGCCTTCGCCACTATCGCTATAGGGGTGTGTGCGATGGTTGCTATCCGACTAGGGGTTGGGGTGGGGGGATTGACCCTTGTCGCCTCTGTCCTGGCTACTAGCTTGGCATTTGCACAGCACCAGATCACCAGGAATCTAGAGAAGCATGCTAACTATGTGACTCTGGTGCAGAGCACCAATGGACCATCGATGAATCGGCCAGTAAGGTTCTCAAGGACGGACAGGTTGGTGATGACGAGTACCACCATATAATGAAACTCCAAGCCCTGTACCACACGGAGAAACCCAAAGTGCACCAGCAATACCTCAAAGGCTCCAGTTGGTGGGTTGGCATGGAGGAGCGCGGTGGCTGCATCAGGGATGTCTATGATGCCAAATAGTCTGTTGCTTCTGTGACAGTTTTAAGATGACTACTGTAGATGGCCTTCCCGGTGAACCGTATGGCGATTGTTCAAAGCCAACCGACCCTCCTTGATACACTCTGGACTGGCCGTCTACATGGTCTGCTGGATGATGTTCAACACCTAACACCGATTTTCCATCATGATGGATGGGAGGTCCCACATCAGCTTTTCAATCAATACACGACCACTGAACAACCTCACAGTCACCATCAAGGATGCTAAGAAAGCTCATGGCCAGATGGTGGGCCCAACTCTCTCATTCTGGAATAAATAGCTGAACTTTGCCATCTGGGCCACCATGGCAGAATGTGTAGTCGGCGCCAATTTGCTGCACTCCTATTCTGGTAACCCTGAAGCGGTGCTCATTGCCAGCTGTCTCAGATTCCATGTGTATTACATGGCGAGACAAATTTTCCATCAGCTGGGTCAAGCCTACATGATGTAAATGACTTCAACCTGCAGCTCAATGGCTACAGCCACTCGGTGGCCAGCAGGCTACGACATGAGTTCAACGTCCACCTGGACTATCATTTCCATGGACGAGACAAGAGCGGTCTGGTCATTATGTACGCCGATCAGAGAAGAGACTACTTGGGCCTCCCCTATCAAACACCATGGACAATTGGCCATCAGAAGACTTCAATGTTCTCATTCAATGCATACTCGGGGCCTGAGGTGCTGGTACAGAATATGCACATCACCCAGTCAGGCAGCACTACCAGGATATCTGGAAGTACTTTGTCCAACACACAACCTCGGGGCTTATGCCAGCAGGGATCGTTCGAATCAACCAGTCCTTGGATGCATTCTCTTATTGTCCCCTGACAGCTCAGACCAAGCTGCAGCATTCTATAGATGGGGTGAGGAATGCAGACCATTTTCGGCAGTCTCGTTGAGGACATGACCATCATGGCGGAACCCAGCAGCTTCATTGCCAAGTTCCAGCAAGCCTTGAAGAATGTCCATGGGCAGCTCGTCTTTGGCATATTTCCACACCTACAGCTGATTCCGAGCAACATAATCATGAATATCTAGGACCTGGTGATCCAGTCTACGTTCAAATACTTGGGTGGTACTGGCACTGAAAACTGCTTCTGGTAAGTCATTCCAAATGTCTACAACTCCGTTAGTGAAGAAGTTTTTGCCGATGTTAAATTTTGAACGCTCTTTGAAAATGTTCATGGAATGTTCTCTGGTTGATCAACCAAACTGTTGCTGACTAATGGGATGCCTAGGTGCACTGACTCTGGGTCGTATTTGTTGGTTAGTGTCTTGTGGAGTTCGACCATGTCACCTCTTAGTCGACAATATATGCAAGTGTTGGCAGGTTTATCAGTTTACGTCTTTATTCATATGTGTGTTCTTGTAGACCAGATAAAAGTTGTGTCACCCTCCGCTTGACATTTTCCAAAGCTATAATTTGTCTTCTGAGGTATGGGCTCCATATTTGGTCGACATATTCGAGGTGGGGACGCACAAATGCTGTATATACAATTCTAAAACTGGCTATGTCGAGAAATTCCATTGATCTCCTGAGTCCCATCATGGAGTTGGCTGTGTTAATTTTCTCTTTGATATGTAACTCAAAGGTTAATTTGTCATCGATATGGTGACTCCAATGCCCTTTTCCATTGTGGTGCTTTCCATAGCCTGGCTACTCTCTCGGAGTTTGTATTTCTGCTTGTCTAATTTGGATTTGCCAATTCTCATTGTTTTGCATTTGGTCAATTCCTGAACTGTTTCTGTCTTCATGGGGACACATATTCATGGGTACCATTTGATGGCGGCCAATGTGGCCTCTACGATCTGCATTGCATTGTGGCACTGGGCTGGACAGGTGCCAAAGGCTGGAGTATGCATGAGCAAATGCTCGCTCAAATGCAATTAAAGCTGGTGAATGGTATAGCTACTTCAAAAATCTTCTCAGTTCCAAACCACCTGTTAGCACGATGATATAATTCTTAATCCACATCATACAATCGTCACATGCATGTACGCATGCACGCACGCACGCACGCACGCACGCATGCACGCACGCACGCACACACGCACGAACGTGTGCACGCACAGATTTATAGCACTGGCTTTGTCTTGTCATCGTAGCATTGGCAAAATGGGAGCAAAAACAGGACAGCCTGTTTTTAGGTCATAGCCTTGAATATGTTTTTCAACCATCCTGGTCTTTTAAAATGCGTAGATGGTAGCAATAGAATAAGAATGGTTCCTGGAAGCCACCTCTTTTCCTCGCAATGGCTCTGGGAACCAAGTGATTTATGAATCTGAGTGGTAAACCACTGTTTTGAAAGTCCTATTATTCTACTACTGCCCTAATGACAACACACTGTGGGGTCATCAGTTCTCAGCAAGAAATAAATATAAAATATTAATGCGGCAAAGCTAAGCGTACTTTCAACGATGATGTACTACACCATATAGAGCACCTGCATGATGTAAACCCAGCCATATATTGGAAAATGGTTAAAGATCTACGCGGTGTGGGTGCTGAAGGAAATATCGCTCAAATGCAATTAAAGCTGGTGAATGGTATAGCTACTTCAAAAATCTTCTCAGTTCCAAACCACCTGTTAGCACGATGATAGAATTCTTAATCAAATCAAGGTATCGGAGCAACAGCCTTGTTTTTTAAAATTAGACTACAGAATTAATTTATCAGAAACAGCCGTTGTCGCATCTGCAACTCAGAAAGTCTGGTCTTAGACAGCATCAAAACCTTTTTGACATTGCTCAAGCTGGTCTTCGTCTTTGAGTGAAAGATTTAACTGACCCTGTGATGGTAGACGTTCTCGCTTAACCTCACCGATCATGTCCCTCTGCAGCCACCTGAAGCCTTAAACTGCAAAACAACTAGGTTAGCTAAACCACCGCCTAGCGTGGGAACCCCTAAATCATTAGAGACAGGAACACACTGAAGGCCTGCCTCTGGACACCTCCTGAGAACATCGGATCAACCACGCGGCACCTACTAAAAACTTCCGGCGAAGCGTCCCCCCCCCCCCACACACACACCCTATCGACCGCACATTAAGGTAGAAAGCACAGCCTTGTTCTGCCTTAAGACATTGAAGTTTAAGTGAGATTCCGCCAGAGACTGGATGTACTATACATATTGTTTGAGACTGCGACAGCTGAAGACTCGTGACCCGCTGTCTATCTAGACATCAACACTTAGTCGCCTGCTCGGAGGCTGCTCGACGTCCTTCTAAAGAGGTGGGACCTACATTATCAAGAAGAAGGTACGAACGAACTTACGAGGCACCTGTTTTCGTGAAAACATATTTTGTGTTTTGACAACACTCTTGCCAATACGAGCAAAATACTCGGTACTTTCACTTAATTGCCTACCGTCATCCTGTTATTGTCCATCTGATAGAAATTAAATATATTCCATATGGCTTATGGTTCCGTGTCATGAATGTTAAAAGTTTTTAGCTCACCTTCACCTTCGGCTTTCCCGAATATCACATATCCATAGGGGGCCTAGGTAAAAAGTAGGTTTACTTGGAACGCCTTAGCTCACATGCGACCTAATGTGTTATGTATATTCATGACGTCGTAAGCCGTGCACATGTTTCTATGATAATACTCGACTCCTCATCCAACGTCTGGCCGATGATAGCGCTTGCACGACGGCCAAAATGTCTGCGTTGTATACGTTGTACCATATGTAGAATAAGATTATACAAAGGAGTAATCAATACATTATTTTGTTAGAAAACTTAATTATTTTACCAACAGTTTTACTCAATGCCTAACAATGTTAGAACTTAGAAAATAATTGTTTTGCGATGTTCACGCATCGAGTCCGTTTGTCAGACGATAAACTGGAATCATTGTAATGTTGACTCTGACTGACCAATCTCTAAAGAGCTTACGACGTCATGAATATACATAAGACTCCAGCTCGCATGTGATTTAAGGTCTTCCGTTTACTATGGGCTTTCCGTTTGCCACAAGATCTAGTTAAAACACTATAAATAAAATTATTTATAATATTTACTATGTCTACAACATTTTAATAAGTAAGGCAATACTTCTATGATGCTATTTTCGCCATACGAAGAAAGCAGTAAAATTAAATAACAAAAATAAACGTGAGTTACCACTTCGTGAGGGGTAAGAATAAGGATATAGCCAAGATGCTCTTCACTAGACTCCGGTTCTTCATTTACAGTATTTACTTTATGACTTCTGGTTATATTAATTTTTGCTTTATAATTATGATACAGAATATCTTCAATTCAGTTTTTTTTACAATTTTATTCAACATCTGAAACATATATTACATTGCATTATACAAGATTCAAGATTATTTATTCAGTAGCAAAATATATATAAGTCATGGATTCAACTAGGTTGTCCGCCGAAGGCAATGCCTATTGTATTGGCAGATACCTTACACATATATACCTACATCTATACAAATAAATTAAACAGGACAGGTACATAACACACTACAATTCAGTCATTACATTTACATGGTCTAAGTTAATCACATGTTTTATTATTTTAATTAATTCAATTTATGTTTTGTTATATATTAGCTATAAACGAACAGGACGCCTAAGTACATGTAGCATACAAACACAGGACGTAGGACATTTACATGTTAAATAAAAAATGAATACATGTCTAAGTAGTAGTAGTAGTAGTAGTAGTAGTAGTAGTAGTAGTAGTTGTAATGGTGATGTTACAATACAACACAAACATTTATATTTTTAGTTGACTTTGATTATACAATACACCTCGGAAATGACCAGTTCATCTCCACAGTAAAATAAAAACGTGTTGAATATAATTGAATTGGAAGCCACTGTTGCCATAGGCAGCAATGTCTTCCAATCCACCCACATTCAAAATACACAAGAGAGCATTTCTCACATTGATTTTTAAATTATTCTATCAACAAGGTACTGTTTTTGTTTGGAAGTAATCAGGTCATCCCCAGGCTGTACTGTATTTGTGCAGTTGATAAGATGTTTACAGAATGCTGGCTAATGGGGAGCATCCTTGGGCAGGGGTGGGGAGAGAGGGAGGGGAGGGGCATGGCGCTCATTCTCCTGCTCATCCAGTATCTTGGTTTTATGATGACTGAAAAAAAAATTAATAGTTGTTAGCAATTGGAAACATCCAGTCATAGTGGGTGGATTGGAGTGGGTAGGTAGTAGTAGTAGTAGTAGTAGCAGTGGTAGGATGGACAACGTAGTTGAATCCATGACTTATATATATTTTGCTACTGAATAAATAATCTTGAATCTATGGTGTAGCATCTACTTGCATTGTGGTAATTATTTTTTGTTAAATGAGTTGACAGTTTATTTATAAATATGTGTATGTTCTTGGCATGGGTGGGTGGGGGTGGAGGGTATGTAAACAAGTAAATCCTTAAAGTAAATTGGGTTAATCAATCAAAATGATCTGACATTAGAGGCGGTATGAAACCTCCTGTCTTGCGGTGGTCAAAGATGGTGCGAATTTGTAGTAAAAAATGTCTGCTTTTGAAAAACGCTCTGAAATGCTGACTGGGTTTTCAAAGAAAATTTCCACTTTTATAGGCCTTGACTTGCCAGACAACGTGTAAAATATGATGGCGGTTCCAAACTTTATTGCCAGATACTAGCAAGATTTTACATAAATTCATTATGAAACTTATATAAGCAGCAAGATACTAGCAAGTTTTACATAACTTCATTATGAAACTTATATAAGCAGCAAGAGAATACTTAAAATAATTAATCTATGCATATAATTTTTCACTAGTTGGTATGAGTTTAGTGATTGGCCGAAGGAAGGTATTATTATACTTACTTGGTATACTAGGTGTTTGTCTGTCTGTGTGAGGTATCGCTCCCCCTGTGGTTAAGCAGGTCTGTGCTTTTATCGTAACCTATTGAAAACGTTCTCCATGAGGTTGCCTTAATTTATTTTAGGGGACCTGAAACGGGTTACCTTAATCTGGTGGGTTTAGTATGGACATCAATGAGCTTTCTACGGTTTAGGTTACCATATGTCTCCTTATAAATGTAAGGCAACCTATTATGGGTTACCATCGGAAATATTACACCACAGGCCTGAATGTCACTGAAATATTGATAGGTTCGAGATTTGAAATATTGACAGGTTCGAGATTTCATTAAGCAATAAGAGTCATATCATTCAAGAACTAACCAGATATCTACATCAAAGAAAGAACTTTTGAATTGGACTGAGCAAGCCATACTATATCAAAAACACTGAGGTAATAACAAGCCAAGGGCTTATGCCTCATAAAAGAATGATGATGATGACTTGTCTGTACCTTACCGATTGGCTTATCCGTACCTAAAAATTTTGGTAACTCCTTACCTATAGTAATTGTGCACATAATCATCGAATAGCTGATCCGTACGTAAGAGTTTGAGTAATCCGTACCTATATAGTACTTGTGTTTTCGTGTGAAGTGCAAAGCCATCGCGAATGAAGTGAGTGTATATAGATAACATGTAATGTACGTGTAATGAGGAAAATCAACAGAAAATGAGACAGGGAACCAGGCAAAATACATATACCATACGACTGAGAAAGCTTTGTTTCCGGTCATTAGCTTTTTTGGTTCTGACTTCGGCTTATGATATAGCGTTTCTGGTTTCTTCATAGGTCCCTGTTGCATTATGGGATACAGCTGCAGACGTAGCCCCATGCTATTATGCTTACGTCGTTACGCTAAACCTTGTGCTACATGTGAAACAATACAAAAATTCTGCAATTAAGTAAGATCTTCCTCTTTGTACTTACATCACCCAAATTTCACACACGTGTACCTTATGTAGCCTGTTATCGAAAGATATACACTTTATTGCAAAATATTTCTCATATTTTTGCTACATTGGCGAAAACATTCACGGCCGAATGTATCAGCGCACACAATCAAGTGTGCCAGCCATCTTGTCCACTCGTAGTTACTGCTATGACTCATGGGAAATACACTGCCTTATTTAGCAGGCGCGGTCAAACCTATCATATAATGGCAAGTGGGCAGAGCAGCCTGATTCACACGCTGACATGCGCAAATTTACTACATACACAAACGGATGACAGGCGCGCATGATCAGGCCACTCCGGGAGGCTTGCACGATATTGTCCTAGGAGATATCGTGGTGAGAAAATTGCGATATTTCAATATATCGTATAGCCTACATTGTGTATTTTATGGTATATGTGTTCATGGGGTGAATTGGTCTTCGGTTGAGTTGGACTGCACGGTTTGGCTTATGTAGACATATCGGCTTCGCTGTGAGTTTTCATATCAGTTTTAACTGAATATGACTTCTAATTGGTAAATTTTAACAGAAACTTTAAATCCAGTCACCAAGCTGCTTAAAGAATGATCGTTAGTTAATAACATGAAAATAGGACAATTTCCCAGTATACATTTTGGACGCCTACCACCTTGGCTTAATGTATATCCTGTCCATCTTTGCGGGAGTGAAATTATTACATCGGACAACCTAAATATTGCGTACTCTGTTATAATCATCATTTATTACAGCAAAATTGATAAAAAAAATTGACATTTCTTGTCATCTTTGTGAAAATGTACAAATTTTGTGATATTAGGAATGCACTTTAGATCCATAGATATCTAATGTTTAGATGTGATTCACATTTACCGAGTACCAATTACTAATAGTAGTTAGTCTTTAGAAACATCTTGGATAGTTCACCTTGCAGGCTAAAGCATACCATCTCATTTAGCTATCACATTTGTGAACACACCACCTCTCGCCTCCAAAAACAGGAGAGCAAGCAATATCATGTGATTTGTGTATTTTACTAATAATAGTTAGCCTTCAGAAACATTTCGCATAGTTCGCCTTGCAGGCTAAAGCGTGTATACTTTTGTGAAAAGCTTGTAAGATACTAGGTTTGTCCTGACGTTAACGGTTAGTGTCCGGTGAGTCTGGATGCCGATGCACTGTTTGCACGCTCCTTTCATAGTAATCCTGTACCCGATTGCTACACAGCATGGACCCAATTGGAATTAATCACGCTGATTGGTGACAATCTCTACCTGAAAGTGGTATAATAAATACAATAAAGCGTGTATACTGTGTCATTTAGCTATCACATTTGAGAACGCACCACCTTTCGTCTCTAAAAACAGGAGAGCAAGCAATCATCCCAGGTAATAATTTCACTCACGCGATCACGGTTTTGAGATATATAGTACAGCGGCAAGAAATTGTACTGGTAAATTGTGTTCAATTTTCGTATTATTGTCCATCTTTTAAAACAATTTTAAAGAATGAACTTCAACTTTTTCTTGATCTATTCCTAATGTAAGCCCACCACTCTAGCAAAAATGTTGGTTTGGAAATAAATTGAACCGTAATAAAAGGCTACGCTACAAACACATGACGAATAGGCAGAATTAACCAGTAAAATTTTTGCGATATTTTGATTTTTTTCAAAATCATGTAAAAAATCGTGGCTGCAAAAAATTGCAATTTTCAAACAATATCGGATAATCGTGCAAGCCTACACTCCGCCAACTTAACCCATATATGGTAAGCTTGACCTTGTCTGCTAAATAAGGCAGTGTATTTACCATGATTCATAGCGGTAACTAGATGATAGCCGGTGCACTGGATCGGGTGCGGAATACACTCAGCCGTGAATGTATTAACCAGTGTATCAAGATATATGATATATTTCACAATAAAGTGTATATCTTTCGATAACATATTACATAAGGTACACGTGTGTGAAATTTCGGTGATGTAAGTGCAAAGCTGTAGAAGCGAGAAGATCTGATTTAATTGCAGAATTTTGTTATGATAGGAACTGTAACTCGTAGCCAGACATAACGTCTTAAGCGTATGGAGATACAATACTGCAGCTATATGGGATATGGTGCTTCATTATGCATGTGTTCCCCCAGTTGTATTTAGGTAAACCTACTGTCTGTTTTCCATGTCCAAAACGTGTGTGCTATTGTTATCACAACATAGCAGACATTGACTTCAGAATGTAAAAAGGTTAAATAGTCTGACACAGGCCAGATAAAAGTGTTATTTATTCCTATTTATGTGTATACACTCATGGGCGGGGAAAGTCATGGTTGTCAATGTCGTATGTATTTAGCGCTGATAGTAGGAAATTTAAGCCCAGGTAACATGCATTCGCACCCAGATTGAATGTGCATTCTTGTATTTACTCTCAGAAATGTATTTCAAATACATTATTTGATCCAATCATCCAATTATTATGGAACTATGCGAAAGCTGATTGGGATTTATTCAGGGATCACTTAACTAATGCACCCTGGAACAACATGTCCGATGTTAATGGCGTAGACATTTGGTGTCAGACAATCACTACAAACATCGCCGCTGCTAGTATTAGTATCCCAAATAAAACTAGAACTATAAACCCAAACGATAAAGCCTTGGATGTCCAGCAAAATAAAGCACGAAATGAGTCAGGGAAAAATTGTTCAAGAAATCAAGAAAAACTAATCGAGAGCAAGACGTGGCCAACTTTAAAAAACAGAGAAACCTCATCAATACATTAGTCCGAACAGCAAAAGAAAACTTCAGGAACAAATTAGCTGAAAAAATAAGCCATGGACGCACAGGTTCTAAAGAATGGTGGAAAATATGCAAGACGTTCCTATGTGATACTAACTCTAATTTTAGTGAAATGCCGCCTCTGAAGCGCGATGACGCCTCATTCTCTTACGACTCTTTAGAAAAGGCAAGCCTCCATAACCGAGGTGGATACTTCTCTAGCATCGCCAATATTGACGATGCTAATGCCAACTTACCTCCTCTATCTATGTATATGGACAATACTCTCCACTCAATTATAATATTAAACACTGACATCTCCGATGTACTCTCCAATCTGGACACGTCTAAAGCTGTTGGCCCGGATAAATAAAGTCTGAAACTCTTATTCGAGAGCCAACAAGTATTGGTCCCAATACTAGCGCAGTTCTTTAATTACTCATTTTCTAGTGCGCAGTGCCCCACTTCTTGGAAAATCGCTAATGTAACCCCTATATTCAAGAAAGGAGACAAGAGCTTAAGTTCAAATTATCGACCAATATCACTGTTGAGTTGTCTTAGTAAAGTTATGGAGAGAACCGTTTTTAAACATCTCTATAACTATATTAGACACGATATCACTCTATATCAGTCTGGCTTTCTTCCATCAGATTCTACAGTAAATCAACTGCTTGATACCTACACTGATATTACTCAAGCCCTTGACGATCAAAAGGAAATAATCTTTCTATTCTTTGATATATCTAAAGCCTTTGATCAAGTATGGCATCGCGGCCTCCTACAGAAACTTAGGAATTTTGGTATCTGTGGAAATCTACTTACATGGTTCGAAAATTATCTTGGAAACCGATACCAGCGAGTAGTTATGAACGGCAATGAGTCCACCCTACTTCGTTTACATGCTGGAGTGCCACAAGGCTCTGTGCTTGGTCCTTTGTTATCATAGTTTTTATTAATGACATGCCCAGCGATATAATTCACAATATTAGACTTTTTGCTGATGACACGTGTCTATATGTAATGTCAGATGATCTAAAAGAACACACTGCCACACTCGATTACGATCTACTGACCATGACGCATTGGGCAAACATGTGGCTTGTCGAGTTTAATGCCTCGAAAACTACATCTCTATTTTTTTCCCTGCGCAACGAGCCCACATCCTTTTCAATCAACTTCAAAGATTCTGAAATTCTACCGTCAACTGATCATAAGCACCTCGGCATTACCTTTAATAACAAAGGGAATTGGTTTAACCATGTGAGTAATCTCATAGCAAACGCTCAACACAAACTCTCCTTACTTAAAGGTCTAAAATATATTCTAGACCGTAAATGTCTCGAGATCATGTACAAAACATTATTAGACCATCTTTAGAATATGCAGATGTTGTGTGGGATAATATTCCACAATATCTTGTAATTCGGTTAGAGGATATCCAAAAGGATACTCTCAGAATGGTATGTGGAATGACACGTAGTGCGAGCACTGAAGACCTGTACTTAGAAACAGGCATCGAAACCGTGTCAAGTAGACGTGAATTTCATAGATTATCTATGCTATTTAAAATTATTAACGGGATGACCTGTGAGGTTCTGGTCAACCATCTTCCCACACTATCCCAAGCACGAAATCCTTACAAGATCCGTCATCCAAATTTCTTCACTCTTTTCCGTTTTCCCAGCAACCGTCCGCGCCTGGAATATGCTTCCTGTGCCGGTGAGAGATTCTGTCACTCTTCTAGAATTTAAAAGCAAACTCAAGTCTATGTCACCCATATGACAACCCCCTGAGTGGTATTACGTAGGCTCGAGGTTTGCCAACATAATGCTATGCAGGCTCCGAAATAGTTGTAGTTCTTTAAACTGACATCTATTTGACAACTTTCTGTCAGAATCTGCCAGTTGTTCTTGTGGGCACAATGATGAATCTACAAACCACTACCTCTTTCATTGTGCCCTTTTTAACGAGCAGAGTCGTTTTCCAAAATCAGCTTGCCTTGAATGATATTTCTCTTTCTAATCTTACGGTCAACCAGCTTCTATACGGGACTTACACTGCCAACTTGGAAATGAATAAACTGATCTGTAATACGGTATGTCAATACATAATTAACACCAACCACTTTCAGTAGCTTCCCGTTCGCGAACTTATAGTTTAAGGGGTAAAAGGACAACAGCCCAACACATACAGGTCAGGGCGAAGGCAGCACCTAGAGCTCACCACTGCTATTCTTCCATTTGATCTTATTCCTCGCTCTCTATCTCTCACCCTCTCTCCCCTCCTTTCCTCCTCTCTCTCTATCTTGGTCTTTCTTCCTACTCTCCCCCCACCTCACACACAACATCCACACACTTATGCACACTAATAAACTACAATTAATTAAACTTGTGATTTGCCGCCATTTTGTTGTAAAAAAGTTTTGTATAATCTGTATGTGTATGGGAGACACGGGCATAAGACTCTAAGTCTTATCGTGCTTCCATCTGAACAAAATAAATCACGTTTAAACCAGAAATGCATTAATTCCCGTTTTTTGTAGCTTTTGTCTTGATAAACATGATTTGAAAATTCTTTCAGACAATATCATTTCTCTATGATGTCATTGTTGCTATGACCATTGTTGCTTGTGTTCCTCCCAACGGCGAGGAGCACCACGATACATCGCTACAAATTTTATAATGTCATTTGACTGGTGCAACTATAAATGTCTTACGCGAAGCCATCGCTCACTGCATTCACTTTGCGCTATAGCGAATTTATTTATTGCTGAAATCTGATTGCACAATTTATAATGTCTGGCATTTTTTTATATCTGCCCCTAAAATAAAATATGAAGCAGTATATTAACCTTTAATGACACTATCGCCGCAACTACCGCAATCATCATCATCTTTGTCAAGCCCATAGCGATCTAAATGACATCCGGCTTGACAAGAATTAGGTAAATGTTAAAGCTTTTCAATGGACATCTGATTCATCAATGACTTATCCGATGTTAATAAAATTTTACAGATTTTATCTATACCATCATTGCAAATTCTTTCCATATTTTTAGGGGGTTTGGACTTTTTTGCAACAAGTAAATGTCCATCTAGTACTACTTTATTGTATTGGTTCTGTATCATCATCATCATCATCATCTATTTCCTGTGATAATGTACTGTTTTAGATTGTCACTGTGAGATAAATGTATATTTATAAATGACACAAGAAGGCTTAATTATTAACCCTTCATCACTCAAGCTGGTAAAATGGCATGTGCCATGGTCTTGAAAAAATGTTCCCTTGCAGAATAAGAGACTATCTTTGAAAATTTGTCACTGGAATGACTGGCAAGTTAAGCCAAGTCATTCCAGTGGAAAATTCTCAAAAATAGTCCCGTGGACATTTTAGATGAAAAAATGTAAATCCTTGGACAAATTTGAAACTTGAACATTAAAGGGTTAAGTCTGTCGATCTGTCTAGCAGCAGCACCACCACCACCACATCAGCCTGCATGTCTGTATGACCACCACCACCACATCTGCCTTCCTGCCTACCTACCTGTCTGTTTATCTGTCGGACCACCACGTGTCTATCTGTTACCTCGGTAATATATTGTTTATGGTAACTGGTTACCATGGGATAAATGAAAATAAATGAACAATGCTGAAACAAGATGGTGGTTATTTAACCCTTTCAGCGACAAATCCCTGAAACAGTATATTCTTGATGATATAAAACTTATTCTGTTGAATATTTTCATCGATCCAGGGGCGGGTGCGTTCAGGACTTGTGAATATTGTGGCAATTACATTACCAAAGTAATTAATTACAATTGTAAAATTTACTTTGAAAAATGTTCATTTAAATTGCAATTACTTCATTTTTATACCCCACCAACTAGGTCTGGGTAAGAAACCTATCAAAATCGACGATGACCGGCGGCCATCTTGAAAATTGGTTTCCATATGGTAACTCGGTTACCGTTTATCAGATCACTTTGAAACTTCATAGAGTGGTTGGACTAGGTCTGGGGAAAAAACCTATGGAAATCCAAGATGGTCACCAGCCAACATCCTGAAAATTGGTTTCCGGTTGATAACTCTGTTCCAGTTTATCGTATTGCTTTGAAACTTCATAGGGTAGTTGGACTAGGTCTGGGGAAGAAACCTATTGAAATTGACAATGATCCGAAATTCAAGATGGCCACCAGTCAACATCCTGAAAATTGCTTTCCGGATGATAACTCTGTTCCAGTTTATCGCATCGCTTTGAAGCTTCATAGGGTATTTGGACTAGGTCTGGAGAAGAAACCTATCAAAATCGACGATGATCCGAAGTCCAATATGGCTGCCAGTCAGCGGTGGCCATCTTGAAAATTGGTTTCCGGACGATACCGCCATAACCGTTTAACGGATCGCTTTGACACTTCATAAGGATGACCAGTCTGGGTCTGAGGAAGAAATAAATATTTTCTGAAAGCTCTCATTCATTGGTTTGTCATCATGGCAGGGTATTATGCACCGTTTGCGGAGCTCTTGTTTTTAATGTAATTAACTACAATTATTTGGCAAAGCAATTAATTACAAATACAGTTATTTTTTACCAATAAATGTGTGTGTGTGTGTGTGTGTGTGTGTGTGTGTGTGTGTTGTGTGTGTGTGTGTGTGTGTGTGTGCGTGAATTGGTTTCTAAGCAATGACAGGTCTGTAAGTGTGCCTGTGTGTGCTGACTAAATAAACAAAGAATTTTATGCAGTCATATTTTATTTTGAAGTGACCTTTATTTCTAAACAATCGACACATATGATGTTTAGAGCACTGGCAAAGCACAAGACAAACTATATAGTTATTATATTAACACTCAAGGTGGCAAAAAATAGTTTCTGCAGTGGTCTTGAGTAATGTCCATTTGCAGACCAAGAGACTATTTTTGAAAAATTACCATGTTTGGAATGATTAATTCGATAACAGAGCCAGTAATTCCAGTGGTAAATTAAAAAAAATAGTGCTCTTTGTCTGCAAATAGACATTACTCAAGACCTCAAGAGAAAATAATCTGTCTCAGATCTGCATGTACATGATGTACTATTTCATTAACATTTATCACTTATGTCCACATTTTTTTAATTTTCAAATTAAATTAAAAGATGAACTGTTGTTCATTTTTCAACAAATTTGATGGAAGATGTTGTGCTGTCATAGACAGCAACATCATCCACCAAACTTGTTGAAAAATGTTGATCTTTTTTTTTGCTACCGACAGTAAAAGATAGAATATTGACACCAAGCCAGTCATTCCAGTGTTGAATTTAGAACTGCACCTAATAGAAAAACAGTCCAAGAGGTATTAACCCATTCCAAGGAGAAATTCTTTAGGATGTCTGAAATATTCTGTTTAATATTCTGAGAATAATTTGACTGGAACCTGTTGCTACCTACATATATGCGACCAATGACATCTAGTTAAATAATTTTCAAAATATTCAACAGAATATTTCTTATATTGTGAGCAGAATTTGTAATATCTCATCTGTATA
This sequence comes from Chaetoderma sp. LZ-2023a, assembly GCA_034401795.1. Classification (NCBI taxonomy): domain Eukaryota; kingdom Metazoa; phylum Mollusca; class Caudofoveata; order Chaetodermatida; family Chaetodermatidae; genus Chaetoderma; species Chaetoderma sp. LZ-2023a. The sequence goes on along the minus strand of CM067362.1, from coordinate 22,213,642 downwards.
GTTGAAAGGGTGTCTAATAAACCTTCAATAAAATCATCAAAGAACTTGTGAATGGATAAAATCACACCTCCCAAGCAGATTGATGACCACTGGTGCATTTAACCCTATCAATAATACTTTTTCCTGTGGTATATTACATATAGGCGTAGTAAGATAGTATTACTTACACTATATGAACTATAGTTCTTTGAAATAATTTGACGGCAAGTTGGTGATGCTTTAAACAGCTACAATTTCTAACTTATTTTCAAAATATTGTGAAACTCTCATCGAACATGTCAGAGTTCTTTCCTGAAATTTACAGTTAAAAGGTTAGCCTGATCTACTGGTTTCAATAGAAAAACAGGCCATGAGGACATGATATTTTTGTGTACATTTAAGCATCTTCATAAAGAACAATATGGGGACTATTAGAGAACTGTCCTTTTACACAGGTATCATAATTGTCATTTAGGAATTAAACATTTCAATGAGATGTCTGACAAATTTGGTTGATTATTTTGATAGTAATTTGACTGAAAGCTGCTGCTGTCTAAGGCACCTTTGATTTCAAGTAAAATTCTTTTAAAATTTCAATAGCTTTTTTGATACCGGTAGTTGTTTCCATATTTACCGAAACAAGATTTATAAGAGAATATAATTTTGCTTAGCCATTTGAACCTGAAAGAGCAAGTATAAAAAAGCACATACAGTTTCCCAAATATCTTGTCTAATATTTTGAAACTAATTTGACTGGAAGCAGTTGCTGCCTAAGGCAGCAACAGAGTCAGTCAGCAAGCACTTCCAGTTAAGTTAGACCTTTGAGCACAAAGAACAAATACAAAAAATCACATGTGCATTTATAACAAAGATTTCTTTTTGATGTTTTACTGGGGCAGTAGGGCAGCAACAACTTCCTGTCAAATTAATGTAAAAAAATCAAAAAGCTTATTAGTATGATAATTGATGTGATTTGGTATAAATCTGCCTTCCTAATGCATTGGGGTTGCTGTGAAGAATTAAGTAGAGATATAGTCTCAGCATCAAACAGATATGCAATTTTTGTATGTAATTGATAACGTAATTGGAATTACAAAATTTTCAAATGTAGTTAATTACAATTCAGTTACAATTACTTTTGTAGTTACTCAATTACAATTACTTGAAAAATGTAATTAAATTACAGCCAATTACAAACTACAATTACCCCATGTCTAAAATGTGGATTGTTGCTGAGACCATGATATTCATTATAACATAATAAATATGACATCCTAATGTATCGTATCTGACAAAAGTTAACCCTCTTAAATAAATATCACGTAAAAGAACATCCCAACTCCTTCCTCCCCAAAACAATGCGTTACTGCAAACAGTACATGTTAATTGCTTCATATATGTATCTTATGTGTTGTAAGTTATGTGAATACTTTTTATTGTTATCTTTTTTGTTTACTGTGATATATATATATATATATTAGTGAAACTGGAGGAATACTAGTCGGCAGAACTTGGTGTGATACTAAACTGGAGTAAAAATCACACATTCTGGGTCTTGGCTTGTCATAATGGACCTTTCCATTTTTAGCTATGCCCCACCCATCACTAACTAACCTCCACCCACACCTCGCCGTGTTGGGATTGATCGATCCCCAAATGCCCTAGCTATCAATTTCCTGAAAACTATGCAGGGAAGCTGTTGAATATTTAGTAACTAATTTGATTGGGTAACACCCAGTCAAATTAGTTTCAAAATATTCAACAGAATATTTATTAAATAGTAAAAGCAAACAATTTGTACAACAACGCATAGACCGTCTTCAAATATGTGTTCGTGACGTACTTATCGACGTCATTCATTATGATGTCATTGTACACGATTATTGTTTTGTCTGATCTTAGCCTATGTATTCCACTATATTTAGCCATTCCAGTTACATTATTAAAGATACGCTCGCATTACATCAAAGTAGGTCAAGTTGTCCTTGAGCAAACTCGTCCCAGATACTCGTAATTTTTCAATTCTTCCAAAGTCAAGTGGTCTGATAATTACTAATGTAGTGGTTTTTGAAAATGTTAATCATACAAGGTTGTCAATGTAGGTTGGTTGGTTTATCAGACAACAAACAAGTACAGTGCTTTAAGTTATTGTTTATTGACATGCAGTTCAAATGTTATTGGTTAAATATACAATGGCCATTTCAATATATAAATTTTAGCCACCATTGTAGGTCACAGAATACATATTTTTGAAAATTTACCACTGGAATGACTGGACTGTTTAGAGCCAGTTATCCCAGTGTTAAACTTTCAAAAATACGTATTTTGGTGATCTACAATAGTGGCCAAAAGTGTTAAGTGCTAAAGGTTAATAAACTATGCATAGTTAATATTCTCTATATACACATTAAAGGTATTTACACAATGTCATAACTAGTGCTTTCAACATGTTTAATGAAGTGCTTTATAATTAGATATTTCAGATGAGGACCCCATGGGACCCCCATATTTTACAGTGGGACCCCCAAATCTGAGTGTGGGGTCCTTGGGACCCCCAAAAATCAGATGTTGTGGGCAACACTGGATGGGTGGGTACCCTGGAAAGGTGAATTAAAGATAAATCCAGGTGAACACTATAGCCCTTGTTGTATCTACATATTGTACGAATGTAATTATTATTTTATGCTTTCTATGTCTCTCTGTACAGATGCTCTTCCTTCAGCTATGCATTGGTGTCACATGATCTGCCATGCTGCCTGGCTTCGTCAGCAACTTCAAAATAAACTTATCTCGCAAACCTTTCCAGCATTCCTTCGTTCTACAGCTGTGAGTAGTACTGCATGTGCAGGCCTGTAGGGTGCAGATGTTAAATTTCTAGAACAATTTAACAGGCATGTTGATAACAAAAAAAGGAAAAAAAAAGAACACATGTTGAGCATCCAAATAAAGTTAATTCGATACACCATGCAATGTTTACATGCCAAGTGTCTAATGGACCTTTCCATTTTTTAGCTATGCCCCGCCCATCACTAGCTAAGCTCCACCCACACCTCGCCGTGTTTGGATTGATCGATCCCCGAATGCCCTAGCTATCAATTTCCTGAAAACTATACAGGGAAGCTGTTGAATATTTTGTAACTAATTAGACTGGGTGCTGTTGCTGCCACAGGCAGCAACAGCGCCCAGTCAAATTAGTTTCAAAATATTCAACAGAATATTTATTAAATAGTAAAAGCAAACAATTTGTACAACAGCCCATAGACCGTCATCAAATATGCGTTCGTGACGTACTTATCGACGTCATTCATTATGATGTCATTGTACACATCACACAGTTCATTATGACGTCATATGATGGGTGGGTACTCTGGAAAGGTGAATTGTTATCAGACTCAGATAAATATGCAGCCACACCTATCTATAGCTATTCCCAAAATATGGAAGTTCTTTTACCCTGTAACATGTAAGCTAGCCAAAAATGCCTGCAGTTGTTCTGAGAAATGTCCATTTTGCAGACCGAGCGAAGACTGTTTTTGAAAATGTATCATTAGAATGACTGGCTCCATAAATAGTCTTCTCTTTGCTTTCGTCTGTAAATAGAGACTTCTAGAGACCAGTTTATAAATCAGAAGCCCTTTTTCGACCAGCCTGAGTGTTAAAGCGCTAATAAAGGAATATGTTATTAGACTATCGCTGTTTGATTTCTTCACAAATGAGTCACTTCATGAAAAGGTGTAACCAAAGTGTGACATGATGGTAATTTTCCAGAAAATTACATTTTCACAGTCATTTAGTTACAAAGGTACGGCCAAAAGTAATACAAAATTGTAATTAAGAAGATAGATTTTTGAAATAATAAAAATTCTACCAAATTCACGGTGTTGCAAATGCAACAAGGACAACAAAAGCTTAATCCAATGATATAACTATTAATAAATGTAATATAACCAAATGATTTTAGCAATTGAATTTGTAATAACTATAAGGATTTCAATAAAATTCATAATCAGTCCTTGCAAAATGTTGCAAAGCATTGACTGAAAATGTCATTTTAAACGTCTTGTGAGGATTTGAGATCGATAATGAATTTCAATTAATATTATGCTCTATTGCACTATTTAAATACAATAACCTCACTTGGAGTGAGAGAAAATATGTGAGACAGCTCAATAACGATATTAAATGATGCCTCAGTCTAAAACACGCCACCGCTCACTATGACGTCACACCGGGAACGGTGCTGTGAGCTGGGGCAATATTTCTCTGTCTTTAGTAGCCTACAACTCATGCGGATGGCAGTGAAAGCCGCGATGTCACTGCCTAAAATGTAAACAAACAGTGTGTTCTTGATACTATTTTACGTAGACTACAAACAAATAGATTAGTTTACTATTCATGATCTAGGCCGACATCTGTCCATGTAGCCTACACGCACGCCGTAGGCTATATTTCCCACTGCTCTAATAGAATAACGTCTAAAGCACATGAGATGACTGAAAATGTATACCACTGGTATTTTTGCATAAGCCTACTTTTGCAAATCTCAAACCAATGTAATTTCAGGTTAAATTCACGTACACGAAACCCGCTGTTACTGTCACCACCAACTGCATGGCGTATGTTAGCATTATGATGTTAGTCACCATACAGGTCGATCTGTCCTTTAATCGACAAAAATATCATCCATATTACTGAATCTCTGTGCAACTTGAACAATGTATAGTGTCCATGTGCGAACAATTAATTGGCATACAACACTGATGTATAAAAAAATAGGCGCGTAAATGCCTAATACACGCAGTAGTAGGCACGTATGCTCCCTATGGTATTATTTTGAATAGTAATCTGATAGGAATTGATGGTCGCTTCCCGGTGTGACGTCAACTTTAGCTTCATAGCTGAAAACGGTTGGTTGTCAAGATGGTTGCTATAAGGCTTGCGCGATTTTTGATTTGAAACATCGCGATCGATTTCATGAAAAAAAATAGCGATTTTCGATTAAATCGTAGGTCCAAATTCCCAAAAGCATAAACCGGGTTAACGTGACTCGTTTCTAGAAAGTTTAAATAAATCATACAAAAATAGCACGAAATTAGAACACATGATGTTCATGCGACGAATTCTTACCATCCTACGTCTATGCTTAATGTATATCTTATATCCATCATCGCGGGCGTGAACTTATTAATTGGGACCGCCTAAATATTGCGTGTAGTTTAATAAATATTATTTAATTCATCAAAATTTGAGATAAAATGTCGCCGAGAAAAAAATATAAATTACGTTGTGCTTCTGCTTATGGCCTCCCTTTGTAGAACGAGTTTAGGTAATTACCGGAGTAACGCGAAGACGCTAATCAAACAATCTGGAATGTTGTTGCTTTATTTTCTTTAATTTGACATGACAACCGAATCAAAAAGGAAAAATTATTAGACCGTCTGAAATTGCTAACTCTAGAATTAAACAGAATTATGTTCACTGATTGCCTAACACTCTGAAACTGTATATACTTGACATTTCACAACAGACTCAGGGTCTGCAGCGAAAGAAAGAAAATTATATGGCGATTCGCCGGACTAACTAGCTGGTTTTCTCAATGACAAAGGTGTTACCTCGCTATTGTTAGCTTGTTTATTGTAGCGCTTTGTGTTGTGATTCGTAATTATTAGACACATGCATGGCACGGCGGGATATACACACAATGAACACAGACGTGACTCGATTTTAAGTGTACTCATGTACTGATATAATGCGAAGGAAAAGTACACACTTCAGATTTTGTAAAAACAAGAAATTTTTGACGATTTTCCGGTCTTTCCTCAATTACATCGTAAAAATCGCAATTAAAAAAATAAATCGAACTTCACGATAATGATTAAATCGAAAAATCGCGCAAGCCTAGTTGCTATGTGCTTATCTCAGCTTTGGCTGGGCCGATTTAAAAAATTTAAATAGCATTTTGTTCTTTTAGTAAAGGAGAATATATATTATGATTGTCAAGTTAATCAGAGCAATTGGGTAGCTAGTCCTCACAACAGCTTTAAGGTATTAATTGCTGGGAAATCCTCACTACACATCTTAGAATGGAATATTTTAGGGGTAATTGGCGTGATCAAAAAGTAATATTAAACAAATAATATTGTAATAAGATGAAATTATAAAGTCACAACACAGCTTAGAGCTTAATATTACACATAGAGAATGTTAAACATATCTGTATTATATGTTGTGAAAGTAACAAGGACACCAAAATTATGTTGATCCCTCATTTGCTAAATGCTGGTCAGATTAAAGTGTCATAGGTGAATAATAAAAAATTAGAAATTTTTTTTCAAGGTATTGCAAAATCGTAATGAGGATACCAAATGTTACATTCATCGCGGGTTGTTAAATGAACTATCTTAGAAAAGCCCACTGATAAGACCCACATGTACGTGTCTCCCTACAGGCCTGATGAGAAGTGCAGCTTATTCTCTGTCTTGTTTTCAGCTTGAGAGAGAAGCCTGCTTGATAGACCACCTGTATTTTAGGGCCAACTGTTTGTGTTCTCTCTTAATCCTTTAAACCCTCCAACTGACCAAATACGCTTTCTGCAGTGCTCTTGGAGAATGTCCATTTGAGACCAAGAGAAGACTATTTTTGAAACTGTATCACTGGAAGGATTGGTTATAAAGGCAGTCATTCTACTTTAAAAAATAGTCTCCTCTTGGTCTGCTAATGGCCATTTCTCCTGACCACTGCAGAAACTGTTTTTGGCTGGCTTGAGTGTTAAAAAGTTAATGGTCAGGATTGCTCAGGTAAATTTAAATATTTGGTCTTTGAATGCCCAAGAGAAGACAATTTTTGAAAATGTACCACTAATATGACTGATGTAATTATTGAGCCAGAGATTTTAGTGGTAAATTGTAAAATAGTCTTCTCTTTTCCTGCAAATGAACTTTCCAAAACCACAAGAGAGGTCAGCTTTGACCAGGTAGGCCATTAACGGTTAAATACTAATGTATATTATTTTGGCCTTTTTACTGACAAATTATCTTTATTATCCCTTGCAATGGTCTTGATTAATGTCCATTGGTAGGCTGAGAGGCTATTTAAAAAAATTTACAATTGGAGGGATTGGCTTGATAACCGAACCTGCAATTCCAGTGGTAATTGTTCAAAAATCGCTTTCTCTCAGCCTACAAATGGACACTCAATGAGTAAAAATTCAGGTTTTTGTCTAATTTTAACCATTAAATGTTTACGGCTATCGTAATGCGTCTTATCCAGCGCTGCAATATGGTGTGTAAGAGATTGAATCTAGCTGAATCTATTTAATCTAGACCTACAGTATAGCTCATAAAACGAAAACATGTTAATTTGTACAATTTTGAACATAATGTAAGAAATGGTTTGTTGAGATAAATACACAGTGTCAATTACAGTGTTGAAAAGTCAAGTCACACTTATTACTTGCAAGCCGAGGTATGCTCAGTTCACCAATTGGGTTTGAGATGATGGTCTAGCTTAACCCTCTAATGGTAAAGACTTGTCAAGAAAGTTCAAACGTTTGCTTTGTTAATGTCCGCATGCAAGCCAAAAGAAGACTATTTTTGGGAATTTACCACTGAAATGACTGGCTCGGTTATTGAGCATAATTGAGCCAGACATTCCATGGAGAAAATTCCAAAGATTGTCTTCTCTTGGCCTGCAAATTGTCATTCCTCAAGACCTCTTCGTGGGTTCGGACCAACTTGATCAGGTAAAGGGTTAAAGCTGTTATATCAATTGAGAATTCCAATTGTATGAATGTTGCAGCGCTGGCTATATTGCTTTGTGATAGCTTTAAGAAATCACTGACTAGTGTGCGGTGTTTCGTAAGGTGATCTTTTAACACAGGTTTGTCTATTTCTCAAAGCTCTGTATAATAGTGCTGCTTTCACACAGCATGAACGAAGCTTTTGTCCTCTGCTTTGCCTATGGCGTGTAATTTTGAAATCCACTTTTCAAACTCTCAACACACAAACCACAGAGTCTCCATCTCAAAGCATCCATTGTTTGAGTATTTTGAGAATAATTTGACTGGAACACAAACTTCTTTAGACAGCAATGTCTTCCAGTCAAATTAATTTTAACGTATTCAATCAAATATTTCATTTGTCATACCTGATCTGCTGTGTTGAGAGGGTTTGACCCATGCATATTATTAATATATTCCGCTACACTAAACTTATGCATGAATTTTAGTGTGTTCAAGTTGATATTGTACTAGGTTAGTGATCCATTGCTCATTGCTATTTAACTGTTTGATGTAAGCATGTACAATTAGCATGGTTAGAAAAATTAACCACTGATCCCGTGATCAGTAGACATTTTTTGCATACGGATGCTAAGTTAGTGATCTATTGCTCATTGCTATTTAACTGTTTGATGTAAGCATGTACAATTAGCATGGTTAGAAAAATTAACCACTGATCCCGTGATCAGTAGACATTTTTTGCATACGGATGCTAAGTTAGTGATCTATTGCTCATTGCTATTTAACTGTTTGATGTAAGCATGTACAATTACCATGGTTAGAAATTAACCACTGATCCTGTGATCCGTAGACATTTCTTGCATACGGATCAGTAACGGATCACTGCTTGAAGACAGTAACTGATCCAGCTGGATCAGTGTTTCAGTGGTCCGGTGGTCCGGTGACAGTTGTAACAGCAAGCTGTTGTGTTTTAACCCATTAATATTCAAGCCGACCAAAATCTCTTTTACTTTTTCTATTTGCTGGTAAAGAGAATACTATTTTCGAAAATGTGCTACTAGAATGACAGCCATTCAAATGGTGATCTGAAAAAATAGTTCTCTTGGCATGTAAATGGACATTCACTAAGCGATTAATGTTGATCTCCTTGAGATTAAATGATTCATTTTCTTATTAATATGGTCTAAATAATGCATTCAGAACTTTTGATTAATTTTATGTTCAGTGCGGTACGGATCAGTACTAAATGCACGTGATCTGTGAATTTTCTGGAGCACTAATCCGTACGGATCACAAAGTTAATTTTTAGCCCTGAATTATATATTTTCGTTTCAGCTAACTAATACTTTAATTATCAAGCCAGCCAAAATCAACTTTTGTGGTAGTCTTGAGAAATGGTCTTTTGTTGGACACGAGACTATTTTTGAAATTGTACCACTGGAATTACTGAATCGATAACCCGAGCCAGGGATTCCAGGGTTAATTTTCAAATTTTCTCTTGGCCTACAAATGGACATTCACTGATCTGTTCATGCTCCATGCATCATAGCAATGACCAGGAGCATGGTAAACCAGCAGCAATTCCAGCATGTTTTGTTATTTCCTGACATCAAAAACAAACTGTCAGTCAGTTAACCTGCACTGATTATCCTTCCCTGCATGTGTCTGACAGTCCCCATGTCTGTCCATCTGTCTACCACTCCGCTCATTTGACTGTCTGTCTCTCTCTGTCCACCCATCCATCCATCTCTCAGCCCAATACACCTGTCCATCTGATGTCTGCCTATCTTTAAAAATGGTCGCACATTTTCTTATTTCTTGACAGATTGAATCCACCCTGATAAAATATGGAGCCTAATATAAACATTGTCTCGCAGTCCTCAATCATATGAGTAATTCTCATAACACAGGCCAGATGGACAGACTGATGGAGATGACGGCAATGTCCCCGCTGTTTTCTTTCAAAATGTTGGGATAATTATTTAATGCTTTATATACATACATAGTAAATATGCTGTTTATTTTATCAGTCATTGTCAATGAAGATTTTCACTAAAAGCTATGCCCTGCCCATTTCTATCTAAGCTCAACCCACTGTGTATGGGTATTTGAATCAACTTTTAATGCTTTGAACTATGAATCCCAAAATCTAAATTTCAAGGTAAATTTATGTAAAGGGAAGCGATTGATGATTTTGAAACTAATTTAACTTGGAGCTGTTGCTGCCCTGGCAACCATAACTTCCAGTCAAATTATAGTTTCAAAATATTCAGAAGAAATTTTATTAGATTGTAAATTCAACAAAGATATACAATGGAGGAATCCAGTTTTAGCTATGCCCCGCCCATCTCTAGTTAATCTCCACCCACACTTCGCCTGTGTTGGGATCGATCGATCCCTGAACTCACTGACTATCAATTTTCAGAAAACTATACAGGTAACCTATTGAATAATTTTGAAACTAATCTGACTGTGCCCAGTCAAATTTGTTTCAAAATATTGAACAGTATGTTTATTAAATAGTAAAGACATAAAATTTGTACACCAATGCTTAGTCCATCATCAATTAACCATTTGTGACGAGTGTAGACATTGTTTATGATGTCATCATACACGTCACATAATTGATTATGACGTCATATGATTGATGGATAAACTCGAATCCTTCTTTCAGATGGTTACTATCCAACGTTTATCCCTTTCATATCAGACCTACACTTACATCATTTAATTGTGACTTCAACTAAATGATACTTGAGTGACATCAGATCACGCCGTTATGTTTAATTTGCTTTCAGAGAAGCATGTCGTCTCGTCACCAACTCTCAGACAAGTTCAAGGGCACAGACAAAAATGTATGGTAAGGAATTTATACACACCCAATTCATGAACTGTTGTCTACGTATGATTGTATTTACCCATTGTCTCTGTACAATTACTCTGAGTTTACTTAATTGATGCAAGACTGTAAATCAAATTTCTTTAACCATCTAGTGGTCATACCTGCAAAAACTGGCCTCTGCTATGCTCTTGTGGAATGTCCATTTACAGGCAAAGAGAATACAATTTTTGTAAATTTACCACTGCAATGACTGGCTCGATAAACGAGCCAGTCATTCCAGTGATAAATTTTCCAAAATTGTATTCTCTTGGCCTGTAAATGGACATTCAATAAGAAAATACTTTAAACTTTTTTACCAAATTTGGCCTTTAAAGCGTTAATAAGATAGAACAAATCCTTTACGGCGTGACGGACACTCTGTTGAATATTTTCAAACATATTCAATATTTTTCTCGTATAGTTGTCTCTAAATTCAGATACTGGAATTTTACACATTAGCAGAATAATATCAAACATTGAGACTGATTTGAGTATTGTCTGAAGCTGTTTCTTTTAACCCTTGAAATGTCAGTTTCCCAATTTAAAGACGAATATTTTGAAAATTAATTTGACTGGCATGTGCTCCTTTTCAGATTAGTTTCAAAATATCCAAAAGAAATTCAACACAATTTCCCTACCTACTAGAGAAATTGGTGTCTCTGGACTGTAAGGATTGAATGGTACCTGTCTAAGCCATCCAAAAACGGGCTTGTCAGTTGGCAGTAGTCTCAACGAATGTCCATTTGCAGGCCAAGATAAGACTATTTTTGAAATTTTGCCACAGGAATGAATGATAATCGAGCCAGTCATTTCAATGGTAAATTTTCAAAAATAAATGAATATTCAGTACCCAAATATTTTGATATTCTTGAAAATATTTTGCTCCCCTGAAACTGTGAAACCATCTTGGAGGCAGGTTTCGCAATTTTTGGTTTAGTCTGGTTTCGTAAAACTATCCATTCGATAATGAGTATAGCAGCAGAATGCCACCAGTTATTGCACATAGAAGTGTCGTTGTCATAATTCCTGCGCTAAGCCTTCTACAATCAGCATTTTCACAAAGTTTTCAATGCTCTCGCCGTCAAATTCCATAATATTCATCACTTTTCAGAGAGCCATTCTGAAACCGAAAAAAGTGTTTCAATTATTTGAAACTATGCATTCGTTTATAGAACCAGTTTCCGTTTCATGAAACTGTTCATTTTGTTATTGAAACCTACCAACAAGTTTCAGATTGACTCGAAACTGTATTCGTTTATCAGAGTAGTGAAACTACAAACCAGTTTTGTAAAACCGAAACCAGTTTCGCCATAATCGATTAGGCCCTAATATGTGTGGGAATAAATATGGCCATCAGCAGGTTGGCAACTGACAGGATGCTGTAGAATATTGAGATTTTGTCGACCACCTGATAGTCATAAATTTAGCTTGAAAACTAAAACCAGCTTAACCCTTTAACACTCAAATTTGTTCCAAATTTTTTTAATTTTCTCATAGAAAATATCCATTTGCAGACCAAGGGTAGACTGTTTTATTTAAATTTACCACTGAAATCACTGGCTCGGTTATCGAGCCAGTCATTCCAGGGGTAAATTTTCAAAAATAATCTCTTGGTCTGTAAATGGACATTTCTCAGGACCACTGCAGAAGTCGTTTTTGACTGATATGAGGGTTAAAGGGTTAATGTGTTACTGACTGCACATTGGGAAGACGTGTTACCTAGAACTAGAACGTTAAAATCATCAGTGAGAGGTTATTCCATTTTTCCCAAGCATAGCGGTCACCCAACATGTAAATCCATGTCAGCAGACAAGTACATTGACCTGTTAAATAATTTAATGAGGAGCTCGAGTTGCTGTGGAGTTTAACTCTTTAACACTTATATCAGCGAAAAACAAATTCAACAGTGGTCTTGAGAAATGTCCATTTGCAGACCAAGAGAAGACTATTTTTGAAAATTTAGCACTGGAATGACTGGCTCGATAAACGTGGTAAATTTTCAAAAAAGTCTCTTGGTCTGCAAATCGACATTTTCTATGATAAAATTAAAATTTTTAATAAACAAATTCGAGGTTAATGGGTTAAGTACAAGTTTTTCTTCAATGAGTCTGTATGCTTGCATTTCAGGGTTGAGTTCACAACCTTAGCCGTTGAAACCAAGTCTGTCAATCTGGGTCAGGTACAGAGATTAAATAATTCAGTAAATTTGTGTCATGATGATCACATTAGCTATTACCGTGTCTGTCTGCACATTATCAGATATGTCTGTGCATTTAATTGTTTCTCGGCAGATTAATCCTGATTCTATTATCTTCTTAAAAAAGTGTTTGTTTTAGTTCCTTGGAATTCTGCTTCCATATGCGTACTATAAGATGACTATTTTTGACAATCTGTTATTGCAATGACTGGCCAGGTTCTTTTTTTTAATTGTCTGTTTGCCTACCAATGGACATTTGTGAAAAGGCCGGTTTTGGTCGGATTGAGCATTTAAAGGGTTAGATTTGTTTACTTGTATCTAGGCTATCTTGCCACTTTGGACTAGACCCACCACTCAAATAATTTAATCAGTCTACAGTATTAACTCAGAAATAACTTAACATGTTTCCAAAACAAAATAAAATGTACTCTTGACCATTTTGCACATAAATGGATTGAAAGACACATATGTCAGTGAATAACAACGTGGTCAGTTGTATGAGCTACTTGTAGAAGGTTATTTAGCCTGACGCTTGGTCGCAATGTGAGACCAAAAGTCTGAATGATCTAGACTGGAATTTTCATCCCTTTTATACCCTTGCTATGCGAGCCTGTGGATTGTGTTGATCTTGACTATACAGTATATGGGCAGAAAAAACCCAGATTGACGGTTCCCCCATTTGAAATTTTTGGATGTTTGGCGGTATGGTCAAACATTTTACCGGTTGACCTGTATTTTACCGGTTGGGGTCAAGTTTACCGGTTGTGACTTTTTTACCAGTTGTGCCTTTTTTTTACCTGAATGCCACCATAAAACCATCACGGCTAACACCACCTTCAACCGAAGGAGTGGCAAGCTGTTCAACAGTGGACCTTCCAAGACCACAGGCTGTTAGAGCACAGAAACGGAGAAGGCTAGCTCACATACAGGCCTAACACACGGATCTTGACGCACCTTCAAAATCAGATTCCAAAAACATCTGAGATCGATATCAAACTGCTATGCGAATGAACGATACGACACACCCATATCCAGACATTTTGATAAACATGGACATTCTAGAACTGACATGCAGTCCAGAATTATCCAGGTACTCTCATCAGACCCGGATGATGAAAACTCCACCCCATGGAGAAAGAATGTCATTGGATACACCAACTCCACACAATGGAGCCTATAGGCATAAACCTAGCAAGATAAGGGACGCCTCTCCCTGGACCAACACGACCACCATGGGCGGACACGCCCAGTACATCGTTATTAGTCCCCCCCCAGTACATCGTTATTAGTCCCCCACCGGTAAAACCGGGGGGGGGGTCTATAGGTTTGCACTCTGTGTGTCTGTCCGTCTCTCTGTCTGTCCATCAGTCTGTCTGTCCGCCTGTCGCAGTTGGTTTTCCACACTTTTTTTCGAAGTCCTTCAAGGTTACAGACCAAGTTCGAGTTTCAGGCGTATGCGTCAATTTTTTTGTGGAGTTATGTCCCCTTTCGACTTAAGAAATACGAAAAATATCAGCTTTCCGCACTTTTTTTCGCTCTCCTTAAAGATATTTAAGGAAAAATCGGTAAATCGCTTTATTATAAGGGGTTACAGAGCAAGTTCGAGTTTCAGACATTTTCGTCAATTTTTCATGGAGTTATGCCCCCCCCCCCCCCTTTCAGCTTATGCAATACAAAAAAAATTAGTTTTCTGCCCTTTTTCTCACAGTCTTTCAAGATATTCAACTGAGAATTGGTACATTACTTTATTATGAGAAATTACAGACCAAGTTGGAGTTTCAGGCATATGCGTAAATCTTTGATGGAGCGAAAATCGGTGCGTCGCTTCAGTGTAAGGAGTTACAGAGCAAGTTCAAGTTTCAGACATTTTCATCAATTTTCCATGGAGTTATGCCCCCTTTTGACTTATGCAATACGAAAATATTAGTTTTCCGCACTTTTTTTCGCAGTCTCAAGATATTATACCGAGAGTTGCTACATTGCTTTGTTATGAGAAGTTACAGACCAAGCTTGAGTTTCAGGCGTATGCATAAATTCTTGGAGTTATATGCCCCCTTTCGACCTATGAAATACGAAAAATAAAAAATAATCTTTGTCTGCAAATGGACATTTTCGATGAGAAAGGTTGAAATATTCCTGTAGAAATTTGAGGTTAAATTGTCATCCAATTCAACAATGCTGGTAATAGGCCTCCTGAAGTCAATACAGATGATGAATACATCCTTACATCTTCATCTTTACATCTTTGGTCAAGTTTGGATGGCTAACTTGTTGGATTACTGAGCATGTGCAGTTGCTATACCCAAGCAAACGCTGTTTAGTCGACTATAGTTTGTTGGTACCCGATTCCCCATTGAATTACTATTGTAGTCTTTTTAGAGATTAACCCTTTCTGTTCTCTGTTTTGATGGCCTACGAAAATGGGTTATTTTTGTGCATTTAGATGTCCAAAAGCGTCCATATCAGTGGGAAGGAAATGGGTCTTGTTAACATTGACATACAATATGAAAGTATAATTTTATCAAACCTAAGTTAGTTAGTGAAATATTTACATTTTTATATGCATTTATTCGTGGCAAGTGTGGAGTATCCGCCATTTTGAAATTTACACAAATTTTTTGGAACCATGCTTGGGTCACTATAGTTGACTAGCTAGCTAGCTATTTCAAGTTTGGTTGGTGTGTAGTTAACTATAGTTAATTATGGTTAGCCATCTGAACTTGACCTTTGTCTCATAATCATGATAGTAGTTGCAGCCAGCCGTCTTCCGCTAACAGTCATGGGTGTAATTATGTCGATCATATAAGGTTCACTATGGTATTACAACCACATTTCTAGTTAATAGCTTGTAGCAGTGTCGCTAATATTTCCCATATCTTTAATAGTATAAGTCTGGATTTCTATATTCTAGAAGACTGAATATTGGAATGATGTAATTGTACAAAATTGAATTGTATTATAAGTGGATGTTATTAAATTTGATGTCATAAGATTGAATCCTTCAGATGTCTGTTGTTTGGACTGCCATGTTCTATTGACACGATGTGGAACCCCCATGCTCAATAAACCACATGATTTTTGCTTGGGATGGGGTACATAGCATGTTAGGTATTGTCAATGTTGGCATCTCTATGTACAATTCAACTCAGAAATAAGTTAACATATTTTCGAAACAAAATAAAACATACCGGTACTGCAGAACATTTTTAGCCTAATTTGAATGGAATTCATTGCTTCCAATCAAATTAAGTCCAAAATATTCAACAGAACAATCATGTGAAAAATTGTACTAAGTAACATATTTCTGTTTAAATTGTTTTGGAAATATATTTAGTTATGATCTGGATGATGTAATATCCTGTGTATATCTTCTCCCATTCAGGGTTTTCCTGACATGCTTCCACCTCAGCATGTGATTGAGAACCTAGCAGACATTGTGAATAGCCGTGAAGTGTCAGCACATCAGTATACCAGGAGCTTTGTAAGTAAGCTTACTAATACATGTTTTAGCCCTTTTACAGATGAATTCCCATATCTCATTTTCAAAGCAACCCATACAGGAAAAATGATGACTATTTTTTAATTCATTATACTGGAAGCTGTTGGTACTTAAATATTCAACAGAATACATTTTTTATCGTAAAAAATTAACTTTTGGATTTGTCGGTGAAAGGGTTAACCCTTTAGCCCTCGAATTTATTCACGAAAATTTAATTTTTCTCATATAAATTGTCCGTTTGCAAACCAAAGGAAAATATCTTTGAAAATTTATCACTGGAATGACTGGCTCGGTTATCGAGCCAGTCATTCCAGTGGTAAATCTTCAAAAATAGTCTTCTCTTGGTCTGCAAATGGGTATTTCTCAAGACGACTGTAGAAGAGATTTTTTGGCCAGCTTGGGTGTTAAAGGGTTAAATGTTCTAGTAGCTGTCTTAGTCAGTTGATAATGATAACACGATTCAAAATGCTATAGTGTTTAAGACTAATTTTATTATTTTTTGACACATTTTTTAGATATTATTTTTCACGACGCTTTAGCAAGTGTGAAAACTTGTTGAAAAAAATATCACCTTTTGAATCCTGTTATCATAATGTGTGTCTTGTGAATGTACATGATGCATTCTGTGTGCAGTCATGCATGTGGATGCTAGGCATGCATGCCTGTGTGTCTGCTCACAGCATATCAGCATCTGATTGATAAATTATTGTTGATGAAAATTACCTATTTGTGAACAAACTTCATGAAATCACGTCCTAATGAAAGAATTTGGTAAAAATGTCTGCAGGCATAGGCATGTGTGCGTGCGTGCGTGCGTGCGTGCCTGCGTGCGTGCGTGCGTGTGTGCATGCGAGCATATGTGTGTGTGTGGTGTGTGTGTGTGTGTGTGTGCGCGTGCGAGAGAGTGCGCGTGCGCGTGTGAGAGAGTGTGTGTACATGTGCGAGAGAGAGTGTGTGTGTGCGCGCGTGTGCGAGAGAGTGAGTGTGCACGTGCGAGAGAGTGCGCGTGCGAGAGTGTGCGCGCATGCGCGAGAGAGCGTGTGCGCGTGCGCGAGAGTGAGTGAGTGTGCGCGTGCGAGAGAGTGAGTGAGAGCGTGCGTGCGTGCGTGCGTGCGTGCGTGCGTGCGTGCGTGTGTGTGTGCTCACGCACGACTGATTGTCTTCGTGAATATTACGTCTGTCTGTTTTGTTTTGTTTTGTTTTTATTGTTATTAGCAATACTATTCTCGGTGTAAATTTCTATTACACTCAGGGTCATCCACGTTTAGTGAAAGCATTGGCAGACCTATATAGCCCTCTACTTGAGAGGCAGATAGATCCTATGAATGAGGTGATTGTATCAGCTGGAGCGTATGGCGCATTATTCTACTCCATCATGGGTTTTGTTAATCCTGGGGATGAGGTGAGATAACACATGTGCTTAATTGTATTAGTTCACCTGTACTGAATGACCACCTGAGCATATGCTGTGACAAATGTCTGTTGTTTCTCGTTTATTATCAACGTTCTTGAATGCACCTTTCCAATTTTAGCTATGCCCCGCCCATCTCTAGTTAAGCTCCACCTACACCTTGCTCATGTTTGGATCGATTGGTCCCTGAATGCCCTGACTATCAATTTCCCGAAAACTATACAGGTACGAGCTCTGTTGAATATGGCAGCAACATCGCCCAGTCAAATTAGTTTCAAAATAGTCAACAGAATATTTATTAAATAGTAAAGACATATAATTCGTACAACAATGCTTCAATCTTGAATTATGTATTCGTGCCATACTTATCTACGTCATTGATTATGATGTCATCATACACATCGCATACTTTATTACGACGTCATATGATGGATGGATAAACTGGAAAGGTCCATTGATTTGTTTTCTACTTTCCTATATGGCTGATGAAAGACATGGTCAGAACTATACTTGCGCTTGTTTTGGTAAGGGTGCTGAAGAAATATACTACAGCTCATAAATAAATAAAATCTTAGTACAATTTTGAACAAGATGTAAGAAAGGTTCTATTGAATATACCTTAGGCAGAAATGGATTACAATCAAATTAAATCCAAAATATTCACCAGTACCCTTTATTTTGTTGTGGGAACATGTTAGGCTTTTACTTCACCTGGCCCGTCTGTCCGGCCGTCAAATTGCATCTCATTTATGCTTCGACCAATTTAAACCAAATGTGGCTGGAAGGATCCTATCATGGTAGCCTCCAGAAGTCCTATACAGAATTTTGATTGGTCAATCTTTCTTGCGGCCATCTTTGATTTTCCGAAAATTTTCTCAAAATCATTTAAAATGATAGTCCTCCAATATAAATGGCCCGAATTCAACGAAACTTGAGTGGACTAATTCTACCCTGGTAGGCTTCGACACTTCTAATAAGCATTTTGATTGGTCAATATTTCTGGTGGACATCTTGAATTTTCTGGGAATAAGTTATCTTAAACGCCTACTTTTCATTAACCATGTGCCTGATTTCAAGCAAACTCGATTTGGAGGACCCTAGCCTGGTACGCTTCAGAAATTGTATACAGAATTTGGATTGGTCTATTTTTTGGCCGCCATCTTGAATATTAGAACAATAGCGGGAAATCGTTTGAAACGCTACTCCTCATTAACTGCTTGGGAAATTTCAACAAGACTTGGCTGAAAGGATACTAGGCTGGTGGTAGGTTTCAGACCATGTATACAGAATTTTGATTGGTCAATTTTTCTGGTGGCCATCTTGGATTTTCTGAAAATTTCTGGAAATCATTTAAACGACTACTACTCATTAACCACTTGGTTGATTTCAAGCAGACTTGGTTGGAAGTACCGAGTGGTATGCTTCAGAACTTGTATGCAGAATTTTGATTGATCTATTTTTTGGTGGCCATCTGGAATTTTCCAAAAAATGGATCCTTACCACCAAAGACCGTTACAAGCTTTCATTTTTCCCCGAGAACAATAAATGAGTGGAACTTGCTGACATCGGAAGCAGCAAAAGCTGACACGCTTGACAGCTTTAAGATCATGCTGGACAGGTTACCAGCTGATCATTGTCTTCATGTAAAGAAAGAGTAGAGCACTGTACATAGTTTTAATTTGAAACAGCCACTCGCTCGCTGCCTGTACATACAACGATGAGTAATTTACCCTCTTAAGAGGCCGTCTCATTATTTTGAAAGAAGAATTTTTATTGGTCAATTTTTCCGGTGGCCATCTTGAATTTTCTGAAAATGATTAGCCAATTTGTTCATCGGCCATTTTTAATTTTCTGAAAAATGGCTGGAAATTGTTTAAAAAACTTATTATCTGCTTGTTCCAGTGGCCATCTTTATTCAAAATTACATCTCAGGAACTGTTGTACGAATCACGCTGAAACTCATTAGATTTAATTTCATCGATAACTAAGGGTGATTGAAGTTTGCTCAAGAGAAGGTGATCGTTTATAAAATACGTATGTTATGGAACAATCAAAATCTTTTGTTTGTTGGCCATATTTGATTTTTGTATTGACCAGATAGAACCTAAGGTTCAATATGATTGTGTTGTCAGCACTCATCATTAATTTTCCGCCAAATATCGATTGTACCGAATTCCAAATTTTGTATTTTATGTCCTGTTACTGCTGAATTAAAAATATTATGTCTGTTCAAATGCTAATGGTACAAATGCTAATAGTTAAAGTGCTAATGGTCCAGGTGAGCGTTAAGGCCCTTGGGCCTCTTGTTTTAGCTGTAGTGTACTGTATCTGTGTAGTGAGTGGGTACCATTCATTATTTGTGCTAATCTCCAGTGTTTATTAGATCACTTGAAAATAAAATTGTTAAAATTGTAAGCTTCTATACGGTTAAATTGTGTGCCTAAATGTAACGAAATGAAATAAATCTTAACATATGATGATTTCATTCCATATAAATTAATTTTTTAGTTCTAAGTTTGAATTATTAACTCATGCTGACATGCAGTGCACTCGGTCTGTATTTTTTTTACCGTGATGTCAATGATGTGCATGCATGGTTTTATAGATCTGTACATAAATTTTGTTTTACGATATGATGGTGGTGCGTAAGATTGTGTATAAAAACTTGGTTTCTACATTAGAAGCATTGCTGGCAGAACGCATTTCCTTGCTTGGTATGGTAAACTAGTAGAACATGAAAAACAATGAACACAGATGTTTTCGACATTTTGCTAGTATTGTCACTGTGGACTGTGTACTATCTGTGTATATGGAGTACAGGTCATGCAACTATTGACACCTGCAATAAGGAAAGTTTGCTCCAAAATATGAAAAAAGATAACTACCCACCCGAGCTAATTTTTCTCGGCATGTTTCCTCAAACAACTTCTTTAGACCTAGGAATTGGTAATTTATATTAGGAAGTAGGAATTGTAAAAGTTATGATTGCGCATATATGGTATTGCCTGAACATTCAGCGCCATATCTCATTTTCTGCGTATTTTACGGAATCGTGGAAAATCATAATGTGTTGTGTGATCCTCTACTTAGTTTATACTTGTTACATTTTCACTTGTATGTTCTTCACTCTCTTGAATAATATTAATAATAATAATAATAATAATAATAGTGTCTGTTATTGCACAGGTAATCATCATTGAGCCATACTTTGATTGCTATGAGCCGATGGTGAGGATGGCTGGTGGCACACCTGTATTCATCTCACTCAGGCCGGTAATTAGCTTCTGTATGATCTTTAACCCTTTCATGACAAACCCGGCCTCCGCAATGGTCTAGAGGAATGTCCATCTTCATGTCAAGAGAAGACTATTTTTGAAAATTCACCATTGGAATAACTGGCTCAATAACCAAGCCATTCATTCTAGTGGTAAATCTTCAAAGACAGTCTTTTGGCCTGCAAATCAAGTATTATGATTTTCTTGGACAAATTTAGCCATTAAAAGGTTAATTATTATCACATATCATTCTAAATTCTTATAATTATTTCAAAGCTAAGTTCTGATGCAAGCGATTCATCTAAATGTGAGAAATATTATTTTTGTATATTTCTAATTAATTTCACTGGGAGTTGGTAGCGAGCAACGGCTTTCTCTCAAATTGCTTTTACGGTGTTATACAGAGTATGGGTTGCTCTGCAAATGAGAAATTCTCATTACAGTAATGAAGGAATTCAACCTGTGATGACGTACCATATGTTTTGGTCACACTGTAGTCATCTTGCTTCACACAGTAAACATAGAAATCTTGTGGAAATAGGTGGAAGGAGGATTGAATATAATAAGGATTGGTGAAAATGGTGCTGTAAGGTGTTACTGTAGTATTTAACAACATCTGACTGTAAATAAGGAATCCAGTTTATCGATCAATCATATGACGTTCATAATCAATCATGTCATGAATCAGTTATAAATTTTCTGAAATAGTGTTCGCTTGTTCAGCAAATGGGCATTTCTCAAAACCACTGTATGGCTATTTCCGAAAAAGTTGGTCCCGATCCCAGGATGATTCATAATACGGAAAAATTAGTTAACTCTCCAGGATGTAGAAATTGTTTGAGTGTAGCTTTCGTGACCATCTCGGTCACTTCTTCAGCACTAACTGACGGTCGCTGGCAACGTCACTCTGGTCAGTTCTTGTGGAGTCACGTGACAGCATGGACTGGTAGACTGCTGGTATACGGTAGCCCTCGTCTCTGTTCATGTTTGGTTGATGCTTGTAGATTTCTATGGCCTCTAACCTTCCACTGTATGGTCAGTTCTTGTGGAGTCACGTGACAGCATGGACTGGTAGACTGCTGGCATACGGTAGCCCTCGTCTCTGTTCATGGTTGGTTGATGCTTGTAGATTTCTATGGCCTCTAACCTTCCACTGTATGGTCAGTTCTTGTGGAGTCACGTGACAGCATGGACTGGTAGACTGCTGGTATATGGCAGCCCTCGTCTCTGTTCATGGTTGGTTGATGCTTGTAGATTTCTATGGCCTCTAACCTTCCACTGTATGGCTGTTTTTGGCCATCTTGGGTTTTAAAGGTTTAATATATATCTGCGTCTGTTTCAGATGTCTATATTTTTACATTGCTTTCTCTTGATTTTCAGTCTAAGAAATCTGGTTCACGCTTTTCCAGTGCGGATTGGAAGTTAGACGCTGATGAATTAGCAAGCAAATTTTCACCAAATACTCGCGCTATTGTGGTCAATACGCCAAATAATCCTTTGGGAAAGGTAATAGTATTATTAATATTATTTTTTAGACTTTGGAGAATAATGATATAGCTAGATCTGCATTCATGAGTCTCACATCTGAATCTGTTGTGTGAATATATTCACTCAATAGCTATTGTTATTGAGCAATCTGTATTGTTAGGTAGGATTGACTCGACACATATGCTAATGAACATAATTTATCATAAATATGCAAGGAAAAATGTATTTCTTGAAACTCATTGTGTTCGCGCGTGCACGCACGCACGCACGCATGCATGCACGCACGCACACATACACTGGTTGTATTGTAAGATATGACATCTGTGTTGTGTTATTGATCTGTATTGTGTTATTGAATAGTGATATTGCTGGTATGTGTAGGTGTTTTCTCGAGGTGAGCTGGAGATGATAGCAGACCTGTGTAAGAAACATGATGTTATCTGTATAGCTGATGAGGTCTATGAGTGGCTGGTCTACCCGGGTACTGAGCATATCAAAATTGGTAAGTGCATTATTGTGCTCATTAACCAGTGTCACGATTCTGAAGTCAACCTATCATTAAAACATGAAATCTAAATGATCACAAATAGCCTTCTATTGGCCTGAAAATTTAAGAACTTCTTATCCAATCTTAACCATTAAAAGCTTAAGATGCTGCTTTAACCCTTACCACTCTGATGTCAAAATTTAAATTTTTTTAATTAAATTAAAAGATGAACTGGTGTTCGTTTTTCAACAAATTTGTTGGAAGATGTTGCTGTCGTAAAATTGAAAAAATATCTTTAGGGTCCACACCACTGCGCATGCACACACACAGACACACATGCACCTTGAATAGTACCCTTAAAAATTGGACCCTTGAACACAAGGGTCCACTTTCAGCATGGGCCCGTCCCAATGTGCATGAACATGCATATTGAATGGTACCCTTGCTTTTGGGACCCCCCATTTGCGGGAACAAATAAGGAGCATGCCATGCGAATGTGCTGTTGAGGGGACCCGTGCCTGGTTCCAAGGCATATAAATAGCGAGCGCAAACCCAGTGCTTAGCATCCGACTTTAGTCCTCAAATCGAGGTCAAGCGTCAGGTAAACATGAAATATTGTGGCTTAACACGTTATATCTATTCTAGAAAACCAACACAAAACAGTCTCCAAGAGGAGATGATCCTACCTTCAATCTCAAAGCTAACCTTGCTTACAGAAACAGGAGAGAAAGGAGAGGAGGAAGAATTCATGGAAGCCAGAGACCACTTCGGCTAGCACGGACATCACTGAACCCCGGATCCGGACCAGTCAGAGGCCACGGCCCCAAAAAACAAGGGCCAGGATCCCTCCAAACCTTATGCCCATGTACAAGAGCTGGCGTAACGCCGCCTGCAAACAAGCAAGGCTGGAACAGACTATAGCCAACCTAACTACTGGCATAAAAATGGGCCAAGTCTCCCTGCACTTGGTTCCACGACAACTGTTTTTCCAGGCACGAGAGGAAAAAGAATTGTGCATGGCATGGTGAGACATGCAGAAAACAAAGGACCTAGACAGCGCACGGCTAGTCCAGCAGTTCCTAGAAAGGAAATGCGAAGGACTGCAGACAGTCAACCTAGGGTTCAAAACTACCTTCGCCCAGGCCACCAGCAGCAACCTGGGCGTAACTATCACTGCCGCCAGATCTTGCCAGTACCCACGAAGTGGATCCAGGAGCCCACGCAGAAACCGGGGCACCACATCCAGAAACACCAGACAAAACGCAAGCCTCTTGGTCAGATGTTGAAGCTACGCAGAATATGCTCCTCCAAAACTTATTTTTGTCTCGCCTGCGAAGCAGAAAACGAGACAGGTATCACTTTTCCGACGTCGATGGCGTCAACATTAAGGTTCTGCGTTTAGCACTTCTCAGCTTATATTTCAGGATTGGTTAAGCATATTGCAACTAAACTTGTATACATGGTTACCTATAATGATAGGAAGCAGCATGATGATGTTGGGGTCACAAGGTCAAAGGTCAAGGTTGCGGTGACCTTGATATAGAACTCTGTTATTTCAACATTAAGTTTTTGCATTTAGCGAAGCTTCTCAGCTTATATTTCGGGATCAATTAATCCTATTGCAACTAAACTTGGCTATGTGGTTGCTTATACTATTAGGAAGCAGCATGATGATACTGAGATCACAAGGTCAAAGGTCACTGTGACTTTGATACAAAACTCGGTTTTTTTAACTTAAGTTTTTGTGTTTAGCAAAACTTCTTGGCTTATCTTTCAGGATTGGTTAATCCGATTGGAACTAAACTTGGTTACGTTGTTACCTATAATGTTAGGAAGCAGCATGCTGACACTGACGTCAATGGTCAGTGTCGTTCTTACCTCTACATAACTTTGTTACTTTTCAATGTTAAGTTTGTAGGCATAGCAAATGTTATCATGTTATGTTTCGGAATTGCTTAACCCTAATGGAACACAACTTGGGTACATGGTTGCTTATGCCAAGCGAATACAGGATGGTGACATAGAGGTCACCCGGTCAAAGGTCAAGGCCATTCTAATGTTGCTATTTCACCTCTGCCTTTTTAACCGTAAGTTTTTCATTCAGCAAATCATTTATATTTCAGGATTGGTTAATCCTATTGGAACTAAACTTAAATACATGGTTATCTAAAATGCTAGGAAGCAGCATGATAATACGCAGGTTACAAGGTCAAAGGTCAATGCCACTGTGACAAACAGGAGACAGACAAGACATTTAATTCCGCCAAATTCTTGTTTACTCCAAAGCAACTCCCTTGTTAAACACTACAAGGCCTGCGGCTACCCATCAAACATCCTTCAGCAAGCACAAAACATTGCGGCTAACAAGGACAGAAAAACCATGTTGCCCTCCAACAAGCACAAGAAATTGCACCCGACCAATGTGTCCTCGTCACGGACTACAACCCTACATCTGTCCACGTCAAGAAAATTATCTCCCAATATTGGCCGGTCTTAGCAAGCAGCCCAATGGGTAGGGACATCTTCACCACACCCCCGCTCTTTGGTTACAGAAAAAATCCAACCATTGGAAACTGTCTAATCAGTGCCAAACTCCCTCCACTCCACCCTCCTCCCATCCTTATTCAACCAAACCCACTGACAGCATGAGCAACTGCAGTATTTGCAGCAAAATGACCAAAACCAGGTGCTTCCAAAGCTCATACACAGGATACGAATATATACAGCCAAAATCATAGGCATCTGTCGGACACGCAATCCAATGTACCGAACCTTGAAAATCAGGAAACAAGAACACTACAGACACATCTCTCACAATAGAGATTCTCCAGTAGCCCATCACTTCAACTCTCCAAACCATGGTAAAGAACATGTTTCCTTCCGCATCCCCCCCCCCCCCACACACATTTTCAAGCTTCTGACACAAGTTTTAGGCTGATAATCTATTGGGTAATGTTGTGATAAATGGGCCTGCCATACCTGGAATTGATATTCTTCCATGTGATACCACCATAGTGAGTAATCATACAGCGGTTTACTGCTCATTTTTCCCATTGTTTTAAAAAAACTTTGGGGGATATTGTAATCACTCCTGTCCATCTGTCTGTCCATCCATCCATCAATTCAACCAAATTTGATATGCGAGTTACCCATATGATTGCAGAGTGCAAGATGCTATTTTGCATTTGGCTCCACCTCAGGCGTCAAAGGGTCAAATTTGAACCTGCTGAAATCTATTGTAACACATCTCCTTCGAAACCGTTGGACGGAATTCAACCAAATTTGGTATGTGAGTTATCCATGTCAATGTCGAGTACATGAGTACATGTACATTCGGCCCGGCCCCCAGGTGGAGCTGTGTGTGTTGGTGGGTTAAGGTCAAAAGGTAAAAAACTGATTGTAATGCAACTCCTCTGAAACCATTGGACGGAATTCAATGAAATTTGGTATGTGAGTTACCTATATCAATGTGGAGTGGATGAGCACATTTACATTTGGCGCCACCCTTTTTGGATGGCGAATGGAGTGGGGTCAAAAGGCCAAGAAATTAATTGTAAGTCAACTCCTCTGAAACTGATTGCCAGAATTCAACCAAATTTGGTATGTAAGTTATGCATATCAATGTGGAGTGCATTAGCACATTTAGATTTGACCCCACCCCCAGGGGTGGGTGCGGTCCAAGTGTCAAGAAATTGATTGTAATGCAACTCTGACTGAATTCGATCAAATTTAATATGTGAGTTACCCATATCGATGTGGAGTGGATGATTACATTTACATTTGGCCCCACTCCCAAGGCGTGGGGAATGTCTTCAAAAGGTCATGAAATTGATTGTAATGCAACTCCTCTGACACTGTTGGATGAAATTCAACCAAATTTGGTGTGTGAGTTACCCATATGAGTGTGGAGTGCAGCAAGATGACCATTTGGCTTCGCCCCGGGCTTGGGTTGGGGGAGTGGTTCAAAAGTTAAAAGCAGTGAACGTGATGATGCGTCATCGACTGATCAATCTAGTTATAGGTTTAAATCACACTCACATTTACAAGATTTATCATAAACATGAATTAAATGCTTCTAGTCCATTTCCAGGCAAAGAGATGATTTTTTTTACAATTTACCACTCTAATGACTGGCTCGATAAGTGAGCCAGGCATTCTAGTCGTAAAGTTTCAAAGTTTCATCACTGCAAATGGACATTCTTAAGGACAGTGGCAAAGGCCAGCTTTGGCCGGCTTGACCAGCAAAGGGCTACACGACATTTTAACATTGCAGCCCACTATTTGAATAACCTCACAGTAAATTAGCAATATGTTTATTTGTACAATGATAGTGATTACTCAATGTACGAGACAAAAAACCTCACTAATATCATGATCATTACGCTTAAACCGTGCATATGATAACTGAGCCAGTCAGTCCAGTGGTAAATTTTCAAAAATGTTCTGGTCTGCAACTGGACATTTTCTATGAGGAAATTGAAATTTTCGTCAAAAATTCAAAGGTTAAAGGGTTAATTTGATTGGAAGCCATTGCTGCGTTAGGCAGGAATGGGTTCTGAGCAAATTAAATTAAAAATATTCAACAGTATGTTTTATTTTGTTTTGGGGAAATATTAAGTTACTTCTGTCCTGTATTGTAATCATGTGATAAATTGAATGTGAAATATGAAGTTATCTCAGATCCTCGATTTATCACACACATGTAGAAGATCTACCCAATGCTTGACGTATGTTGTATATTCTCAGCTACATTACCAGGAATGTGGGATCACACCATTACTATTGGCAGTGCAGGTAAAACATTCAGTATAACAGGATGGAAGCTGGGCTGGGCAGTGGCTCCTACAACGCTTATGCGACCGCTTCGGGTTGCCCATCAGAACTCGGTTTATGTCTGCTCTACTATCCTGCAGGTATGATATAGAACATTAATTCTGGTGAATACTTTTAAATTTGGTTGACTGGAAACTGGTCCTCTGGTCCTGTTTATTGTGCTTGACCTATTCAACCTGGCAGATGAGATACGACAAGTTTGCTACTCTGGGAGTTTGTAGAAACTGAGTAAAGTACAGTGGCAAGAGCCGTCAGTTAAATTATGTTCAGCACATTCGTCAAGATTCATGTATGAATTTGCTTCTCTGTTGTAGGTTTCAGAGCGGCCCTTGTATGTGCTTAAAGTGCTTGAATTCAAATGTGTTTGGTTTTAGCAAATTGACTTGAAAATACTCAAATTTGGCAGAAAACCGAGCCAGTCATTCCAGTGGTAAATTTAAAAAAATAGTCTTCTCTCGACCTGCAAATGAACATTCATTAAGAAGATATTTTGGCTTTCTTGTCCAAATTTAGTAATTAAATGGTTGAATTTGCATGTCCATTGAAGAATGAGAGTATTTAGAAATTAATGCAGCAGCAGCTGCATCCATTAAAATTATTAAACCAGGCTGAGAGCGGACAGCGCATTCCGGAGGGCAATTTTATTTTAGCATAATTTTTGGCTATAGGGAACATCGCTAATGAAAAAGTAAGTTTAATACCATATTGAGACCTCTTCTGTTGATTATTTTGAAAATAATTTGTCTAAAGGTCATTGCTGCCTAATGTAGTAATATCTGGATTGGTCAGTAACATTTGTTATCCTCGCCAAGTAAGTGGAGGAAGGTATTGCATTCAGGTCTTTGTCAATGTTGGATCTTTAAAAAACATAGATTCGGATTGGATCAAATTCAGGATCTATGGATATCTCGTAAACTACGTCTCCAAGGTGGCTCAGATTTTAACAAATGAATTGTTGTGACTGTACACAAGGATTTGCAATGTTGGGCAGGATCTGGAAAATCTGAAACCTTTACAATGTGACAAACTGGGAAGGATAAGGATTTGCAATCTCGGATTGTTCTTAAGAACCTTGCCCTGTAACGTTAAGATGGTATTGCTATCGGGTCTGTCTATGTGTGTGCGTGCATGTGTCTGTGTCAGAGTGTCTATCTACCTATGTCCGGAACTATATCTAAAAAACTACTTATCAGATTTGGCTAAAATTTTAACACAATGAATGAACTTGCCATGTAAGAGGATTCCCAGACATTGGCCATAATCCTGATAAAAGAACGCATATCTCGATCAGATTGGATTCTGGATCTGTGAATATCTCGTAAACTACTGATCTGATTTGGCTCAAATTTTAACATGAAATAGTGTGACCATACTAGGTCTGGGCGGTTTGACCTAAAAGAAAACTGGTGACTATCACTAATTAAACCGGTTTAACCGGAATACCGGTTTAAGGGGCTAGAATGATCAAAAATAATTTGAAATATGAAAATATGCTACAGTACATGTATTTTGCAATTTGGAATGGTAACTACGTATGACTGGTCACTTTGACGCTATCTATCGCAAAATAGTAGTTAAAATAAATAAAATAAATAAAGTCTGGTTCATGTGATGTCGTGAAAATAACACTAACTACTAAAATGTTGATTTTCAACACTGTTATTAGGTCACTATTTTCGAAAGCATAGTAAAATCTAAGGCATGAAAGTAGGAACCCGGATATGAGAGCGAGTTTAGGCTCCTAGTAGAGTAGCGCTGATATGGTTAGAGTTTGTATAACCACCTCCAGTATGATCTAGTCTAGTAAGTCACGTGTTTGTATTCGAGTACTCGGTATTTAGTGATACTCCTCAATAAACTCGTTCACGTGGGTAAATGTCATTCAGCACATAGCTAAAGGGTACCCATTTCCAGGAAATCGCACCTCAAGAATGCTCACAAAAAGCTATCTGGTTGACTATTTTTCGAGAGAATATTGCGCGATTCTATCTTAAATCTACTTAAATCAACACTGTATTCTGGAAGATATATGAAGATGAAAAGACAAAACGATGTGACCAAAAAAGTCACGTGATAAAAAATACTACGATTTACAGGAATTTCGTTCATAGAATCAATAGTAGTGAATATTCTGGCGAAAGAATTTGTTAACCAATCACATTACGCCTGCTCGTATTTGAGAGGCTAAGAGGTTTATTTTACTTGTAACTGGTCCGCCAACATAAGAAGCGACTTAATCGTTCTCATTTCTCGGGCGTTCAAGCAATTTGTCTCGTATGTCTTATTCCGTGCTGGATCATTTTATGTTTGTCGAAATCTAAGGGAAACAATGACATGTTTGGATTGGGAGTTCATTGTATAGCTTCGTTGTTTTCCTAGCGCGTTTCTTGAATTTTTTTGTATCGTGTCACATTTGGAATCCTAATTAAACATAGTAGAGACTCGAATTGACAAACGGATTATTCGTTACAAAGAAGAAATTTAGATTTTCAAATTATTCAATCTTACCTTGAACCTGCAGAGCTTACAGCATGTAAAATTCACTGCTGGCAAATCGAATCATATTTGCAGTGTCGATTTGTTGGGATTACACCAACACCCTTGCTTTTCCATGGCTAATAATTATAGATGACTATTTTTTATGGCCACTATTAGCAAATTTGTTACCCACTAGATGATAATATTAAACTCAAGTCAAGCACAAACTAGTTTAGGACAGTCACCAGATTTCGCACAATGGTTCTTCTTTTCTTTTTTTTCCGTAATGGTTTTTAAATCATCACCATAAAAAACTGTGAGACGTTGTGAAACCAGCCATAGACCATACACCATTCCACACCTTTGGGAGTGATCCGAAAAATAAAACCCCCAGAAAATTACATGACGAAAATGGAATGGCGAGGATCTGTATGTAATCTCTGATTGCTCTTGTTTTAAATGTATTCTTGGGATTTCACATTTAACTCTATTGAAGCCAAACATTTGTGAATCAATAACATGCTTAATGAAGTGTGTTAATGCTTAAATGGTCAGGATAAGCTTTTTACTTAGTAAATGTTCATTTGTAGGCCAAGAAAAGACTAAATTTACCACTGGAATGACCGGCTCCCTTATCAAGCCAGTCATTCTAGTGGCAAAATTAAGAAAATAGTCTTCTCTTGGCCTGCAGATAGACATTTCGCGACAGCGGTCAGTTTGGAATGGCTTGACCATTAAAGGATTAATGAGGCTATTATAGTTGTTTTTTCTATCAGGAGGCAGTGGCACGGGGGCTAGAACATGAGAATAAAATTCGAGACACTCCAGAATGTTATTTCAACTCCCTTCCAGTCGAGCTTCTTCCCAAGCGCGATGGTCTGGCGGCTGTACTGGAGTCACTGGGCATGAATCCCACTATCCCTGAGGCTGGCTACTTCATGATTGCAGACACAAGTCCATTGAGTATGTAACTGGAATGGTTTGTTTGTCATTCTCTAACATTGGACTGTCTACAATAGTACTTAGGAGAACATTTCTAATAGATTATTGTTAGCTCACTTGTCCAGGTTGACTAACAGATTATACCATGGCGACCGTCCATCCATCAGTCCATCCCTAAACATTTGCTTTAAACAGTAGCTCCTAAACCGCTTGGCAGATTTTAATCAAATTTGGCTAGAAGGGTCGTATCGTACTAGTCTATAGAACTTCTATTCAGATTTTTGATTGGTTGATTTCTTTCGGTGGACATTCCACTAATTTGCCGGAACCCTTTAAAACGCTACTCCTTAATCAATGGCCCCATTTCAATGAAATCCTGAGGGGAATGATCCTATGGCGGTTGGATTGAACATATCAAACAAGAATTTTTATTGGTCAATTCTTTTGGCTGCCATATTGGATTTTACGAAAAAATTATCCAGAAATGATTTAAAATGCATCTTCTCATAAACTGATTGGCGGATTTTAACCAAATTTGGCTATGTGCAGCATATGGCTTTCCGCACCAATTCTACTTAGAATTTTGATTGGTAATTTTTTAGGTGAAAATCTTGGGGATTTTTTGAAAAATTTATCGGAAATTGTCAAAACGCATCTCCTCAACTGCTTGATGGATTTCAAACCAAATTTGACTGGAAGGATTCTAGGGTGCTAGACTCCAGGACTGGAAACCCTTTATGAAAAATGTATCGTAAATTGTCAAAATGCATCTCTATAGTCGCTTGACAGATTTCAAGCAAATTTGACTTAAGGACCAGATGGTGGTATGTGGTAGGCTCCAGAACTTCTATTCAGAATTTTGATTGGTCAATCTTTGGGGGTGAAAAGCTTAAATTTTATGAAAAGTTTACAGGAACATATCAAAATGGATCTCATCCGTAGACATTTCGCGACAGAGGCCAATTTGTGGATTTTTAAACAAATTTGGCTGGAAGTATCCTACAGCGAGCCTCTAGAACGTCTAAATTCAGAATTTTGATTGGTCAATCTAGGATTTTCTGAAAATTTTCCTGAAACATTTTAAAGGCTGCTCCTTAATCAATGGACAGATTTCAACAAATGTTGTGTGGAATGATGTTGTAGTGGTTGGCTTCAATAAATCAAACGAGAATTTTGATTGGTAAATTTTTGGGTGGCCGTCTTGCACTTTCCAAAAATTATCCTTTGAAACGTATCTCCTCCTAAACCACTTGGTAGATTTTAACCAAATTTGCCAGGAAAGATCCTATGGTGGTAGCCTCTAAAACTTCTATTCCGAATTTTGATTGGTCAATATTTTGATGGCAATCTTTGATTTAATGAAAATTTTCCTGAATCATTAAAACGCCACTCCTTAATCAGATTACAATGGAACTTGGGTTGAACAATCCTATGGCGGTAGCTTTCAACATATCAAACAAGACTTTGGATTGGTCAATTTGTCTGGTAGCCATCTTGGATTTTCCTAAAATTATCCTTTCTGTCTATTTCAATGCATATGGTTCGAATGCTAATGCTCTAGGTGAGCGTCACAGGCCCTTGATTTGTACATACATGTATATGTACTAGTTATTGTTTCTTAAATAGCCATTAAATGGATGGCCATAGCCCATCAGTGACAGTGGCTATAATCCTATTATTGGGCTCGCTGCTTGTAAATAAGAAGACCATACTGTGAAATTTTTTTATCTGCTTGATTTGTCCATATTCACTACAGATTAACCCTTTCACCCCTGAAATTATTTAACAGTCAAATTGATATAAAGAATTTATTGTATCCATGCCGAACATCTTATGTGTCCATTTGGGTTTATTTTTAGATCAGTTGTCAGTCAGTCAGCCGGGCTCTTATGATGATCCCGCCTGTCTGCGGCACATTTGTTCTTCTTAGATGGATAGACACCAAAGATGGTCAAAATGTCCATATTGGCATCAAGATCGGCACCGCAAAAAAGTGTTATTCAGCCACGTGTCAAGGTCTTGTGTTCTCCTGCTTACCAGACATCCACATCTTGAACAAACATATACTGGTTTATAGCTGCTTCATGGTGCGACTAAAACACGCCAAAGACTCACAGTTATGTGAATATGTCATTCATTCTAATAGAATGACCCACTCAATATTAACCTTTAATGGTCAAATTTGGTTAAGAAAATAAAAATATTATTTATTGGATGTCCATTTGCAGGCCAATAGAGGGCTATTTTTTTAAATTTACCACTGGAATGACTGGCTCGGTTATCGAGCCAGTCATTCCAGTGGTAAATTAAAAAAAATAATCTTGACCTCTACAGTTTTAGCCGGCTTGACCATTAAAGGGGTAACAAAGTGACAGTTATGGGTTTAGAAAGAAATAAACTTTTAATGTTGGATAACAAATTGATGCTATCCTGGTGGATTCCAGCAGAGGTATTTCACATCAAGAGTATACTTACCTCCCTAATACTTTTGATATTGCTAAATATCGGCTTTCACTCAATAAAACACTCAGATTAAAAACAGTTAGGTGCCCCTACTGGGCAGGGAGTCAGAGGTAGTCCGGCGGATGCTCGCCCCACCACCGCGCATGCGCCGACTACTACTTCCTCTTTGCTCATTTATTGGCAAAGGGTTACATGCGGTTTTGTTGTTTTCATACTTTTCTGCGCGTTGCCTTGTTTTTCGCTCACGTTTGACGTTTATTTTTGGTGGAAGCATGTCGGAAAGGGAGGATTCGCCTCTAGAAGGAGCGGGATCGCTTTATCAGGTGAATTCTTTGATATGCTAGCGTGTTTTGTCCCGGTTTAATGTATTTCCGGGACTCGCGCTTACCGTGATTAGCGCCTGATTATGTTGGGTTTTTACAACATGGTGCTTCATATGTCTCATTTCTCTTTGTGTTTTGTCCACAGGTATCGCATAGAAGCTTTGGTGGACTTTTCGGCACAAGAGGATATGTTTTCTCTCCACCACGGTTCCATTTCCTACTAATACTGTTAGGTTATCTAACCAAAAGATCTATGTTCAGTGAGTTGGAGGCCTGTTATAAAGGTCTTCTCACTTTGCCCTCTTGCTCCAATTCCTTCCCCTGAGGTGGAGAGAATGTAGAGGCGTACTATGGTGGAGTTCTCCGGTTCATCACGTTGGATGGTTTGTCTATACAAGGATCAGGTATCTAATTATAATGTAAACAAAAGGGGAGATAATTTCCCTTTTTGCCAATACTAGAATTGGAAGGAGTTATCTCTGTATATCTGATTGTTGTGTACTCGAAATGCCAATTCAACGGAAATGTTCCGTTTTTACTTATACAATTCGTTCTTGCTCTTGGTGCTTGTTGCGGATCGATTAATTTGGTCACGAGAGTGATGACGTCATAATCGGCCTTGGCCTTTTTATTAACAATTAACGTTTTGTCCATGGCTGGTTCTTCTTGATTTCTGATCTTGAGATCCTGTCCTCTCTTTTTAGTTGGTTTTGAGTTTGCTAACCTTAACTATCTTGCTCATTGTCCCTGTCCTTTGTCCTGTTTCAGAGACCTGGTTGCCCGTCCTGCGGGAGGTTTCTGAAAAGCCGCTTCGTCCCGCACTTGTGCTTCAGCTGCAGTCCCTGTGGACCGTTGCTGAAGTGCGACGTATGTAAGCTATGGGGGGGCGAATTAATGTCTGATTTTCTCGCATTGCAGGCAAGGGAGAAGGTAATGGAGGAAGAGAGGAAGAAGAAGGAGAAAGTGTGTAAGAAGGGTAAGAAGAAGGCCTCATCCGCGGTGGATATGGAGGCCTTCAGGTCCGAAATGTTGCAAGAGATGCAGAGGACAATAAAGGATCTGGTCCCAGAGTTGCTTCGTGGCATGCTCCCTGGGCCAGCTCCTTTGTTGTCCTCGGCATCTGCTTACGAGCAGGTGATCCCCGCCTCTGAATCCGGTCTCTTTAGGTCCGGTCCGGTTGTGGATTCAGAGGTGGCCCCTTTGTTGGGGGCAGTCCAAGGCCCTGGCAGCAGGCATGGCGCCGCGCCGAGGGGCCGTGGACAACGGTTGTTGCTGGGACCCGCGGTCTGCTCATCAGACCCCGGGTATCCGCGCGCCGAAGGTGCCAAACCCTCCTATGGCACCTTTCCTGGCCAGTCCGGGTTAGCTTTCTTTGCTGACCCGGAGTCTAATCTTTCTGGCCAGGAAGAAGAGGATCTCCTGCTGGGGTCGCCTTCTGAGGACGTGGCCATGGAATACGACGTCTGTGCACCCCTCGCGGGGAATGCAGGCGACGTGTTCCATGGTTCTACTCACGCAGGAGTAGATTTCACGGTCCAGAGGGTGTCCCCGGGCGGTGCTGTTGACCACGGATACCGCATACCTCGGCTTGCCGATGGTATGGCTGGTGCTGGTCAGACCCGTGGTAGAGCGGTGTTTACCCCGCGCTCTGCCACGGCGCCTGCTCCTGGTCAAGCCGCGGATTTTAGCATGCCTGCTCTCTCGGGCCCGCATGCTTTTCCAGGCTTGCCAGGGGTATCAGCTTACCCGCCGTCGACATCAACTGCGAGTGCTCTGGAGGAAGACGAAGGCCCTCGTCTAGTAGAGCGCTCGCAGTTAGCCACGGAGGAGGATTGGTCGGACGCTTGCCAGTGGCTGGTGAGTGTTCGGCCAGATCTACCCGTGGAGCTGCCGGCTAGCCAGCGTGACCATAGGCCGTGGTTAGCTGGTAGGCCGGCGGCTACCGCTATGCCATCTCTGCCGCTTGCTGAGCATGTCGTGGACATGTTCGAAGCGGCAGAGGCGTCCATTAAGGTGAATGGACGTCTCGCGAAGGCCCCTCGCGAGGTGGCGAAGCGGTGCCGCATCGTGCCCCTGGATTACCAGCGGTACGGTGTGGTGCCAAAGCCGAGCGTTGATGATCGCGCGGCTTTGGGCGAAGATGCGCGGCCAGGCTCCCGTTCTGACACGGGAGTCTTGTGCTCGAACGCGTTGCATTCGGCAAATGCCGCGCTGCGGGATGCGGAGGAGAGTGGGAGAGCGTCGATTGCCGCTCTATCCCACGTTTCCCAGCTGCTACAAGGGGTGGTAGCGGCTTCCGCATCACGCCAACCTAGCCCGGTGACAGTCCAGAGAGCCATTCAGGATGGTATCAACCTGGCTTTGGACTGTTTGACGCGGGCGGTAACCAGAAGTGTCCGGGCGAGGCGCACGTTTGCACTTGACAATCTGTGCCCGTCCCAGGACCTGTATAATAGGCTGCTGCGGACGCCTATGACAGGTCCTGGTCTCTTTGGAGGTGAGGGATGCAGGCACCTCCAGGAGACGGTCACTCTGGTTAATAACCAGAGGGCGCTGCGGGAACAGTTTGAGGTGCTCCGGCGGGAGCGTGTTCGCGCGGCACCCCCTGCGTATCGTCCTCTGCAGGCTCGAGGTGGTGCTGGCCAGGTCAGGGGCCAGCCACCGTCGCAACGTAGGCCTAGGCCACGGGCGATTCGGCCAGCAGTGAGGGGGGCGCAGGCTCCCCAGCCGCACCCAGCCAGACAGCAGCCCGCGCACCGTGGTGCGCGCGGCGCTGGGCGGGGCGCGCGGGGATCTGGTCGCGGTAATCGGGCCTGATGGCCTGGTTACCGCGGTGGGAACCACTCCGGTGTTGCAGGCCGAGAGAACAGTGCCACTCTGGCCCTCCTTATGTCCACCTCTATCCCTAGGTGGACCGGTGGGCGGCCGTTTGGCCGCCCGCTTGCCAGAGTGGAAGCGGTTGACTCAGGACCGTTTAGTCTTGCGATGGCTTTCGGTCGGGTATCGTCCCGACTGGGTGACAGGCCCGCCATCGCGACTGTCTCTCGCGCCGATCTGGACTCCCATTCCACGGGATCCGGATCAGAGGTTGTGTATAGAGGAGGAAATAAATTCCCTCATACTAAAAGAAGCCATTCAGCCGGCACAGAGGTGCCCGGGCTTCTATTCAACCCTGTTCTTAGTAACAAAAAACACCGGAGGGTGGAGGCCGATTCTCAACCTCAAGCCGTTGAACAAGTTCATCGAGACACCCAGTTTCAAGATGGAGACTGTGCGCTCGGTGTTGGCGGGGTTAGAGCGAGGGATGTGGACAGCGTCGATAGATTTGAAGGATGCTTATTTCCACATTCCCATAGAGAGGAGTTTCCGTCGATTCCTGAGATTTGCATTTCAGGGCCGGCGGTGGGAATTCAGGGTGTTACCCTTCGGAATTTCCACGGCTCCTCGGGTCTTCACCCGTGTGGTTCTCGCGATCACTGCATACCTCCGCAGGAGAAGCATAGCAGTCCACACGTACATAGACGACTGGCTATTGAAAGCACACACCCGGGAAGCGTTGTCCGCCAATCTGGTGATTGTTTTGAAAACTCTCTCGGACTTGGGCTGGATAATCAATTTCCCGAAATCAGAGCTAACTCCATCCCAGAAGTTTGTTTACCTGGGCATGTTCTTCGATCTGGAGACGGGGTATGTGTACCCCACTCAGGAGAGGGTTCAAGTACTCATCTCGGTAATTCAGTCGGTGTGCGACAGTCGTCATGTCCTGGCACGGGTTTTCTTGAGAATGCTGGGCTTGATGGTTTCTTTGGAACCAGTCATTCCACAGGCCGCCTTGCGCAGGCGTCCGATCCAGTTGTTTCTCATGACACAGTGGACCCAGAGTTCAGGTTCGCTGGACTCGAACGTGCCGGTGTTGGCGCCTCTGATTCACCACCTGCAATGGTGGTTGAATACAGAGAATCTCTTGCTGGGGGTTTTGCTAACCCCTCCCCACCCTCAGGTGACTGTGTATACAGATGCATCGATGGAGGGGTGGGGAGCTTGTCTGGAAGAGTCCACAGTATCAGGGCTTTGGGATCTGGATCAGTCCAAGGAACATATCAATCTACTAGAGCTAAGAGCAGTAGTCCTGGGCCTGGAACATTTCTTACAGAAAGTTCAGGGCAAGATTGTTCTAATT
Organism: Chaetoderma sp. LZ-2023a; assembly: GCA_034401795.1. Lineage (NCBI taxonomy): Eukaryota > Metazoa > Mollusca > Caudofoveata > Chaetodermatida > Chaetodermatidae > Chaetoderma > Chaetoderma sp. LZ-2023a. Next base: position 22,175,468 of record CM067362.1, on the reverse strand, counting down.
CGTTCAGACAACTCAACAGTAGTGACTTACATAAACCGCCAGGGCGGAACGAAGTCGCCCAGTCTCTGTATGATGACATGGGGACTGCTTTGTTGGTGCCTGGATCATGGGATCACCTTGAAAGCAGTTCATATTCCGGGGAGGTTAAATCTGCTAGCAGACTCATTGAGCCGAAGGATGAGTGTTTTACCCACGGAATGGCAACTAAATCAATGTGTGGCGGATCGTCTGTTCGACCATTGGGGGAAACCCAACATAGATTTGTTCGCAATGAAGAAGAATGCGAAGATGACGACGTACGTCTCTCCGATTCCAGACCCAAGCGCTTTCGCAACAGATGCGTTAGCTATCAGCTGGGAGGGAATGTATGCATACGCATTCCCCCCAGCAATCCTGATTCCAAAGGTGCTTCAGAAAATCAGGCAGCAGGAGTGCCAAGTGCTTCTGATCGCCCCGGATTGGCCAAGCCGATCGTGGTATACGGATCTGCTGGACCTTCTGGTCTGCAATCCGGTTCCGCTGCCTCTGATGGACAACCTTATCTTCCAGGGCAAGGCCCTTCACGACAATCCGTCAATGTTCCGATTGACTGCGTGGATGTTGTCAAGGAATCTAGAATTAAGGAGGGCTTTTCTGAGCAAGCGGCCATGTTTATGGCCAAAGCCAGGAGGGGGTCAACCTCCAGAGCATATAATTATAAAATCAACAGATTTGCAGAATGGTGCTCAAAAAGATGTATTGATCCAATGGAATCATCTATTCAGGTAGTGGCTGATTTCCTCTGTCACCTATATGATGCCTATAGCCTCAAGCCTAACTCTATTGCTGGTTATAAGTCAGCTTTAATGACTGTTATTCCTTGCTTGGCTAATAGGGGGAGTGATGAAGTAAGTACATTAAATGTATTAATTAAAGGCATGGGCAATCTAAGACCAAGGAATCCTCCACTGATTCCGTCTTGGAGTTTATCACTGGTGCTCCAGGTACTAGGTGATAAGCCTTTTGAACCACTTAGTTCCATTTCTATGAAAATGTTAACTCTTAAAACTGTATTTTTAATTGCTGCGGCCTCGGCTAGGCGTAGGAGTGAAATTCACGCCTTATCAGCCGAGGTTGACCGTTTTGTGGTTACAGGGGAAGGCCTTAAGCTTCTACCTAGGATTAATTTCTTGTCTAAAAATCAGTCATTGAAATATCCAGGTCAACCTATTTTTTTGCCATCTTTAACTAGATATGATCCTAATTCTAAAGTATGGTGCCCCGTACGGGCGCTGCTCCGGTACAAACAGCGTACTTCGGAGTGGCGTACCGACCAGTCAGCGTTATGGTTGTCATATATTGAACCCCATGGTAGGGCGTCTAAGGACACCATTTCTAGGTGGATTGTGGAATGTATTCAATTTTGTCACAAATCCGCCACCGGGCGACAGGTTGACGTGGCCAAGGCTCACAGTGTCCGCGGTGTCGTGACATCCACTGCCCTTTTTAATGGGGTCCCTGTGGATGATATTATGTCAGTGGCTCAGTGGCACTGTGAGTCTAGTTTTACAGACCATTACCTCCGTGACACCTCTAACCCTCTCGCCTTGTCGATTTTGAAACAATAACCGCTTTATGTTTGTGAAGAGTGCCTCCGCATTGCTTATATACTTCGCCATTCAGCGACGGTGACAACCACTTGTCGGGACTGTATCATCCTTCTCTGCTGGAGTCATGATGACAGCTTCCTAGGACAACAAGGTCAGTCTTGTTCATGTGTTGTTCATTGTTTGTATTGTCACGTTACCCAGTGTTATTAATATGGTGATGGTTTATGTGGGTTGTGGTTCTTTATAGAGAGTATACGAAAATGGAGCCTTTTCGTCTCTGTCCTATAGTACTTAGCACTAGTACGAAGAGAGCGTGTAGGACATTGAGGTCATTTAATCTTCCTCCCAAGGGAGGGGGGGGGAGCGCATATGACAAATCGGTCATCTCTCAGGCATCGGTTGTGTTATCCGATGGTTTATCAAATCCTGACTGTGTTTTCACACAGTTTCAGACGTCATAAGTGCCTTAAAACGCTTGAAAGCGTATAGGGAAGAGCTGGTCTTTTGACCTCGCCTCCCTCCCGCCAGATTCACTTTCGAATTCTGGCAATATCAAAAGTATTAGGGAGGTAAGTATACTCTTGATGTGAAATAAACGAAATCTAGGATTTCTTTTTTCACGAGAGAGTTGATACTTACCTCCCTAGATACTGACCCGGCCTCTCCGCCCCACAGAGGCTCGGTCTTCAGGCTCTTGGTAGTTGCATGTGTTAGCCAATAAATGAGCCAGAGGAAGTAGTAGTCGGCGCATGCGCGGTGGTGGGGCGAGCATCCGCCGGACTACCTCTGACTCCCTGCCCAGTAGGGGCACCTAACTGTTTTTAATCTGAGTGTTTTATTGAGTGAAAGCCGATATTTAGCAATATCAAAAGTATTAGGGAGGTAAGTATCAACTCTCTCGTGAAAAAAGAAATCCTAGATTTCGTTTATTTCCTCACAACTCGGCGCAGTAAACTTGGTCTTAGTCGCAAATGTTCCACTGAAGCACTTGTTGTATATGGAGTGGCTCGAGGATCAGCTGTCGTGCCATTTCCATTCCGGAGAGGCAGTCACAGTATCTACAACAGGATTTCATAAATGATGGATGTCTTCAGATCATCGAGTGGAAAGAAAATGATGAAAGATGGACATAGCAATCTGCCGTGTGGGAAGTTTACTGGCTGATGGATAGAATCTGACTGGCTGAGAGATTACCATACCAGGAAATATAAAATTTTACATATGCATACCAACTGTTGAGAGAACATAGCACTTGACCCAAGATCAGCATAATGTATGGGACGACGACTAATGTGGTTACTTCATCCAGTAAATGCACTTCATCATATCGTACCACACACCAGTTTTCAAAAATCAAATTGTGGAATGAATTATCCACTCACATCATCAAGAGGCAAGATTTGGATACCCTCAGGTTGAAGGCCATCCTGGGATGATACACTAGGAAATGGGCAGTTATTTGCAAGTAGATGTTGTGACGCTCAGCTGTCATTCACTACCCGTCCTAAATGAATTTAGTTTAATCCTTGAATGGCCACAATTCATAAAAAAAAAAATCATAAATTCTGCTTAGCAATCGTCCATTTGTAGGCCAAGAGAAAAGTATTTTTGAAAATATAACACTGGAATGACTGCTCAGTTATTGAGCCAGCTATTCCAGTAATCAGTTGTCAGAAATAATCTTCACTTGCCCTCTAAACAGATATTCACTAGGAACACTGCGAGAGGTCGGTTTTGGAAGGCTTTCTTTCCCATTATCAGGAAATATTTTTAATTTATTAATTTGATATTTCCCTGATCATTGCCAAATGTTGACCATGCTTCTGTCAACTGTACTATAATATTTTAGATGTGAAGATTCCTGATGATGGCACAGATGATCCTTATGATGTGAAGTTTGTCAGGTGGATGTGCAAAGAAAAGGTGAGGCCATACTTTAACCAATTAATACTCATATCAGTAAAAATGACTTCTGCAGTGGGATTGAAAAATGTCCATTTGCAGATCAAGAGAAGACTATTTTTGAAAATTTGCCACTGGAATGACTGGCTCAATAACCGAGCCAGTCATTCCAGTGATAAATTTCCAAAAATAGTCTTCTCTTGGTCTGCAAATGGACATTTTCTGAGAAAATTAAAATTTTCTTAAATAAATCCGAGGGTTAAAGTTTAAGGCAAAACTAACCTCACTTTATACTAGCCAATCAGGTGAGGGGAACCTTCTTACTTAAATGATATGTGGTAGTTTTGGATTTCTCTCATGTCAAATAAAGATATTACATTCTTTGTTGATAAATGTTATAAGCGTCTTGTTTTTTATATGAAAGCTGACATGATTTAATTTTCATCCAATCAAAAAAGACGTGAGGATACAGGCTCAATCAAAAAGGCACACTCTAGTCTGTCAGTGTGGTGTAAAAGTAACCATATTGGAAAGATGGTGAATATTGTGAAAGTGCCGAGTTATCACGTTGTAATAAATCTATTGTATCCGAGTCGCTAATGATAGCACATCCTACAGTATGCTCATAAATAAGTTAACAGGTTTCCAAAACAAAAACAGAAAATTGTTAGTATAATTATCAACACGATGTAAGAAATGTGCTGTTGAATATTTTTAGTATAATGGACCTTTCCAGTTTTAGCTATGGCCCGCCCATCTCTAGTTAAGCTCCACCCACACCTTACTCGTGTTGGGATCGATCGATTGATCCTGAACTATAAAGGTAAGCTGTTGAATACTTTGAAACTAATTTGACTGGGTACTGTTGCTGCCATAACAACATGTTTATTAAATAATAAATACATACAATTTGTACAACAACGCTTAGTCCGTCATCAATTATGCGTTCTTGACCAACTTATATACATCATTCATGACGTCATGTATTATAAAGTTAGCCTACACGTCGCATATACTTGATTATGATGTCATATAATGGATGGATTAACTGGAAAGGTCGATTGGATTGGAAGACATTGGTGCCTTAGGCAGTTGGTCAGTCTTATAGCAGAATTTAAATAGCTTCAATAATATGTTCAAAATATTCAACAATTTGTTTTATTTTGTTTTGGAAACATGTTAAGTTATATATGAGCTGTACTTTATCGCTTAGAGATAAATTCATGACAGCCACAGGCAAATATTCTTATGTTCAAAAGCAAATTCTTGTGATATAAACTTAATATGGATAACAGGTGACAAAAATAAGTGTAAGAAGATTTGCTGCACCTGACCTGATTCAATAATAGGCCTTTACACTCTATCCATCCATCGTATTGCGTCATAATTAAATACACGACATGTAGAATGACATCACAATCAATGATGTCATGAATGGCGTAGATAAGTATGTCACGAACACATATTTGAAGACGCACTATGCATTGTTGTACGAATTGTATGTCTCCTACTTAATAAATATCCTGGTGAATATTTTGAAGCAACAGCACCCAGTCAAATTAGTTAGAAAATATTCAACAACTTAACTGTAGTTTTCACGAAATTGCTAGTCATGGCAATCGGGGATCGATCAATCCCAACACAACGAAGTGTGGGTGGAGCTTAGCTGGTGATGGGCGGGGCAAAACTAAAATTGGAAAGTTCCATTCAAAGGCTTGAAATTAAGCCTAACATGATGCTAGTTGAAAGTTACCATGACTAGTACTATTTTTGGATTAAGCAGCTTGGTGAGCTAATAGCAGTTAGCGTAAACCTTAACCCTTTAAACCTTACAGACCAGAAATTACATTTTTTATGATGTAAGGGGTATTCTGTTGAATATTTTGAAACCAGTTTGACTGGGATCTGTTTCTTAAAATGGCATTAACAGATTTCAATCAAATTATTTTCAAAATGTTCAACAGCTTTCCAATATAGGCGTCTTGAATCTAAGACACACATTTCAAGAGTTAAAGTCCTAAATTGACACTGTATAGTAAGCCTTATGCTCCAAAGACATAACTGTTATTCTGCAGGCATTAGTAAATGATAGGAAACTGCTGTAATACTGTAAGCAACATCGCTTTTAAAATTGCACCAAATCCAAAACTTAAAGGATCTGAATAATACAAGCTCAAAATTGTGTAATATAATTTATTAATTATCGATTACATAAAATACTGGCTAGAATATAATCACTAGGGCTATCAGAATTTACTCGTGACTATGTCTCTTGGATCATGACGTATTCTGGTCAATCTCGAGCCATGCCTATGTTAATTTTCTGCTGCTGATGCCAAGCTCCAGATCCTGATGTAGAAGATATGATCTTGGTGAAGGAGTTGCAGGCTTGAGTGTCTAACCACTGACGTCTCCTTGGTGTTGAAGATGTCTTTTTAAGTATCCGTGTCCCAAGTTTAATTTCTCTGCAAACATGGTAGGAAATAAATCAGCTCATGACTGGCTTTCCATCTTTCATTAACTGAGAAATTACAGAAGATTAATTTACTGACTTAATTTGACTATTGGTATTTGCAGTTCCTAGCTTCCGGTCATTAGTGCTGCATAACTTCTGAAGCATATGCATAGATTCATTGAACTGGTTCATCTAGAAATGAAACGTGTTTGACTTTCAGCCCCTGACTTGAACAGTGCTCAAATTTTCTTAGAAAATTTTGAGATGTAATCGATGCCTTGAAAAATGTATTTATTTAGCAGAATTACGTGTGTCCCCGCGTATTGATAACCGACCCAGTCATTCTTGTGGCAAATTTACAAATATAGTCTTTATTGGTCTGAAAATGGACATTCATTAGTCAAATATTTAGATTTAGATCTTGACAATGAAAAACTCAATATAACTCATTTACTGTGATAAATATTTTTTCAAACCAAATAATGGTAGTTCATTAAGATGGGTGGTCATATGACCGTGACAGATTACCTTATGACCATATAAACACCCGTCTAAATGGCCTACCATCATTTGACCTCTAGTACAAGTGTCTGTTATAGACTGATCTGACTGGTGAATCCTTTTCTGGTGTTCACATCAGAATTGGCCTTGCACCATACACATCCAGATCCGGACTGTACTATTCCAGATTTCTTGAATAAAGTTGCTTCTGATGTGTTAGTTGAGGCTCCATATGACAACATTATATAGGTTAGCTAACAGACTAACAAGTAGTATGTACATTTACCCTGCTAATTCATGATATGTTCTCAGATTGATCACATTTATGTATGCTTGATTTATCAGAAACTGGCCGGTATTCCTCCATCAGCATTTTATTCTAAAGAACACAAGACCCTGAATGACAAGTACATTCGCTTCTGCTTCTTTAAGGTTTGTCTAGATTTATTTTATTACATCCTTTTTTGGGAAATGTGTTGTTATTAAAGATAGAAGATTTATTGTAATGCAATGCTCTGTGATATATTTGTATGTTGCAATAGTGTGAGCTCATTACATGGGTCATATCTCAGCATTGGTACAGTCTTGACAGTTATTACCATCATTTTTACAACGGTTTACATCAACCCATTTAGCCCAAACACCACTGAAATAGCAGCATCATTCCCTTTCAGATGATTACTGACATTCATCTTGGAAACTATTTTGTGGACTAAGACATCAAAAGGTTTCCATTTCAAATAGCGCTTATCCATAGTTAATTATATGATAAGCAATTTATTCTGTGGTCGAGTCAGAAAACCTACTGCTTTAAACCACCGCTCCGGAGATTGTTAAAAAATTAAGCCATCCCTTTACAATGTGCTATCAAGGCAACTCTGCTCACTGAAACACAACAGTCCAATGCCATGATTATCATTAGCGTTGCAAGAATGGTTTTACATTGTGTATCATACAACAGTGGAAACAAAAGAATCACAAATAATGGCAGCTCAAAATATCACTATATATTTCCTTCTATTTTGAATGCTTCAGGATAACATTAAGAGTCTTGTTAGGGAGTCTCAAGAGAGAAAAATGTATGGAGACAGTTTTAGCTCTCGCCCATCTCTAGCTAAGCTCAAACCACACTTGCCCATGTCGGGATCGATCGATCCCTGCATTCCATGAATTTCAATTTCCATAAAACTTTACAAATAAACTGTTGAATATTTTGAAACTAAATTGACTGGGTGCTGTTGATGCCTATGAGTTCACATCCACATTCTTGTCCATTGCAACTTTGGAAATATGGACTGGTGTCCGGATGGAGAAGCACATCTCACATCACTTTGCTACACCATTTCTGCTTGATTGATTCCATCAATTTCCGAAGTTGGTCAGTATAGTAGTTGCCTGTGATGGTGGCTCCATATATGAATGATTCCTAGACGGGTTCAGAAAATTGCAGCAAGAATCTTCTTGGTTGATGTGTTGCTTTGAATTTTCAGGGCTGATCTAAGCTCACTTTTGTGCTTAGTTTCCAGCGATAGCTAGCTGATAATCATGATCATCCATAACATAATCTTATGTGTTTCATTGCAGGAGGACAGTACACTGCAGAAAGCAGAAGAAATACTGAGAGAATGGAAGAAATCTATCTAACATAGGTGTGAAGATGAAAGATCTCTCGCACATGTGTACATACATTGTGACAATTCATCAAACTGCGCACGCACGCACACACACACACACACACACATGCATATACACACACACACCAAGCAACCAAACGTTGTGATGTCTTTAGTGCGTAAGAATTTGAATGACACAACCTGGGAATCAAGGTGTGCCCAGTAAATATGTATCAATTTTATTCATGAATTACTAATTATAAAGAAAAAAGCATACATACCTAGTCATTTCACGTATCAGTTCAATTTATATAGTATGTGTTATTGAGGTTGCAGTGGTAATGATTCACTTGATAGAATGGACCTTTCCACTGTATCCATTCGTCATATGATGTCATAATCAACTACGTGACGTATAGAATGACATCCCAATCAATAACATCATTATGATGCCATTAATGACATAGATAAGTATGTCACGAATGCATAGTTGAAGACGAACTATACGTTGTTGTACGAAATGTATGTCTATTGTTTAATAAATAACCTGTTGAATATTTTGAAACTAATTTGACTGGTCGCTGTTGCTGCCATAGGCAGCAACAGCGACCAGTCAAATTAGTTACAAAATATTCAACAACTGGAAAGGTCCATTATGGTACAAAATGAGATTATTCACAAGATGATGGTGTAATGGAAATATACAATCAAACAGCTTTAGCAATAACATACATGTCAGAAATATCATTTAATTGTGTGCAAAATACAGTGTTTAGTGCTAGATTTATAAACCCTATGTTAATGGAACGTATCCAATATTCAGATTAACTGTCTGTGACTCAACAAAGTTGTCTCAGTGACCTATGCTCACCAACCTATGGGTTACAATAGTATGTTGCAGATATGATTTTTATTTGTGCATGCTGAATACAATGATTAGTGCTCTATTTATAAATCTTATGTTAGTGGAAGTTATACAGTATTCACTTTAGCTGTCTGTGATTTAACAAGATTAATTTTTATTTTTGTGTGTAGAATAATTATGTAATGCCTGGTCATTAATCATATGATAATAGAGGTATATAGTATTCACGTTATCTGTCCCGGTGAGAGATGATTACCTTCGGGCCAATCATTTTCAAACTTAAAAGATTTTAACTCCAAGAATGTGTATAATTTATTTAAACTTTCAGTGCTATGATATTTATTACTGTAATTAATAACTTGCCATCAGATCTGCTTTATTGACCACATGTTTATAATATCTCTGTTAAGAAATAACCTACCTCAATGGACGACTTTTTATTCTCCCTTCTGTTAAATATCTTGAAAACAATTCGCCTTCAACTTGTTCTTTTCACTTCAAGAGTATACTTACCTCCCTAATACTCTTTGATATTGCTAAATATCGGCTTTCACTCAATAAAACACTCAGATTAAAAAAGTTAGGTGCCCCTACTGGGCAGGTAGTCAGAAGACAGTCTGGCGGATGCTAGCCCCACCACCACGCATGCGCAGACTAGTACTTCCTCTTTGCTAATTTATTGGCTGAGAGACAACTCATGGTTTCTATGCTCATAGGCTTGTGGAAGGTTTATAATGGATAGATTCTTCCCCCATTTATGCTCCCAGTGCAGCCCATGTGGTCCATTGCTTAAATGTGAGATCTGTAAAAGGTGGGGGGGGGGGGGGGCGGAGAGCTAATGTCTGAATTTCTATTATTGCAGCCCAGGGAGAAGGCTCCAGAGGAGGAGAGGAAAATTAAGAAAGAGGCTTCTGGTAAGAAGGGTAAGAGGAAGGCCTCGTCCGCTATGGATATGGAGGCCTTCCGTATTAAGATGATGGGAGAGATGAAGAGGACAATTAAAAATTTGGTCCCAGAGTTGCTTCGTGGGATGCTTCCTGGTCCAAATCTTTCGTTGTCCTCTTCATCTGCTCTGGAGCAGATAATCCCCGCCTCTGAATCGGTACTATTTAGGGACCTACCAGTTTTCGACCATGATTCAGAGGTGGCCCTAATAGAGGGTGACATCCACTATAAGAACACTGGCAGCAGGCTTGCCGCGCCGGTTGTTCGTGGTTAGGTGTCGCTGGAACCTGCCTGCTTATCAGGCCAGGATTATCCGCACCCTGCAGGTACCAGTTCCTCCTATGGTACCTCTCTTGGCCAGTCCGGGTTAGCATTCTTTGCTGACCTGGAGTCTAATCTTTCTGGCCAGGAATAAGAGGATTATCTGCTGGGTTCTCCTTCTGGCGCCGTGGCCAGGGACATTGACGTACGTGCACCCCTCGCGGGGAATACGAGCGACATTGTCCATGGTACTACTCACGTAGGAGTAGCATCCACGGCGCAGAGGTTAACCCGGGCTGGATCTGATGGGCAGTTTTACCGCATACCTCGGCTTGCCGATGGTGTAGCAGGTGCTGGCCAGGGCCGTGGTGTGGCAAAATTTTCGCCACGCAATACCACAGTGCTTGCTCCTGGTCAAGCCAGTCAGTTTAGCATGCCTGTTCTTTCAGGCCCGCATGCTTTCTCTGGCTTGCCAGGCGTATCAGTTCCTCCAGCCACATACATATCTGTGATTGCTCAGGAGGATGACGAAGGCCCTCGTCTTGTAGAGCATTCGCAGGTGGCCATGGAGGAAGACTGGTCTGACGCTTGTCAGTGGCTAATCAACGTCAGACCAGATCTTGCCGTGGATCAGTCGGCCAGTCAACGGGACCAGCGCCTGTGGCTGGCAGGAAAACCGACTGTTACCGCTATGCCATCTTTGCCATTAGCTGATCATATTGTTGATATATTCACTGCGGCGGAGACGTCCATTAAGGCACATGGACGTTTAGCGAAGGCCCCCCGCGAAGTGGCAAAGCGGTGCCGTATTATAGCTGATCAATATCAGCTGTACGGTGTAGTACCTAAGCCAAGCACGGATGACCGTGCTGCGCTGGGTGAAGATACGCGGCCAGGTTCCCGGTCTGACATGGGAGCACTGTGTTCGAACGTTTTGCGTTTGGCTAACACTGTTTTATGTGATGCGGAAGAGAGTTCGAGGGCGTCTATCTCAGCGCTTTCGCACGTCTCGCAGTTGTTACAGGGGGTAGTAACGGCATCCGCATTACGTCAGCCTAGTCCGGTGACTGTCCAGAGAGCCATCCAAGATGGAATTAACTTGGCTTTGGACTGTTTAACCCGGTCTGTGTCCGGGCGAGGCGCACGTTTGCTCTTGATAACTTGTGCCTGTCCCAGGATTTTTATAATAGGCTGCTGCGTACGCCTATGACAGGTCCTGGTCCCTTTGGAGGTGAGGGATGTAAGTATCTCCAGGAGACGGTTACCCTGGTAAATAACCAGAGGGCATTACGTGAGCAATTTGAAGTGCTCCGTAGAGCTCCTCCTGCGTATCATCCCCTGCAGGCTCGAGGTGGCAGTGGCCAGGTCAGAGGCCAGCCACCAGCGCAGCGTCGGCCACGGCTGTGTGCGCTTCGGCCAGCAGCGAGGGGGCCGCAGGCTCCTCCGGCGCAGCCAGCCAGGCAGCCGCCCGCGTACTGAGGTGCGCGCGGTGCGGGTTGTGGTGTGCGAGGATCTGGTCGTGGTAATCGTACCTGACGGTGATTACCACAGTAAGAGCTACCCCAGTGCATCTGCACCAGGAGACAGTGCCACTCTTGCGCTCCTTATGTCCACCTCTCTCCCTAGGTGGACCAGTGAGAGGCTGATTGGCCAACCACATGCAAGAGTGGGAACGGTTGACTCAGGACCGTTTAGTCTTGCGATGGCTTTCAGTCGGGTATCATCCTGACTAGATAACAGGCCCACCATCACGACTGTCTCTGGTGCCGGTCTGGACTCAAATTCCAAGAGATCCAGATCAGCGGTTGTGTATAGAGGAGGAAATAAATTCCCTCATACTCAAGGGAGCAATTCAACCGGCAGAAAATTGCCCAGTCTTCTATTCAACCGTGTTCTTGGTAACGAAAAGCACTGGAGGGTGGAGACCAATTCTCAACCTCAAGCCATTGAACAAGTTCATAGACACACCCAGTTTCAAAATGGAAACTGAAATCGGTGTTGGCAGGGTTGGAGAAGGGAATGTGGACAGCTTCAATAGATTTGAAGGATGCTTATTTCCACATTCCAATAGCGAGGAGTTTCCGTCGCTTCCTGAGATTTGCATTCCAGGGCAGACAGTGGGAATTCAGGGTGTTACCCTTCGGAATTTCTACAGCTCCTCGGGTCTTCACCAAGGTGGTTCTTGCGATAACAGCATACCTCCGCAGGAGAAGCATAGCAGTCCACACGTACATAGACAACTGGCTGTTAAAAGCACACAACCAGGAAAGTTTATCAGCAAATCTGGAGATAGTTTTGAAAACTCACAGATTTAGGCTGGATAATAAATTTTCAAAAATCAGAGCTGACTCCATCCCAGAAGTTTGTTTACCTGGGAATGTTCTTCGATCTGGAGATAGGATATGTTTATCCTACTCAGGAGAGGGTACAGATACTCATCTCAGTAATACAGTCAGTGTGCGACAGTTATCATGTCCTGGCACAGGTTTATCTGAGAATGCTGGGATTGATGGTTTCTCTGGAACCAGTCATTCCTCAGGCGGCCTTACGCAGGCGGCCGATACAGTTATTTCTCATGACACAATGGACCCAGAGTACAGGTTCACTGGACTCAAGCGTGTCAGTGTTGGAGCCTCTAATTCATCACCTTCAATGGTGGTTGAAGACAGAGAATCTCCTGGCGGGGGTGATGTTAACCCCACCTCATCCTCAGTTAACGATGTATACAGATGCATCGATGGAGGGGTGGGGAGCTTGCCTGGAAGAATCCACGAAATCAGGGCATTGGAATCTGGAACAGTCAAAGGAACATATCAATCTACTGGAATTACGAGCAGTAGTCCTGGGCCTGGAACATTTCTTACAGAAAGTTCAGGGCAAGAGTGTTCTAATTCGATCAGACAACTCAACAGTAGTGACTTACATAAACTGCCAGGGTGGAACGAAGTCGCCCAGTCTCTGTATGATGACATGGAAACTGCTTTGCTGGTGCCTGGATCACAGGATTACCTTGAAAGCAGTTCATATTCCGGGAAGGTTGAATCTGCTAGCAGACTCATTGAGCCGAAGGATGAGTGTTTTACCTACGGAGTGGCAACTAAATCAATGTGTGGCAGATCGTCTGTTCGAACACTGGGGGAAACCCAAAATAGATTTATTCGCAACGAAGAAGAATGCGAAGATGACGACGTACGTCTCTCCAATTCCAGATCCGAGCGCTATCGCAACAGATGCGTTAACTATCTGCTGGGTGGGAATGTATGCATATGCATTCCCTCGAGCAATCCTGATTCCAAAAATTCTTCACAAAATCAGACAGGAGGAATGCCAAGTGCTTCTGATCGCCCCAAATTGGCCAAGCCGATCATGGTATACGGATCTGCTGGACCTTCTGGTCTGCAATCCGGTTCCTCTGCCTCTGATGGACAATATTATCTTCCAGGGCAAGAACCTTCACAACAATCCGTCAATGTTCCAGTTGACTGCGTGGATGTTGTCAAGGAATCTAGAATTAAGGAGGGCTTTTCTAAGCAAGCAGCCATGTTCATGGCAAAAGCCAGGAGGGAGTCAACATCCAGAGCATATAATTATAAAATCAACAGATTTGCAGAATGGTGCTCAAAAAGATGTATTAATCCAATGGATTCATCTATTCAGGTAGTAGCTGATTTCCTCTGTCACCTGTATGATGTCTATAGCCTCAAGCCTAACTCTATTGCTGGCTATAAGTCAGCTTTAATGACAGTTATCCCTTGCTTGGCTAATAGGGGAAGTGATGAAGTAAATACATTAAATACTTTAATCAAAGGCATGGGCAATCTAAGACCAAGGAATCCCCCAGTGATTCCGTCTTGGAGTTTATCACTAGTGCTTCAGGTGCTAGCTGATAGGCCATTTGAACCACTAAGCTCCATTTCTATGAAAATGTTGATGCTTAAAACTGTATTTTTAATTGCTGCGGCCTCGGCTAGACGTAGAAGTGAGATTCATGCCTTATCAGCTGAGGCAGACCATTTTGTGGTTACAGGGGAAGGCCTTAGGCTTCTACCTAGGATAAATTTCATGGCGAAAAACCAGTCTGAAATATCCGGGTCAACCTATAATTTTACCAGCTTTGACTAGGTATGATCCTAATTCAAAATTATGGTCTCCAGTCCGAGCATTAATCCGGTACAAACAACGTACTCGGGAATGGCGGATGGACCCAACAGCGTTATGGCTGTCATATATTGAACCCCATGGCAGGGCGTCAAAGGACACCATTTCCAGGTGGATTGTAGAGTGTATTCAATTTTGCCATAAATCCGCCACAGGTAAACAAGTTGACATGGCCAGGGCTCACAGTGTCCGAGGTGTAGTGGCCTCCACTGCCCTATTTAATGGGGTACCTCTGGATGACGTTATGTCAGGAGCTCAGTGGCACTGTGAGTCAAGTTTTACCGACCATTATCTCTGTGACACCTCGAATCCTCTCGCCTTATCGATTTTGAAAAGCTGATCTAGGTGTACATATTTTGATGAGGTATCCTCATTTTTTATATATTTCACATTTAATCAATGGAAACATCTACTTTATGGGCTGCATCAGTCTTCACCAATGGGGAGATGATGACAGCTCCAATCTTCCACAAGGTTAGTCTTGTGTGTGTTCTCCATGTTTTTTTGTAATGTCACGTGACCCTTTGTTATTAATATGGTGATGGTACATGTTTTTATGTGGTTCGAAAATGTAGCCTTTTCGTTTAATGTCGTATAGTATATGGTACTTGTACGTAGAGAGCGTATGGGACATTGAGGTCATTCGGTCTTCCTCCCAAGAGGAGGGGGGGGGGGAGGCAGGGGAGAGCGCATATGACATTTGGTCATCTCTCAGCCATCGGTTTGTGTTAGCCGATGTTTTCAATCTATTCCTGATTGTGTTTCCACACAATTTCAGAAGTTTATGTGCCTTAATCGCAGAAAAGCGCATAGGGAAGAGCTGGTCTTTTGACCTCGCCTCCCTCCCGCCAAAGTCTGGCAATATCAAAGAGTATTAGGGAGGTAAGTATACTCTTGAAGTGAAATAAACGAAATCACGGATTTATTTTTTCACGAGAGAGTTGATACCTACCTCCCTAATACGGACCCGGCCTCTCCACACCACAGAGGCTCGGTCTTCAGGCTCTTGTAAAGCTGCATAGTGTCAGCCAATAAATTAGTCAGAGGAAGTACTAGTCTGCGCATGCGCGGTGCTGGGGCTAGCATCCGCCAGACTGTCTTCTGACTACCTGCCCAGCCCAGTAGGGGCACCTAACTTTTTTAATCTGAAGTGTTTTATTGAGTGAAAGCCGATATTTAGCAATATCAAAGCGTATTAGGGAGGTAAGTATCAAACTCTCTCATGAAAAAAGGAATCCGTGATTTCGTTTAGTTTATTGTAGGCGACCTCATCCTTCTGTCAGTTGTAAACAGTCACTACCAGGTGCCTAACAGAAACTAACTCACTTCAACACTTATCTACAACAAGGCAGCTGAGCTTAAACTCAACATGAAACAGAATTCAGAAAGACAGTAGTGTCTGTATTCCCTTGATCTTTGGTCCAGTAGGCAGATTATTCTTGATACGAGTCTGACTACATTGGTATATATAACTGTTGAATAGGTGAAAATCAATTTAACTGAAAGATGTTGCTGTCTGGTGCATGTTAGAATACAGTGCATGTAAATGTTTAACCCACTTCATCTGATATGAGCATTATGGAAATGAAAAGCATTTGAAAGTATTTGATATACTTTAAAAAAATATTTACTTTTGAACAAAATTGAAAGTATTTGCTTTTGAACAAAATTGAAAGTATTTGCATTTGGACAAATGTGAAGTATTTATAATCCTGGGGGTGGGGGTGATGTTATGTTTTTGTCCCATCTGTATGTCCTGAAAATCTTGTCACTGCAACTCCTACAGTTTGAGAGTGAATTGTTTGAAACTTGACAGGATGATTGTACACCACCAAAAGATGTGCCTAATGTAAAAGATCTTTCATCGGTTCATCGCATCCGTCGTAGCTACATACACCCGTCCTGTCCCGAAAATCTTGTCGCTGCAACTCCTACAGTTTGAGAGAGAATTGCTTGAAACTTGAGAGGACGATTGTGCACCACAAGAAGATGTGACTAAAGTTAAAATCCTTTTTATCTGCCCAGAGCTCATTAGCCATAGAGATGTATCTGTGTAGATGGGGAGTTGGATTATATACCTTAGCAAGCTGAAACTATGTGTAAGCTCATCATAAATTTAGATTTAAAAAAAGCTTTACTTGAAAGGGTAGAATAATAACTACAGCAATGGTGCGATTCCTGGGCCCAAGAGTGTGTGTGTGCCTCCAGTTGCACGTCCATTAAATGCACTCCTATCCCACATTGTTGATCCCTCGTAAGCCATACAATGAAGTGTTGAATCCAGTTTTGTTCTTTGAGTCCTTGCCATTTTGTGGAGTTTATGTCTGGAGACAGGAGCATTGTATGCTGTCCTTCTGTAGAAGTAGGTAATGCTTCTTAGGTGTTCTTGGATTGTAACACCAAAGTTGCAGAGTGTTTCTCCATGTGCAGTAGGTGCCGATTAATTCTTGTGGGATTCCGGGGGTGCCGTATTGCATTTCACTGGCGGTAACCTCATCAGGGTGATTCTCTTCATGGCTGGTTAGGCAATTTTTTGGATACTGGTCATTGGGCCTTGATTTGGCATAAGCACTACAGAGCAAGGCCTGCTTCTGGGCAGTGTCAGGTCAAGTGATGGTTCTGGCAGTGTCCTGTCTACTGGCTCCATTGGGATCGGTTCCCTGGCCTGATTTGGGCAGATACACAATGCCCATCCAGCAACGTGGTCAGTCCACTGATCTTAGCGACAATTTGGAAATTGAAGGAATCGTTGCTGCATCCTTCTCCATGCACTGATTTGCCATGTCTTCTCACTTGCATGTAGGCTTCGATTAAGAAGATTATTAACAACAATATCTCTGTAGCTTCTAGTGTGCCTTAACCGGATACATGGTTGGCGGCTGTTTATCTCCTTATATACTCTAGCCTGGGTACCAGTCATACTTTCATTGCACCCTTGTTAGGCTCGCGTGTACCAGTTGTGGGTACTGTGCTGTTCCTCTCCATGCCCATGTGATACTGAAATGGTGTCAGTTGTGCATTAAGTAACGTATATAATATGATACAAACGCGTCTATCTATTCTCTGAGAAAATATTTTATTTGCTTCAGAAAGTTTAATCATATGATTAATACTTTTTCACTGAGTGTCCACCATTTCATGTATCAACCAACATTAACCCTATAAAACTTGAAATTTCAGTGTCATGAATTTTAAGACAACTGTATATGAAATTTGTTGGATATTTTGAAACTAATTTTGCTGGAACCTGTTGCGGCCAGAGGCAGCAACAGTTCCCAGTTAAATTAGTTTCAAAACAGTCAACATAATTTTTGTTATATCAGAAAGAACTTGCCATTCTGTGAGGATTTGTGTTAAATGCAGATTTAACTGGAATGTGTCGGGGTTAATCACTTGTTATGATATGATTATACATCTTTTCTCTAATCATTCTTGTAATTTGTATATAATAAGTAATAATAAAAATCATTGTTTAATCACTATTAAAAGTAACTGAATATACCAATCATTCTGGTGTTTGCTTCTACTTTGTGGATGATTTGTTGATGATCTCGCCATTGTGATTAAGGTGAGATGTTCGTAATAATTGCATTCCAATATTTGTGTGTTAGCTCATGACGCTAGTTACTGGTATTGTATTTACTTTTGTAGCTCGCGGGGGTATGCGCTGGTCCGCCATATTGCTCCACTCCCCCGCACCACATGTACACGATGCGCGGGAGGGCCGGTTAGCTGCGGTTCTCGGGGTTGCGGATGCCGTATCGCGTCTCTCCGGAAGGTATAAAGGCCGACTTCTAGAGCCGGTGGAACGTTCACGTTCCAGTAGGACTGTGCGACCATTGCCGCCGAGATTATCTTTTCCTATCCAAAAGATAGCGTGCGTACATGTTACGGAGAAACAGCTCCCGAATTAAATAACAGTCCGGTCACCACTGTCCCGCAACCACATATAACATCACTAGGACAAGTTTACAGTTCACAGAAGCAATTTTTAGAAAGCGCCATGTCATTTATGGTGGGGATAAAGAGACGGATATCCACCGCTAGTGTCCTTCCCGTGAGGGCGTGATGGGTTCTAACTTCTAAGACCTCACCCAGACACTACAACGAATTGGACGGAGATCGGCGTCTCATCCGTCACCCGTGTGCTAATGGAGCTAACATTTTATGTGTCCTTAGGGATAAGTTTCCAAAATGCCCAGAGATGCACTGCAGGCTGGTGTCACAATATATTATTAATTTCTTTTCGCAGTGCTTCCTACATTGGCGGGGGAGTCTAACTAACTAGTATCCGAAGATACAGGGGGAGATGCGTGTAAATCGGCACTTTAGTTATCACCGCTCGGAAACCGATAGTTTCCCAGAGTCGAATCCTGCTAACGCGTAATAAGGAATCCAAAAAAGCATCGGGAAGACTCCTTGACGTTGCGAATCCTTGCTATGGGCGAATCTCACAAGTCCATTGCCCACACCTATCGACTTGGGAAGTCCACGGTGCGGCAAATCTTCCACGAAACGTGTCAGGCTAGCTGGGTAGTATTGAGCCCTGCTTTCGTTAAATTCTAGAATTGCTAATGATTTCTGGCGTTTATGGAACTTTCCTAACTGTGTGGGTGCTATCGATGGCAAACATGTTGTGATCAAAGCGTCAAGGAACGTTGGTAGTGATTTTTATAACTATAAACATTGGCACTCTGTGATTCTGTTGTTGTTGTTGTTGATGCAAGATGCGGATTCATCATGATCGATGTTGGGGCATATGGGTGGGACAGTGACCGCGGTGTTTTTTCTGTGTCAGAGTTCGGCAAGAAGATGCTTGAAGGTCGTCTAGATTTATCAGATCCAAAGCGACTCCCGTCCTCTGATATAACGTGTCCACACATTTTCCTGGGCGATGCTGCATTTCCACTAAGGACAAACCTGATGAAGCCATATCCAGGTAATACTATGTGTATTTGTTCGTGCGTGTATGACTACATGCTGACGTGAGATTAGTGGAGGGTGTGTGAGGTTTGGGTCGGCAGTCATATTTGCATGGATCTTTGATGTGCAATATGAATTATAGCACTATGTCAAGATAAAAGATGACCATTTATTTAAGTGGTCAAGGTTAATTTCATTGTATTTTTGTCAGGACCTTCAAGGGCATATGAGGGTAAGAAATAGAAAGATATAATGGCCATACATATTATGAATAGAGTAAGCAATATGTTATGACTATTTTACATTAAGTAGTAGTAGTAGGAGTAGGAGTAGCAGTTACAGTAGTAGTGGTAATGGTAGTGGTGGTGGTGGTGGTGGTGGTGGTGGTGGTGGTGGTGGTGGTGGTGGTGGTGGTGGTGGTGGTGGTGGAGGTGGTGATTCAGTTGTAACGTCTGTTTCTTAATGATTTTTGCTACTATGGATAGCGTTGTGGCATCTATACTAGTCCACATTACACAATAGAATAATGAATAGATTTAATACATGTATGAGTAACAATATGTTTTGTCTGTTCTCAGGGCAAAGCTTAGAATCGGAATTAGCAATTTTTAATTATCGTCTGAGTCGAGCGCGTAGGAATGTGGAGAATGCATTTGAGATATTGTCAGCCCGTTGGCACATCTACAGACAACCTATAGAGAGTCAACCAGATACGGTAGATTTTATAATAAAAGCTACTGTTGCTCTGCACAACTATATCAAAGATACGGATGACATTAACTCCCCCCCCCCCCAGGCATCCGTTATAATCCCCCTGGATTTGCGGATCATGAGGAGCACACAGGCAACGTTATATGCGGTGATTATCACAAAATCATTGCATCTGAAAACATCCTGACTGAGACATCCAGATTGGCATCACACACGTCATCTGCAATTGCCCATGAGACTCGTGATAACTTCAAACAATACATTCAGCTGCCACAAGGGAAGGTACCATGGCAGAATAACATCAACAGAGGTTCAATTAACAAGGACAATCCACCCGAGATTCCCATGTAATGTGTTATCAATCAGGTTGTGGCATAAACACGAACCGTTATGTGTATATATCATCAAACCAGGATAACGATGTTACGAAATGTAACCCATAGTCATATGTTACTATACAATGTATGCCTATTTACTTCATAGTGAAACGTATTCATACACATTTTAGTTTTCGTATTCTGGTGCAGAGGACTTTAGTATCACTTTAGTCTACAATAAGCCATCTCTGCCCCGAACAAAATAACAGAACTATTTTTTTTGTTGATTATCAGTGTAAGTAGATCTAGTTAAAGTAAAGAATAACTAATGCTGTTCAGAAATAAGTCAGATCATCCAGGGCCAGATTTATGATAGGGCATCCTGGGTAGTTGGCCAGGGCGCTCCATCAATATCATATTTGAAATGTCTTTGCCCTATATATGCTGTTTCTACCATTAGAAATTATAAAATTTCTCCATTTAAACCTCAAAAGAGTATATTTTAAAACAAAATTCTATATATAGTATCCAGTGGATAGTATTTAAATATTTTTGTCTCAAACTATTCACCTTTGAAGTTTAAATTGCGGATTTATATAATTTCTATCCAGGCGGTGTGTTGCTATTTTATCTACTTGTAAATGACAAATAAACGTCTAAGAAGATCCAGACGTTCTCCGCATGAGAAAATGGAACATTAGATGCTCTGAGTAGACTTTAAATGGCTTCTCTGAGCATCTAACATTCAATCTTCCCAGGTGGAGGACACCACCCCATTCCCATCTATTGGAGGTGAACATCCCTCCATGTACCTCGCCAATTACTGCCCAGGGCCACCACAGTGATAAATCTGCCGCTGATACCATCTGTCGCTCTTCAGGTTTGCTAAGATGTGTAAAAATGTAAATATTTCCTTCGGTGCAAATACCTCAACACAAAACCAGATCTGATGGGTGAATATGTTACAATATGATCCGATTGAAAAACTTACCTTTGACCTATATTCTCGTGAAAGTAGTTCAGACTGGCGAAGGGTTTGTGGTTGCTAGGAGATGCCACTGAAGACAAATGATCTAATTATGTTGTAATAGTCCACAAAATTATCATTAACCCCTTGTTTCCAATGCTTCGTAAAATTTCAAGGGGCCACCACTCGACACTTAATATTGAGGAAACATGATTTTCACGTTGGCCATATTAGATGTTACCTGGTACATCTGGACAAAGATTGGTTTCAATCCGCCTATGAATAACGAAAGAACATATATAATTAAATGAAACAGCAATGGACCCAAGTCCAAAAAACTATTCTAGTACTTTAATTTAAGTATATACTTATCAAGTGTTACAATGAGGATTTAGAGATCGAATAATTGAGTTACTGTTGTATTGTCCCTGACTTCACAGACCTTATAATGTGTGTCTGAGTTACATTCTGATTGTACACTTTGATCCAATTCAGCCATTTCTGCCTCGAATAAGACATCAGTGATATTCTTTTTGGTAATACATTGTGTTCATCTACTGAGTTTACGCAATGCCGACGCGATGGCATTCCCAAAATCTGATAGGTCATCCTGGACATCATGTTGTTTCTCGCGAAACTGCTTTAATGTGTCGAGAAACGCATCTTCCACTTTGTCCCTTTTAGGTTTATTTCTGGTACTATCAACGGTCGCAGACTTCTGAAAATATGATAATGAATTGATGTTCTGAAAAGAATAACACAGTTTAATGACAATTATTCCTCATTTTATATCAGGAAATCTCGCAGATGCAATCACACAGTGCCATATTGTTAAAATCTTAACAGCTTCAATGATGCTGTCGTATAATAGATTAGAAACAATACCGTTACCATTGACAGTGCCTTAGGAATTTGTATTTTAACATTGTAGTATATTGCAAATAAATATTTCTCAAATTTTGGATGCAGTTAAAATCTTCGGATGCCGTGTGAATAGTACCCACTGTGCCATTTTGATAAGATAGCCATGGCCGATTATCATAAAGACCAATATATTCTTTTTGTAAAAGCAAGTAATTTGTTGTATGAAGTGTTTTCTATGGTGATGTCAGGCGGTATTACAATTGGGTGGCTTTGTCTGTCTGATTGTATGTATGTCTGTCCGCAGCTGACTCGATTTGTTAATTATTAGCAAGATTTATTGAGGCCAAGTAGAATATTTAGGCCGACTAGGAAAGTGTGATATCTTAATACTGTGCATGATACCTGCGAACACGAAGAGCCTGGCCTCGATATCTCATCAGCCATAGAGCCACTCCCCGCACTGGCTACACTAGTATCCAATTCATCGTACTCTGGATCCGCAATGACGACATTTTGTGCGTCGGCATAGTTACAAACACTGCAATTTGTTTAGATAAAAAATATTATAAGCAGGAGAATTGGAGTTGTTGTATTTTCATTAAATATCTACATATACATAATCCGCCATTAACGACCATTTGATTTCGTAGATGAATGGTGGCGGTTCTTTAAGATGGGGTGGTCTTGCGCACCTACCACTGCCATCCCCACCCTTAACGAGCTACCATCAGCTGGATACAAACGCTATGCTTATATTAAATGTTTCAAATTAGGTAATGGTCGATGTTTAGTCAATACTTTTATCATGTCCATTTGTTGGTCATATTGGTTTTTTTTGTATTTGATGTATTTTAATGGCGAAAATTGCTCTATATATGCTTATCAGTATGGCGAGTTCAAATATGCCACTTTCGAGACTGTTGGATAAACGGTTTGACTGCCATCTTGGTTTGTTTTCCGTCCATAGGTGCCCATAGTAAAGCAATGAGCCCATAGTAAAGCAATGGGGAATTCTTTAAACGACTTCTTCTCAAGAACCACTGGGCCGATTTCAATTATATTTGGCAGAAAGCAGTCTTAGGGCATAGAGGTCTAAGTTTGTTTAAACGAAGCCTATCGGCTAAAATCCAAGATGGTCACCGGCTAAACCAGCCAATTTTTAGAAATGTCTCAATACGTTCTCCGAAACCGTTTGAGGGATCTATTCGGACCTCATGAAATATGATCTAGGGTAAGAGCTGACCCAAGTTTGTTCAAGCGAACTTGATTGACCAAATGGTTCAGCGGCCATCTTGGATGACCTTGCTTTCGCAAAAATGACCTCCAGAACTGCTGAAGCGATCAGGCCGAAATTTGTGATATATGATTAGGGACTAAAGGCTATTAAAGTTAGTTCAAGAGAAGTTGATCCATAAAAAAAACCTGGCCACCGTGGGCCAATCAATATATAGCGTGTTTGGTGGCCATATTTGATTTTTTTATTTGATTGATTTTGAGGGAGAAATTGGTTTTATATATGTTTTTGCACATTGTGATTTCAAATTTGCCATTTTCGAGACTGTCGGATAAACAGTTTAGCGGCCATCTTGGATCATTTACCTGCAAAAATCTCCCATACTAAAGCAATGGAAAATTTAAAATGTATTCTTCTCTCGCCATCTTTGATTTTGGTCGATTTTTAGAAATGTCTTTAAAAATCTTCTCCAAAACCGCTTCGGGGATCAATTCAAAACGCATGAAATATTATCTAGGGCAAGAGGAACTTGATTGGCCAAATGTTTTGGCGGCCATCTTCGATAACCTATTTTTTAGCCAAAACAACTGCAGAACCACTGAGCGGATTGGGCTGAAATTTGGAAGATATGATTAGGCACTGAGTGCCATTAACGTTTTTTCAAGGGAAGTATCTACATCAGAAACATGGCCGCAGTGGACCAATCAAAATGTATCGTGTTTGGCGGCCATATTGGACTTGCAAAAATCTCCACAACCTCATTTAAAAGACTACTAAACCACCCACCAACAATTTAGACAAAAATGCATAGTGCTCCAGGTGAGCGACACAGGCCCCTTGGGCCTCTTGTTACTTGAAATATTCCTTGTCTGGTGGTATACATGTTTAACTCTTAGCATGCTGAAATTAAAAAATATTAAAGTAAATTTAATTTCATTTTATAGCTGGTGTTCATTTTGGAAGCAATGTTGCTGAAACCTGTTGCTATCTATGACGGCAACATGTTACAGCAGCAATTGTTTCCAAAATGTATACCAGCCTTTCCTCTCTCGACTCTGTAATTATTTACGTTTCGACATCACTTCTCCTAAGGGTTAATAATACACTTATGAATTTATAAATATCTACACTCACTAATAATTACACCGCAGATAGCGAGCTTGTTGAAGGACTTTGTTTTTCCTCCCCTTCAGACTGAATTTTGACCATACTGCATTGGTAGCTATTCTGCGGAGATGCCGTCTTACACAGTCCCGAACATTAGTACCACCTAAGGAGCTCAGATAAAACACCTGAAATGAAACATAATGTATATAGTATTTCACATTTCCTAAAATGAAATTCAAATCCATTTTGTCACAGGAATGTAACGGGCATCAAATGCAAAGGAGACCAGTGTCAAAACAAAACCATCTCATCTGCATTTACTGAAATTCAACATAAATCCCAATTTATGCCAAACAAATAACTGGTTGGACATATCATATGGACTAATATATGCTACTCACGAGACAATACATAGTCAATGGTATTCTATAAGATAAAGATAGGAATATATTGGTCTGCAAGAACGGCAAAGTGGTGCCAATAACCATAAGATGAGCACCCATCAACTAGAGCACCAGCTGTACTGTAGTTAGATAAGGCTACAATACAGTAGATGGAAGATGAGCGAGACCAGCTTTCTCTATTGAATTTCGGGGAATTTAATCATTTATTCCTGAATGAATGATTAAAATGGCCAAGACTCAGATAATGATGACCCAGAAATTAGCTGAGTTGCCCCAAGACTAATATATTCCTATCTTACAGAATACCATTGGCTATATATTGCCTCCTTTTCTAAATGCAATTACGGTCTGCTGCTAGCCAAGGATGAGTTTAGGACTCGTGTTAGATTTAGTATATATCATCAGTTTTTTGTGGCATCCAAAATATTCAAATATAAAAGATCAATCGACCACAACTGAGCTGAAGGTGAATTCTACTTAGTCAAGCGGAGTCCGCCCCCTGTTCCCAATGTAAATATGTTGATAAATTTAGAAATATATCCATAATCTTTCATTATTTGTCCAGCATAAACTGTTTAAGATGAATCCAGTAATCTCAGTCAATCATATGACGTCATAATCAACTTTCTACCTTGATGTCATTTTCAAAGGCATATAGCATATCTTAGTCTGTCTGATAGATCGGAACACTTGTCATATTGTTCAGCATAACTGTTGAATATCATCAAACATACAATAGATGAATCCAGTTCTCGGTCAATCATATGACGTCTCAATCAACTAAGGCACATCTACATTGATGTCATAATCAAAGGCATAGTATATTTTAGTCTGTCTGATAGATCCGAACACTTGTATTATATTGTCCAGCATAACGGTTGAATATCATCAAACATATCATAGATGAATCCAGTTTCTCAGTCAATCGTATGACGTCATAATCAACTAAGTCACATCTAAATTGATGTCACAATCAAATTCATAGCATATACTAGTCCGTATGATATCCAGACACTTCTATTATTTGTCCAGCATAAATGATTGAATATCATCAAACATACAATAGATTAATCCAGTTTCTCAGGCAATCATATGATGTCATAATCAAATGAGTAGCATATATTTGTCCATATGATATATCCAACCCGTTATTTGTCCGGCATAAAATGAAATTAAAGAGTCTGAATTCAACTGAATAATACATTTAACTATTTTCGGTACATGAAATATTTCAGTTCAACATTACTCATAAACATGAACAATGGCCAAAAAGCTTATATTGATACTTATCATACTGGTAATATTGGACAACATGTCCTGTTGAGTCCCCTCAAGGACAGATCACCTCTGTTTTCTCACAATATAAATGTCAACTTGACCAATTGCAGATGCTATCTACCAATAGGGACGGTGTTTCATACAAGTGTTAGAACTACTACCATGCTAGCTTTGCACTGCTTGTCTTCAATCTTTGTGATTAATGCTGTTAACTGCTCCACAGCGCTGGATGGACGCTCCAGGAGGTCTTCCATGTCTTCACCTTGTGAAGCACTGTCTACGGACATTACCATCCATCTCTGGCTGGCAATTATATCCTCTTGGTTCTCAATGATTTGGTCCAACTAAGCATGATTCATATATACTCTCAAGGACAGTGCAAATTCAAGCACTTTCAAGGACTTTACCGAATCATTTTCAAGGACCTTTTTTACCGTTTCGTTGATTTTTACTACCAATTTTTCAAACACTTAAAAGTTCAGTGAAAAATACTTAATCTGTTGAACATTTTGAAATTAATTTAGCTGGAAATCATTGCTGCCCAAAATATTCAACAAATTTCCTGTATGGTAACTTTGAATAAAGATGCTAGAATATTATGGCGAAAAGGTTAAGGACCACTTTAAATTTTAGCCAAACATTGTTAAATTCGAGGACTTTCAAGTCAATTTGCTAAAATCCAGCACTTTCAAGGGCCTTGAAAAATAAATTCTCAATTCAAGCACCATAAGCACTTTCAATGACTGCTATGAACCCTGTTAAGTGTTTTGGTATTATGAATTTAGAGTCAATATTTTAAAACAAACTTAAAATCTTAATCATATACAACCCAGCTTTACACATTCCAACTATAGTAGATTAATTGTCATTAACATCAAATTTAATTAACACATGCAACTCTATTTGCAAAGCGGTTTCCTTTTAAATCAACAGATGCTTTGTTTATTTTTTTTATAGTTATATAATGTACTAATTCCTTTGGGGAAATTGAAAACGATTAGTCTGGCCAGTCTTTTTGATGTAAAATACTCACTCATTTGGACTCCGGTGTCTCCTGATCTCCCGGGTGGGGGTGGGGCTACATCTCCTGTAGTCCTGGGTTGGGGTGGGGCTGTACTTCCTCCACCTGTGCTGCTGGATTGCGGTGCACCTTGTTTGCTGGGTTGAGCTGGGAGTACGCCCCGGGCTTGGTGTTGAGCTGCGACTGCACCCCAGGCTTGGTGTTGAGCTGAGCCTGTGTTCCAGTGTTGAGCTGTGCCTGTGTTCCAGGGTTGGGTTTGAACTGTACATGTGTTCCAGGTTTGGGGTGCGCCTATGTTGCTGAGTAGGGGTTGAGCTGGGTCTGTGTTCCAGGGTTGAGGTTGAGCTGGGCCTGTGTTCCATGGTTGAGGTTGAGCTGTGCCTGTGTTCCAGGGTTGGGGTTGAACTGTACATGTGTTCCAGGGTTGGGGTGCGCCTATGTTGCTGAGAAGGGGTTGAGCTGGGCCTGTGTTCTGGTGTTGAGCTGCGCCTGTGTTCCAGGGTTGAGGTTGAGCTGGGCCTGTGTTCCAGGGTTGAGGTTGAGATGTGCCTGTGTTCCAGGGTTGAGCTTGAGCTGTGCCTGTGTTCCAGGGCTGGGGTTGAGCTGTGCATGTGCTCCAGGGTTGGGGTGCGCCTATGTTGCTGAGTAGGGGTTGAGCTGGGCCTGTGTTCTGGTTTTAAGCTGAGCCTGTGTTCTGGGATTGAGCTGAGCCTGTGTTCCGGGTTTGGGGTTGTGCTGTGCCTGCATTCCAGGGATGGGGTGCATCTGTGTTGCTGGGGTGGGGTTGAGCTGAGCTTGTGCTGCTCTGTTGGGCTGTTGCTGTGCTGCTTGGTTGGGGATGAACTGCGCCTGTCTTCTGGGTGCTGAGCTTTGTCTGTGTTCCAGGGTTGGGGTTGAGCTGCTCCTGTGCTGCTTTGTTGGGAAGTGTTTGTGCTGCAGGGTTGGGATTGGGGTTTTGTTGTGTATCTTGTGGCTAGGAGTTTCTCAAATCTTTTTGACTGACGAAGTCCCAGCAATACTCCGGCTATGGTTATCTGCAGAAAAAAGGTCATTTCCAGTCTAAAATTTCAAATTAACTAATAATATATAGACACTATCAAGTACCAGTCTCAACCACACACAAATAGCCTATTTTGTCGAATATTTTGAAATTAAAATGACTGGAAGCCATTACTGCCTTTGGCAGTAACGACTTCTAGTCATATTAATTTCAAAATATTTAATAGTTTTTCTGTATATTTCTACTGAAATTACTATTCTTATTGAGAGACAGACACAGATAAACACAAGAGGCATTTAAGCCGTTATGTATGCGCACAATAGGGAGGACCATTTACTATTGATTTTTCTTGATCCTTTCAGTGTCAAATCCATGGAAAAGTATATTCTCTACTCTGTACCTCGTGTTTTTTCAAATATTTTAAAAGTAATATGACAGGAAGCTGTTGCTGTCTAAGGCAGCAGCAGCTTCCAGTCAGATTAATTTTAAAGATACTCAACAGCCTTTCTGTATGATTACCCTGTAATTGAGGCGTGTGTTGATACACAACTAATCACACGCCGTCGCCCATTTGTGAGAATGGCTTACCAAGCTTTATTGAGTTTTCTTACAATGCAAGTTTGTTATTTTAATCCACATGATTGCTTTACGCGATGGAATAAACTTATGCAATGGTGTCATGCTTCCTTGAGCAAGAAAAAAAATATGAATTTCCTCAATATAATGATGCGCAAGTCGTTTGAACAACCGTCATTAGGCCTATATGTTCAACCAATGTCCATATTAACGGTGTATGCAAGGCATGAATGTGTACCCAGCCCTGTCACAACTTCAGATTTTCTGTATTTCAGCAAATATAGCGACATCAGTGGATAAATAGGTATATTTCCGAGCTCAGCTGTCCTTTTCCTGTTCTTATGGCATACCATTGGTCACAATATATCGAAAAATCACAATTTTTTCAAAAATATCGTACTCGATTTTTGAAAACAAAAATCCCGCAAGCCTAAGTAACCATGTGAAATTTTATTTTAAGCAAATAGACGCCGGACGCCATTTGGATCGCTATGTCTCGCCACCCTCTTTCTTGCAATGTTTTTGTCGATAGAGCAGAGATCTGCTTCACTACGGGCTCGACAAAAAACATTGCAAGAAAGAAAATCATAATGTCATTTAACAACACTACGGGTGTGTCAACTTACATTCTGGCGGAGCAGGCAATCGTGTTTTTTGCACACCAAATCTGATGAAGGCTCATTCACCATCAGGGCCACTGTCCTCTGAGAAACAGTAAATATACTAGCTGCAAATTATGATGTCAATGATATGCAAAGGTAAACTGTTACTAAATTCGTACTTCAGTACTTGACCAACTTGATCACCAGAATTCTGCTAGAAAATGCCTATAGGTCAAATTATATCAACAGAAATATGTAATAAATTATGCAAATATTTTACAAATAGCCATAAGACCCATCATTTTTGCTTTTTATACACATGTAATTGTATTATTAAAACAAAGTTATTTACCATCTCCGCATGCACCATCATCAGATTTCAGATTAAATACACATGCTTTAATAAAACTGGATACATCCAATGTAAAATGTGGAAAAATACATGTTTATTTGAAAAGAGTGTTAATCACTACAGTTCTTTCTTGTGAAATCATCATGTGCCTAATTTTCAATAGCAAATGTAAGTAAGGCAAATAAAATATGTACATTATAGTTGTATACATGCTTTTACATTATGAGAAAACTAGACGGCTTATGTCGTTGAAGGCTTTTAGCGTTTGGATTTGAAGAAAACCTTAACGTTGAGGGTTTGCTTACGGAGGAATGGAGGGGCGGACAGGCGGACTAACAAAGGATCCTATGGTGAAAGATATCTGTAATGATGGTATAGAAGCATCCTGTGGAATTTCATTGTGATCGGATAACATATATGAAAAATATAGCATTCTAACAAAGCATCTTTCCGTCCCAAACAACAACTAGCATTAATATAATGCACTATCTATATTATTGTTCTATTAATCCGAACCCTCAAGATTATTGACAATTACCGAGCTACACCCGACTAAGTCGTGCAAGCGAGTAGTTCACGTGCCCATATCCCCATAAAGGCCAAAATCCAAAGAGAAAACAGATTTTAATTTTACCATACTAATAGAGCACTAACATTATATATACACCAGTCTTTCCAACAAGGAATCGATAGATAACCTGTCTGGTGGAGACTGTCGTTATCTGATGTATCCATAGATACCTGAGGAGACGGCTTGTCACTTGACATAATAACAGATGATTGCAGCTTGTCAAGCTTAATTTAATCATCAGACAATAGGCTGACAGACTGACACGTCACTAATGTAGAAATGGCAAGGTTGGTCTTGATTCCCGAAAGTTCAGAGACCAAGACCTCAGATCTGTCTACCACTTTATGGTCAGTTTCGGATTTAGGAAAAAACCTTGATATTTTCAGATTGGCTGGTGAGACTAGATGGTTTGACATCAGGCTTCCTGCTACACTGGATCTGCGCTTTCTTCTTCGCAGGGCGCATCTGTGGCTGTGTCAGGAACTGACATCTCAGAGCACCGGACTGATTTTGGATGTGTCGGATTACACATTTTCTGTACCAGCTCCAGTAGCTGCTCATGTTCCTAGTGCTTGGCTTGATCCTCTGCCATTTAAGTTTGCGCCGACGACATCTAGCTTCCTTGTGAGATTGACAAGGATCTCTATGGTGGGAAGGTTGGCGATTACTACCTTTAGCAGCTGAGGCGTTCTGTCTAATTAAAGAGCAGCTAATATGCTGCTCCTGCCGTCTCCGCAACATTTGCTGGACAGATTTCTACTTATAGAGGACATCTAAGGATGTCTGCTGCATGGTTTCCAGCTTATGGAGAACGGTTTTATGAACTTCCTCCATAGTTCTTGTTTGCTGGTGCAACAATGCTACCCGTTCAGAATGATGCATCTCGTTAACCTGAACAGCATGAAGAACATTCTCAAGGTGTCCAGTGAGAAGCACATTCGCATCATTCTGCTTGTTACATCGTTGTTGCAACAATTCTACTTGAGAAACCAAATTAGTGATAACTTGGCACATACCAGAATCTGCCACCACCACTAATATTCAGTTTTCAGCATTCAGGTTTAGCCGGAGACAAATCTTTATCAATGGGAGACACCTCGATTGAATTAATTACACAATTATCTGTGTCCAGCTGTTAATTTCTGGGACTTATGACTGATTGCTCATAATGTTTCGCTAACTTGGAATTCTCAAATTTGAAATCATCCTGATCATATTTATAGAGCTCGCTTTCCAAATAGTATACATGATAGATATAATCTTTTAAATTTTTATTTCCTTTCATGTGTTGTTCAGATATGAAATCAGTCATTTCCTCGATTTCTTCTATGAGCCATGATATATGAGCGTGATCATCAGATTTTAAATCAGACAATGAAACTACTTGGACAAAATAAATTTCAATGTTCTGACCGATATATTTATTTTCACAATGGATACCATAACCATAGATATCTAGACAGGAAAAATAGATATCAAAACCTGAGTAATACTTTCAAGTTATCGACAGATATCTACCATCACCAAAATGGAGTCTCAAATTGATCAAAGTTATCTCCCCTTCAATCAGTAGCCAAGATGACTCTGCATCTAGAGAAAATTATCACCCACGACCATGGCTATAATAGCAGATTTTTATTTTTTTTATTCAAGCCATATTGGTGCGATGACTTCACCAAACCACATCATTTATCCATCTACCACTCACATTAACAACTTTTGACTTAGTAGCCTACATCAGTAGAAGAACAGTGCCAATAAGTACTAGATGTATAACTGGTGAATCATATATCTACACTGGAATATATACACTCCTATTAATATAGAACTGGAATTATAATTATGGATTCGAGCTGATCAATGGAAAGCGCTGCTATCAGATCTTAAGCAAAAATCACTGGAATCTATAAAAATTAAAGGAGTACCAAATATACATCAGTTACTATTGCAGATTGTAATAGAGCACGTATCTGTTTGTTCTGGCTCACTCACAAGTGCAGGGGGGAAAAGCTCACCCATCAACACAGCATATGTCTGCACCTAACCTGATCAGTTATTAAATCAGTGGGTTTCCTTAAATCTAACCTAACAATGAAATCCTATCACTCTGATATTGGTTGCCCACTCAATACATATAATATTCGATATGTTCCAACAACTAAGACATAGCACAACACATCGCACTCCTCACACCAAGTTTGTAAGTCAGCGTTTTCAAACGATGAACCTTTAATCTATATTGGTCTAAAGTGATCCGAAAATTTATTCCTCAATTGACTATTTAAAAAACCTGAACAAATTTAAGAAAGGAGTTTTGAATACGTCATGAGAAGGACAGAAATTTAATTAAGCTATAAGGGATCCTTAATGTATTGAATATTAGATGTTAAACTGTGAGTAACTTGATCAGAGTGAGAGAAATCACAAGATCGTGATTGCAGGTAGGTTCATTCTTTTTTTTTATATATTAAAACTGTTCAAGTATCTGGTCTATACAACAAGCGTATGAAATTTTAAGTTGTGAATAAAATCTAAAAAATACATAACCTACCATCACAAGAAGTAGTTCATATAAGCAAAACAACAAAGGAAACACTACAATGTATGGAAACGTTACTACAACAACTAGTAACCTTCTATCACACAAAGTAATAGGTATAATACAATAATATACAAAAAATATGTCCCCACCGTACTTATTTTATAACCCACCCCTGAACCATATTAATCATACCCATAGTATTTCCAAGATCACTTCCACGTATAAATTTCCAAATTTAATTTAACCCTAAGTTTCGAAAAGTCCACACATTTGACATTATGATTGTTTATCCTTGTAGAACAAAATTTCTGCTTTAATTATTCATAAATGTTACTTCCTAAAGTGTTGAGAATAAAATTCAACTGCGCATCTCCTTCACACGAAACTACATTGTCAGTTAAAACGGTTGCACTGAAACACGCGAAGCCAAGGGAAAACTTTAATCCATCACGAGGATGAACAACAGCTACATTTTCAAAAGTTACACATTCTTGTTGTTTCTATGGACAATACAGTTACGGGTAAACCCCTTTTCTTTCAACAGCTACACAATCATTTTGCTTCTATAAAGATACGGGTAATGGTAAAACCCCTGATTAAATAAATGTAAAAGAAACAGGAAAGATAAACACTTGTTAATGTTATGTTTGAATTCTACAAAGGGATAACTGAGACTCATAAAATAAGTCACATGGATACACTGAGCATGTGCGAATATATGATGAGACCATCTTAACCCTTTCACCAAAGCATTCCTCTTATGCCAATTTCCGAACAACCATACAAGAAATAAATTGAATATCCAGAACTCAATTTGCATGGAGATCAATGCTGCCCAAAGGCAACAATATCCTCCAGTCAAATCATTTACAAAATAACCAACCACCCCTGCATATGGTTGTGGCAATAATTCTATGACCTTGGTGTAAGTGTTGCCACAGAATAGACATGGACCATATATGAATAATGCTGAGAGACATCCGAATACAAAGGGGAAGATTATTTTTGAAAACTCACAACCCGAATGACTGACTGTAAATCGAACAAGTCATTCAAGTGGTAAACAACTCTACTTTTTGGATTACTTGACTGCGTAATTTTTCCTGCTAGCAGTTTTACCAATTCAGTGACAATCCATTAATATCATGTAATATACTCTCATGGGAGAAAACTGAATAGCAACCCTCTAGTATACAGACGACTGACTACACATATAGAACACCTATTCAAAATTACCTCTGCAACAAATACCGTTACACATGGTGCTTCCAGACGTTCCCTATGTCCACACATCAACATGTATACCATGAATCTACACAACAGCGTACAGCTGCACCATAACCGATATACTGTTAAACAAGTCTAATACATGTACATATGGATGCCTGAAATATGTACAACAATGCATCCACATACACAAATCTTCATGGGACGTGAATTGGAAAGACATACTACAGGTTACGCTTGAGATCAGACATGACTGCTTAATAATTAAGGACTTAATTTGAGGTGTGTACAAATCAACGGATCGGAAATAAGTCTACCTTTGGCATATGTCAGAGGCCAAGTAATGATTAAAGCCGAATTTAGAAAATATATATATATATATATATATATATATATATATATATATATATATATATATATATATATATATATATTCTAAATTCGGCTTTAATCATTACTTGGCCTCTGACATATGCCAAAGGTAGACTTATTTCCGATCCGTTATATATACTAGGAGCTGTTTCTACCACTGGAACTGACAGTTTTTGGTCAAGATAGTCCAGCATATCAAACAGATTACTAATAATTGTTTAGTAGCTGATAGTCATGGAATGCAGCATGTAAGGATTAATGGGTTGAATGTGCTTAACCTAACCAAACTGGTTGAGGGTGGTAGTCCCATGTCTAACAGATAAAACTGGTGGGTCGGGTAGCGGAGAGGCTCCACATACCACTAGCATTAAATTTTAGTCCACGATACGTGAGCTGGTCAGTGCTGAATCTTTTGAGACTGGGTAGACTGGAACCTCCTGCTTTAACTAATGCAGTGGCAGCTTTCAGGCTGGTGAGTCCCAACATATCCAGAAATTGCATAGATAAGGGAAATAAAGGAAAGGGCCAGAGGGGTCGAAAGTGTCAAACGTAATCCTTTTTCTAACCTAGCAGCCAGATCTCATATTTACTCTGTACCTGCGGTGGCTGACTTCTGCCAGTAAGAGTCAATCCAACCTTACCTATTCCAATTCTGCGTAAAAGATTTTTACTATTTCAAGCATTTTATCAATCTATATTTACCATAAGAAAATCTGCTCAAATACTAGCTGACTTATTACTGTTATTATTATTATTATTATTATTATTATTATTATTATCAAGTTATTTTGTGATGCGACTGTCGGTTTGTTGGCTCGCCTATATGTATGATATGTACGTCAGTCAAAAAATCATTGTCCGAGCCATATGTCATCTTCCTAGCGGAATCATGATTTCACTTATTCACTAACCCTAGCCCTTGTCACTCTGATGGCAGGGTTATCAATTTTCAAAATAAAACAGAGGAACTGGTGCTACATTCTCTAGGCAGGTTTGGTGGAAGATGCTGGAGTCATAAACGGCAACATCGTCCGCCAAATTTACTGTGTATTGTGTGCCGGTTTCTCTGCTTTAGATATAATAGAAGATGGAATATTGCCATCAGCCTGGTAAGTGCTAACAAATTTAGGAGAGCTATACCACGCTGAAAAGCATGAAATGAACCGAAATAGATGGTCCTACCAGATCTCAATTAGCTTGAACGTTCATCTGATATTGCTTTTTCTCAGTGGACATATCAGATGTCGACAGTCTACTACAAAATACTTATCTACATTGCTACTGAATAAATTTATTCAATAATTTTAAATAAACAATATTCATGAGTCATATCAGGTTGTCCGCCGAAGGCATTGCCGTAATCCGTTTGGACGAGGACTCGTTTTCGGAGCACCGAGGTATACGCGTCTAATCCCCGAGGACGCGATATGATTAGAAATGGAAAAAGTAATAAATTGGTTCAAAGTAAATAAATTATCACTGAATGTCGGGAAAACTAATTACATGCTCTTTACAAAATCTAGAAAACTAAAGAAAAATGACTTGCCAAAATTGTACATTGATAATCAGGAAATACAGGAGGCTGAGTTTGCTAAATTCTTAGGTGTCCACCTGGATACAGATCTAACCTAGGAGAAACATATAGAGATTGTAACATCTAAAGTGGCAAGAAACATTGGGATCATGCGACGACTTAAATCATACTTACCACCTAACATACTAAAAACACTATATTGCACGTTAATTACCCGATTTAGTACTTATTAATGAACATTTGTTTAATAATATGTTTGCAGGAATTTTGACTAATAATCCGTGTACGTGTGTTCGTGTCTGTGTTATTTCAGAGTTTTGTAGCTTGAAAGGATGGTTTTTGTTTTGAGATTTCCATTCTATTGTATTCTGTGTGAAAGTTGTGTCTAGATCTGGTGTTGTATGCATGTATTTCAGTGTTTAGGTTAAAGAGAGAAGACAGTGAATTTGGTAGATTACCTTTGAAAAAATCTTTTATTATTGTATATAATTGGAGATTACCAATATCTTCTAGTTTTAATAAATTTTCTGTCTTGTAAACATTTTGGGCCTCTCCTGTTTGTGCAAAAAGTTTAATGGCTTGCTTTTGAAGTGATTTTAGTCTTGCCAGTCTGATTTTATATGTATTAGTCCAAATAGTGTTGCAATAAGTAATTTGTGGGAGTATTAACGTGCAATATAGTGTTTTTAGTATGTTCGGTGGTAAGTATGATTTAAGTCGTCGCATGATCCCAATGTTTCTTGCCACTTTAGATGTTACAATCTCTATATGTTTCTCCCAGGTTAGATCTTTATCCATGTAGACACCTAAGAATTTAGCAAACTCAGCCTCCTGTATTTCCTGATTATCAATGTACAATTTTGGCAAGTCATTTTTCTTTAGTTTTCTAGATTTTGTAAAGAGCATGTAATTAGTTTTCCTGACATTCAGTGATAATTTATTTACTTTAAACCAATTTATTACTTTTTCCATTTCTTCATTTACATTTTTATATAGTGTTTCTATATTCTTGTTGTGGCAAAAAGCATTGGTGTCATCTGCAAACAGTATTAATGAAAGGTGCTGACAAACATTGGGTAAATCATTCATATATACACCTGTGCAAAAGTTAAGCACCAGCAAAAACAATAGAACGTAGAAACATGATGGTACAACTAGGCTGCCATACTTTTTGTCCCCGCGTTAGCTGACATAATTCCAAGTACGAAATGCACATGCATGCATGACTTCACGCCGCTTGATGTCCGTGCGTGGCGGGAAACGGCACACGTGTTCAGTTATGTAAAAGTCCAGTTTGAGGTGTAGAACATTACATACAGATTTAGGCGACAAGATTAGGAATTTTGTGTTCATGACCGTGGTTTATTTGTACAGAGAGAATTAGCTCTTGATTGTGAACCGCTATGGCAAGACGAAGGTTAAGTGATCGTGTGAAATGGCAAATCATAGGCATGCATACCACTGGTATGTCATGCAGAGAGATTGGCAGACAGCTGAACATTAACCATACTGTAATCAGTCGTTTGATTGCAAAACATGGGCAAACTAACGAGGTGAAGGACAGGCCTAGATCTGGAAGACCGAAGAAGACTACTGCCCGTGATGATCGAGCCCTAGTACGCCTTGTTAGGAGATCTCCATTCACCAACAGCAGAGTGCTCAGCCAGCAATGGGAAACGCGCAATAGAGTGTCAATGTCTACCGTCAAAAGGAGACTGTATGCTGCTGGCATGAAAGCTAAGAGACCTGTCAGACGTCCTCTCCTCACTGCACACCACAAAGAGGAGCGTCTGAGGTGGTGCAACGAAAGAAGACACTGGAACATGAGATCCTGGAGATGGGTACACTGGTCCGATGAAAGTCGGTTCCTGCTTCATGCCACAGATGGTCGAACTCGTGTATGGAGGTCCAGACGCACGGCGTACGACCAACGTAACATCATGGAAGAAGTTCCATTTGGTGGAGGTTCCGTTATGATATGGGGGTGCATCTCATTTGATTGTAAGCTGGATCTGTTGACTGTACCTGGAACACTAAATGGACAAAGATATCAAGATTCCATACTGGATAGAGTTGTGGTCCCTCATTTTGTAAATCATGCACCTGGAACCCACCCTATATTCATGGATGACAACGCCCGACCACATCGTGCTAGAGCTGTGCATGAATACCTCCGCCAGAATGCCATCGAAACCCTACCATGGCCAGCAAGGAGCCCTGACATGAACCCTATTGAGCATATCTGGGACATTCTGGGAAACATGGTGAGAAGGAGGGATCCTCCTGTGCAGAACCTACAGGAATTAACAGACGCACTCCATCTTGAATGGCAAAGAATACCACAATGGCGTATCAGTCGGTTGATGACCAGCATGAGACGTCGTGTCCAGGCCGTCATCCAGGCACAAGGTGGATATACCCGGTATTAATAATGACACTCTCAAACTCGTGCACAGATGTTAAACTTCGTTTTCAGACACCATTAATGACAATCTAGCCACGTGTGTCAACTGTAGGGCAATAGTTGTCAGTTGTGTCAACGTAACCATATTCAGGCCTCGTTTTCAAGTTCAAACAAAAACATACAGTGTTTCCCCACCATCATAATCAGCATTCCTCTAGTTGCATTATTACCTCTTGCACTAAGATGGATGGGTACATAAATGTTTATGCTATTGCTTTCTTCATAGCACATGAATATACCCTCGCATGTGCGTAAAAATAGGGTGGTGCTTAACTTTTGCACAGGTGTATATATTAAAAACAGGAGAGGTCCAAGTACTGATCCCTGCGGGACACCACAGACTAGGTTTTCATTGCTAGAGCAAGCTCCATTGTATTGTACGCACTGTACTCTGTTTGATAAATAACTTGTTATCCAATTTAGGGCAATTCCTCTCACTCCATAATAAGATAGTTTTTTTTATTAGAATCTTATGATCAATTGTGTCAAAAGCCTTAGAAAGAGAGAATTTGTTATTTTTTCCAACATATCTATCAAAGCCAGCATTGTGGAGTGGTTTTGTCTAAAACCATATTGTGCTTTATAGAGAATAGAATATTTATTTAAGAAATTTATCAGTCTATTGTAGAAAAGTCTTTCTAGAAGTTTAGAAAATAGTGGAAGTACTGAGACAGGCCGGTAATTAGTGAAGTCAGAAGAGTCCTTGGCTTTATATATTGGTGTCACCCGTGCTACTTTTAGTCGAGATGGGAATATACCCTGCATCAGGGAAAGATTACAAATGTGGTTCAATGGGATTAATATTTGTGAGAGAGTTTTTAAAATTGTTCCATTTAAAATTATTAATGCCTGCACTTTTGTTCAGGTTGATTTGCATTAAGATTTTTTAGATTTCATCTGTGTTAGTAGGATTTAGAAAAACTGAGGATTGATAGCTGCCTGTCAGATAATCTTCTCTATCTGTATTAGAGGTATTCCTAATTTTTTCCGATAGGCTGGGTCCAATGTTGATAAAATATTCATTAAATTTATTTGCTATATCTTGGTTGTTGGTTAAAACTTTGTCATTATATATAAATCTTGATGTCTCTGATTTCTTGTTTTGTTTATTCAGTAGAGACGTTATTAACTTCCACGTTTCTTTGATATTGTCTTTCTGATTGATAAATTTATTATGGTAATGATTGATTTTGGCTCTCCGGATTACTTGGTTTAGTCTGTTGCGATATTTTTTATATTGAGATTCATTGTACTTCAAGCGCCCGGACACCACAGCAATTACCAGCAATTCATCATGAAGAACCACCTGTTAACAATACTGATATTACTGCTCTTGCCCTGCCTCTACACTCCGGTTTGACATATTGTCTACATAAAATAAAAGGTACCGGTACTGCTGAATATTCTGGACCTAGTGGAATTTGTGGGAGAATTTTCTGCATAAGGCAGCAATGTCTTCTATTCCAAATGTGTACAGAAGATTACTTACGTCGTAACCAAATCAGTTTGTTGCTAGAATCATGTTGGCCATTGTTATCTTTACTGTATCATTATAACCATAATCATATTTAATTTAATTAATTTTATTATATTATATTTTATATGAATGTCTGGCTCCTGGGTCTTACAGACAACACATCCCAAGGGACATAGCTCCTCTTGCTGGGTGTTTTGAAGAGGACTTGACCGGGGGCTGTGGTTGGCTAAGCCACCAACAACTCTCGGTCGGGTGGCTTTTCTGAATATTCAGCGAGTGGGCAGCTTCTGTGTTAAATCCTGAGTCAAATTGGACCAGCACTCCTCAAGATATACACAGATCCAGAACTTGATCATATCTAAGAGCTCTAAAAAAATCCAGCCATGACAAACACACTAAGAAATAGACTCGAACACAGATTCACATAGCCGGTTTACTCTCTTTCCTCTAGGGAAAGGTGATAGACAATCATAATAATAATAATAATAATAATAATAATAATAATAATAATAATAATAATAATAATAATAGTAGAAACAGGATGAACTCCAGGCCCCCCCCACCCCCTTCACCCCCTAGCCCATTCCAATGAGTGAAATATGTTACCCACAGTATGAAGAACAATAAAAAACAAGTGAACCATGTTTGTCAAATGTATTGTCTTTTTCTCTTTTTTTTTCTCTTCTTTTTCTATGTCAAATCCTATATTATTTGTCTGTAGTTATGTATAATATATTGTCATAATGCCTTATGTCTACTTATGTCAAATCATGTGTAACTTGTATGTTATTCTATGTCAGGGGTCCACAAGCTAATAGGCACAGTCTCCAGTGGACTCCCTGTTATCATATTGTAATTTGTAATATTTACCAAGAGAATAAATCAAACCAAATCAAAAAAAATAAAAAAATACTACTATGTGCTAAATCTCGAGGTAACCTGTTCTGAGGAAATCGAGATCTGTCAAACATTTGTGTGTTTCGTTTAGTAATCGGGACGACATTATTTGCATTTACTAAACACTTCGTAAGTATTTCTTTAACGCTCCTGTTTTTTGTTTTTCAATCCTTGTTTATTTTAATTATTTAAACTATAGGCCCCCTAAAAGATTTCTTGAACTTGAATTCGTCGATCCTGTAGCCGTGGTGTATTCCAATCCCTCAGTGCAGTCATTCCACAGGCATTTGAAGTTTACCCGCCTATTTCATATTATTAGTATATTTCATATACTACTATATATATAATACACTATTATAGTGTGTATTATATATATAGTAGTATATGAAATATCCTAATAATATGAAATAGGCGGGTAAACTTCAAATGCCTGTGGTCATTCCATGTCTTCGCTGTCCCTGATCAGATTCCAGAGATGTAAGAAACAGTAGACTAGACTGCTCACACCACAGTAGTGTATTGCTTCGTCACAACTTGCCGTGTTCATTCTAGGATCTTGAATAGTGGAGCCCAAGGACCCGACCCAGCCAAAAGGGTGCGACAGAATAATATGAAGGACAGAGGCTCTGAATGAACCCACAACTTAGCAGAAATATAGGACTGTTTGAGAAATATATATATCCACATTTGATGCTTTCTTACAAGTCAGACAAATCTGATTAACACTCATCATTTACATTTTAGTATCTCGATTTCAAAATCATTCATACTGGCAGCAACAGCTTCCATTCAAATTAGTTTCAAAATATTAAACAAAATATTCTTACAATGCGGCCAAAAATTTGCCATAGCTGATATAAGTTCGAAAGAGTTACGTTATTTTACAGTTGAATATCCATAAAAATATGGGGACATTTAACCCTAATGGAAAAAGATGTGGGTAATTTCAAAATAGGGGACTATGGCCCCTCCTAGAATGAACATTGAACATGAGACCCTAACCAGAAATTGCTACCCGTATCAACAAGCCGGTCCCGAATCTTGATCAATCAGATCTGCAGTTGCTAAAGCTGGCCACTCTCGTCTGAACTGCCAGAACCGATTTCTGTGTCTCGAATACTGAGGCCGTGATATGAAGTTCTATTTACATAATGTATTATCCCAATAATGGCACGCGCGCAACACATATATCGTTCAGTCATGTCATTTCGAGGATACATACTTCTGACATTGTCGTGTGCATGCCACTTAGGTGATGTCAACGAATCGTGTGTAAATTTAAGTAGATAGTGTATTTTTACTCCATCTGCAGTAAATGATACAGAACCGTAGAACTATTGCGGAGAAATCAGACTTCAAGCATACATGGGACTGATTAGACCAGTTCTGGAATGTGCAAGTACAGTCTGGGACCCTCATCAGATAACTTCAGGACAAACTAAAGAATGTGCAGCTAGATTTATCACCTCAAACTATTGCTATGAACCAGGCTGTATGACAAATATAATGGAAACCCTAAAACTCCCACCGTTGTCAGAAAGAAGGAAATAAAACTGCCTTATTTTTTTCTATGAAGGTCTACAGCAACAAGCAAAGATATCATTAGACAGTGTACAGACTCCAATTCGGAAAACCAAAAACATGAGCAACAACCACTTCAACCAAATTTACGCAAGAACTAACGACTAAATTCAGCTTTATTCCCAGTATAATAAGGGATTGGAACAAACTATCACAGGATCTACTAAGCAGTTCGGAGAGCTCTACAAATCTTACAAATAAATTTCTCAAATTAATCACTGGCAAAAAACATGTCTAAACCAGGTACTTGACGATTGCGCTGCAAAAAATAATGTTCTTTGGATGTTTCGCCATAACCAATCAAGATCAGGATAGTTGCAAATTTTTTAATAAGTGATTATTTTATGCATTTTGATGCCAATGTAGCGAAAAACCTGTATTTCTACTATTCCTATTTTGATCCATGATTAAAATACCGATAACTCGTAAGGAAATTATGCAAACCAACTAAGTTTTGGCATCAACAACATCTGCCATTTACTGCCCCAAGTGGCATGGCAGATATGTTGCCATACGTGCCATAGCAATAATTTATTTCTCGGAAAGCGTGAAGCTGCTTATGTCAGTTTTCCTATCAAGAGTTTTCTTTACCCGCAATGCCGATTCAGACAGGCCCTAGTCACAACATACAATAAAAATTTCAATGTTTTTATTTGTTTTCCAGTAAGTCGGCTGAGCACGCACGTGGAAGCAGACTATAAACCTGACCTATACCTATATACCTATATTATGCTCGTTTTCAATACCACATTTTTCAATTTACAAAAGGAAAATTAAAGATTTTTTTAAAAAATTTTGTTTGAAAGTTGCTGTTATCCAGTTATTATGAAAAACAGAATTTGACTTCTGTGTTTGTATTAGACCCTTTTATGGCATTACTGTTGGCGACATACTCTGCTCGCTCAAATCATAAATATTGACATTAATTCACCAACTCACTAGAGTAGAAATTATGAGATTACATCACCTGGAGGTCGAAAACACATGACATAGTACTCAGAGATTGCATCTGTAGACCAGGTAGTGGATAAGCATTAAGTTTATTTTAGGGTTCATTTTTATTTTAATACATGTTTTATTTTTGCGAATGTTTGCTTTAACTTTACAAAATTGACAGCATTTGTTGAGAAAATACCTATTCTTATATTAAATCGGCGAAAATGTGCTTACACCCTCGAAAACTCATTATCCAATGGTATAGGGTCAGAGTAACAGTGTATGGACAGTTTTGCCGATTGCATATGAAGGTAAAGATTTTTGTCAAAAAAACTCATGTGTCTTTAGCTGCATCCTGCAGAGCCTGTTCAAGTCGAAATGCACGACACTGAATAGCAATTAACCATTTAATGATCAAATTTGGTCTAGAAAATATACATGTCTGCCTATTGAATGTCCATTTACAGGCCAAGAGAATAAAATTTTTGAAAATATGTCACTGGCATGACTAGCTCGGTTATCAAGTCATTTGTTCTAGTGGTAGA
This sequence comes from Chaetoderma sp. LZ-2023a, assembly GCA_034401795.1. Classification (NCBI taxonomy): domain Eukaryota; kingdom Metazoa; phylum Mollusca; class Caudofoveata; order Chaetodermatida; family Chaetodermatidae; genus Chaetoderma; species Chaetoderma sp. LZ-2023a. Next base: position 22,131,677 of record CM067362.1, on the reverse strand, counting down.
TTCTCTTGGCCTGTAAATGGACACTCCACAAGACAATAGCAGAGTCCGGTTTTGGCCGGTATGACCATTAAAGGGTTAAATGTAGACTGGTATGTCGGAGTTTAGCAACAACTTGCTTACACCCAAAATTGACTGCTGCTCCATCTGCGGCTAAACCAACCAGTTTATCTGACCAGTCATTGCATTTAGCTTTGAATTTTAGTGCTCTCGTAGTGCACTGCAACAAAGCTGATGCTTCAGCCTTTTCAACTGGTTCCAAAGATAAAAAATCTTTTAACAGGATATAAGTTTTCGTCCACAATTTCTTCTATAACACCAGCATCTGTGGATCTATCACTGATAATAGCAATAAAATCGGTGTCTCATATGCATATTGGATGTAATATGCAAAGTTCCTGGCCTGTTTATCACTTGCATGATGTTTGCCCAAGGTTTCATTATAATTAACGCCCTGTAGTGGAAAGAAGCCAGGGAAATTAGTAAATGGCCTTTCTGATTTCACTAAGTGGAATACAGTTTGTGAACAGATTTTTTTAGCTGAATCTGCTGTTGCTTTTCTAGTTGCACATAGCACCCCCCACCCCTTTACAATGGACCTTTCCATTTTTATATGCCCGCGTAAGCGGGGTCATATTATGTGATGGCGCTCGCTGTCCGTTTGTCTGATTTCTTGTCCGGAACAGATCTCGAAGAGTTTTGAAACTACACTCACAATTCTTTTTTCAAAAGATGTGTTAGGGAGAAACGAAGTGTCATGATTTTGTTTCGGCAAAATCCGCCCATATTTTCCAGAGTCGTCTCCCTTGGAAAGCTAAAATTTGTCAAACCGTTCTTGTCCGAACCGTATCTCGAAGAGTTTCGAACCTGCACTCACAAATTTTTTTCAGCAGATATGTTAGGGATAAATGTGTTATGATTTCATTTTGACAAACTCTGCCCATGTTTACCAGAGTTATCTCCCTTGAAAAGCTCAAATTTGTCAAATTTTTCTTGTATGGACCAGATCTCGAAGAGTTTTGAACATAGTCACAATTTTTGGTTCAGCAGATGTCTTAGGGATAGGCACTGTCGTAATTTAACTTTGGCAAAATCTGTGCATATTCGCCAGAATTATCTCCCTTGAAAGATAAAAATTCATCAAAATTGTCTTGTAATTGTAATGATTAATGCAGCTGTGGACTTTCAAGATTTTTAGTGATGTCTTTGCCATGGATTCCAAATGTGTACCTAATAGTCGCCCCTCCTCTTCCGGTCAAATTAACTATGGCAGCAACAGCGTCCAGTCAAATTAGTTTCAAAATATTCAACAGCATGTTTATTAAATAGTAGAAATATACAATTCGTACAACGTGTCAGCCTATTAAGAGTCAAAGACGGGCCAAATAGTCATTTATGATGTAACGAGTATGAGGTCATCCTACACGCCAATTAGCTGATTATGAGGTCAGATTAATAGATGGATACTCTGGAAAGGTCCATTGGAGTGGAACCAGGTGGTGCTTTTGTAGGCTTTTCAGTTTCTATGGATTTGTGATGGTCATCATTGTGTTTATGGTTTTTATCTCGCATTTTTGAAAGTTGAAAGTTGAAAAAAGATTTTGGGAAAGGGGCAAAAAATGTCGGCGTCCGGACAGGTTAATCTTTATAAAATGACATTTATGATTATCCGATTTAAAAAAAACCTACGCAGATGTGTTCTATGAGATGCTTAGGACTAGTCTGCATCAAAATTTTATAATTTTTTTCCATACTTTTATCATGTTTGAACATAGAATATTTTAGTTATCTTTCTTGACTGCGTTATGCTTTTTAAAAACGACATTTGCACCCACAAGGGGATATCCGATATTTAAAAAAATGCCACAGATTCATTCTATACGATGCTTAGGACCAGTCCATGTAAAAACGAAATCGACTTTCAAATTTTGTCCATAATTTTTTTGTCATTTGAACTTTGACTATTTTAGTGTGAATTTGCATGCAGGTTATATCCTGATTATGGGTCTTGGCTGTGTTAAACCTTTTTCAAATAACATTTACACCAACAAGGGGTTATGCGATTTGAATAAAACTTCACAGAGATATTGTATACTATTCGATGCTTAGGACATGTCCACATAAAAGGTAAATTGACTTTCAAAATATTTCCATATTTTTTCAGCGTTTGAACTTTGATTATTTTAAGGCTGAGGGGTTGGGCGATTTGAATAAAACTTCACAGATTTTGTTCTATGCGATGCTGATTTGTACGCAGGTTATATATCCAGGTAAAGGTTTTTGCTGCGTTTATTATCTTTCAAATGACATTTACACCCAGAAGGGTTTGTGTGATTTGAATAAAACTTCACAGATTTGTTCTCTACCATGCTTAAGACGTGTCCACATAAAAAATAAAGTGATTTTCAAAATCTTTCCATATTTTATCGGCATTTGAACTTTGATAATTTTATGGCTGATTTGCATCCAGGTTATATGTATTATGCTGCGGTTAAGGTTTTTTCAAATGACAATTTACCGGCAAAGACGTGCTTTTGAAACTTGAAACCTTGGGGATGATTATACAGATGGGCAAGGATGTGCATGACACTTTTGGAATTTTGTTCTGACCCCCGGGGCTGGGCCCGATTTTAACGCAACTGCTCCTAGACCATTTCACATCCAAATATGTATTATACTGATTGTTTTTGAAAATGTTTCTTCTTTTTTCAGACTATGAACTTTGCTTATGTTTGGACCATTTGCCTTTCGGTTAGCCCCAGAGTGCCAGTTGTCATTAAATGACTTCAGGTTACTCCTCGGCAGAAAGGCTTTATGGTGCAGTCTCCAAGCTATGCTAGCCCGATGGGCAGTGCCATGGGTCTTTTGAATTGGCATGTTGATTGTCAAATTTCAAGTTGAGACTACCCAGTGCTCCGTCATATCCTGTTATGTACAATTAATATACAGTACAGGTAAGCTATTTGCTATCTTCTGATAGCTCTTGTAGAATTTTGGTATGACCCCAGGGTTACGGTCATGGGGGGTGGGGGTGGGAATGTGGATTAAAAAATAATTTTTTTTCCAAATGTGGTCATGTCACATATCATTTTGAAGCCAATGATGAGTAGACTACAGGACAAGGAATTATTTTGATCTTGGATCAAACTGAGGGTATGGGGCGGGGTCAAAAGTGGGCACCAATCGATTGTAACACAACTCCTAAACCATTTCACATAGAAACTTTAAACTTTTGGTATGATTACACATATGGCCAGGGATGTGCATGATACATTGGAATTTTGCTATCACCCCCAGGGGCCCGTGTGGGGGGAAATGGTGGGCAGAAAATAAATTTGATCAAATGTGATCATGTCACATATCATTTTAAAGCTTGTAGTTAGTAGACTACAGTACAACAAATTATTTTGTTCTTGAGTCATTCTGAGAGCAGTGGCCAGGGGTCAAATGGGCAATCTAATTCTATATATGTACATGACTTGGACATTATTTTATTTTTTCGCAGAATATTTAGTCCTGGTTAGACCGGGTCCTGCGGCAGCCGGATCCTGCAGTAACTTAAAAATGCGAGATATTGGTATCTTCTGATACCTCTTGTTTATGCTTGTTATTCGCAAACTTGCACAACCTTTGACAACGCTACTATCAGTTGTCATGGTAAAAGTCAACTTTTCCGTCAGCGTTATATTGTGACCATGAGCGACCATCATTTTCTAGTATGAACATCTTTTTCATAGTCAGTAGATTTGGCCGTCGGATGATTTTGCTACTTTTTCAGATGCATCAGCCATGTCTGTCTTGTCTGTTCCATCACCGATGGCCAAATCACATTTTTTGTTAAATCAACGTGAAGTAAACTCATTATATAGCGTAAATGTGTGGACTTGAAACACGGAAAGATTTTATATATTATTTCACGGGTGTTGAAGCAGATGAACTATTATACTGGAGCCCGCGACATTTCTCAATTGCATCAATTCATTTATCCCCCTCTAGGGTATAATTGCGAAATGATTCAGATCTGCTATCTTGTATAAATTCTAACCATTTTAATCATTTTTAAAGCTGTGAAATGACTAATAATGATAGTAGATATACCGATGCCATATTTAAACCCGATATCACACACTGGCGGTTTCAAAACCACTTAAAAAATATAAATATGGAAAAACCAAATATGAATATATTTTCGGTTTTTAGTCTTCAAATTTTCATCCACCCATCCCAGTAGCACATATTCCCCTATTATATATATATATATATAATAAAAATGCCTGTGATAAAGGATACTAACCAGCGACCATAGCGCAATGAGAAATGAGCGATCCCTAAGACATGTTTTACCAGGAAATATATATATCGTTTAAGCCGCTTCTGATGATCATTCCATTCCTGTTTTCTCATTGGCTAGCACGACAAAAATTATCTACCATAATTTCTGGTGTAATTGCACAGTTTTTTGCTCATTTTGCTCAAGGCCAGAATGGGGGTGCGTATTATATATTATTATAAGCTTTTATCCCCTTTTCTCGGCTCAGAATTTTTGGTCAGAATGTCCTCCCGGATGTAAAATTTGGCCTAAAAAGCTGATATCAGCAAAGTTTTACTGCTAAATACTGTTACTCTGTTGTAATATCCAATCTTGAGGTCTATATTGTCTGTAATAATTGTATTGCACGTAATATATTTGTAAATGTTACTTGTATCGATCCTAATTGATGAAATAAACCTGAAGTCTTTGTCTTGTCATAAGTCACCCCCATGGAAATTGTAAGCAGTAGACCGGACGGGAAGACTAATGATGTGAAGAGCGCAATGAAGTGAATGGCGACACAGCCCTATAAACGCAACATTTTATCAAGAAAATAAAAAATTTAGCCTATTGAATTTCTAATTGCAGGCCATGAGAAGACTATTTTTGAAAATTGACCAGTAGAATGACTGGTAAATTGTCAAAAATAGGCTTCTCATGGCCTAGAAATCAACATGAAAGGGTTATATACACAGAGAATACAGAGATAGACCGTAAATGCATTTTTATGCGTATATACGCGCAAATGGACGCATAAGGGCAACTCTATATATATATATATATATATATATATATATATATATATATATACAGAGTTGCCCTTATGCGTCCATTTGCGCGTATATACGCATAAAAATGGCAGAGGGACGCATACAAATTAACCCTCTGCGTCCCGAGGACGCACGAGGGATGCAGTGAAAAAGTGTAACGGAAACTGGTAACTTTGGTGTGTGCTTAATTATCGATTATATTATCATGTGTGTATATTTATTTGTGCATGTTTTTACTTTAAAAGGTATACCTAATGTATTGTGTGTTCAATAAAAACGAACTTACTGCGTTGTTTAAGAATATGATTTGTTGTATGTTTTCTTGCACAACTCAAAGTTGTTAATGCCCATAATCAGATTCAACCACCACATTTAATTGTAAACACAATCCCCAAATCATCCTTAGTATTCCATTTGATCTAAAAAAATGTATAAGTAAAGAGTTTACAAGCCCGATGTTAGTCGCCTTGTTCGGCCTACAAATTGCAAAAATACCCTCCATGTTTCTGTCTGTTGTGCTAATCGTCAGTATGACGTGTCAGTATTTGATTGGATAACAGTAGAATCGCCCTCTAGAGGAAGTCACACTTGAGAAATCCAATACAACTGATCAAGCGTATACAAACGTCTGGGCGTCTTAACCCTTTCACAGCTCAGAACATTGGACAGATCACAATCTTGTTATCACTAATCTGCTGAATATTTTGAAATTAATTTGCGCATGCCTACTTGCCTAAAGCAGCAACGACTTACAGGCAAAATATTTCTTTCTATTTACTTATCAAAATATCTAAATGGATGAAGGAATATATGGAAGATATTGTGATATCCTTTACATTTGAATGGTCATTTGACGGATTAGTGGCGATGTCTTTGTATTGCTGTTTGAATAACGGTATCAATAAGCGCTATAAGTCGTCTTATTTAGCAATAGCGGCTGATTGATTGACTGATGGATTAGTGTTTTATAATGTTTAGCAATACTCGATCGTTAGGTGTTCCCAATTTCTCAACTAAAAAGCTCATCCCAGCAGCGATGTTTAACGATATCATCGATCTACAGGTAGGCATGCGTTAAAATATTGATTTTTTCCAAACAGCTTGTAGCTCAAAGCTCTCCGATACAAGCATCCTTATTGGATACATGCTAATGCGTTATCTATGTTTCAACCAATCAGCAATCGCGTTACATAGTTACTCCCTATGAATTAGACATATCCGGTTATTGGCTGATATATTTTCACTAATTACGCAGTTTAATCTGATTTATACAGATTATGTTTGATAAATTATTGTTTAGTCTGATCTTAACCTATGTATTCCACTATATTTGGTCATTCCAGTTAAATTAAAAAAAATACGCCCACATTATATCGAAGTAGGTCAAGTCGTCCTTGAGCAAACTCGCCCCAGATACTCGTAATTTTTCAATTCGTCCAAAGTCAAGTTATGGTTTAATAGAAAAATTAATGCAGTGGTCTTTGCTAATTACTAATGTCGTGGTCTTTGGAAATGTTAATCATACAAGGTTGTCAATGTAGGTTGGTTGGTTTATCAGACAACAAACAAGTACAGTGCTTTAAGTTATTGTGTATTGACATGCAGTTCAAATGTTATTAGCATGTTTAATAAAGTGCTTTGCAATTAGATCAATGTGCTGTGTTTATTTTAAGAAAAAACCATGGGACCCCCATGTTTCAGATGAGGACCCCATGTGACCTCCCAGATTTTACAGTGGGACCCCCAAATCTGAGGTCCTTTGGGACCCCCAAAAATCAGATGTTGTGGGCAACACTGTATATATATATATATATATATATATATATATATATATATATATATATATATATATATATATATATATATATATATATATATATATATATATATATATATATATATATATATATATATATATATATATATATATATATATATATATATATATATATATATATATATTTATTTATATATATATATATATATATTTATATATATATATATTTATATATATATATATATATATATATATATATATATATATATATATATATATATATATCCTATGCTTCTGTTATGTCCATTGATTCATATACTGGTATGCCGTCCACAGTCCATCCTAGTAAAACTTCGTCGTCTGATTCCATGTCTTGGTTCTCTGGTAGTTCTGAGTCGTGGTAGTAGGCGTCCTCATTCGTGGCAGTGTCTTCGATTTCTTCTGTCGCATCTGGTTCTCTGTCATCCCAAAGCATGTCGTCCTTGGTCCCGTAAGCGTTGGAAATCAAACATTTCTTAAAGGATTTGATGATGATTTTGGTGTTTGGCTGGTTCCAGGCTGTTAGGACCCACTGGCAGATGGTTGGCAACTCTGGCTTTCTCATATGACTTGCAGGTGTAAATGTGGGGCTCCCTGACATCAGCCACGCATTCCACAATTTGCGGAGCACGTCCTTCACTGGCTTGTTGATGCTGACATCCAGGGGTTGGAGAATTGATGTCATGCCCCCTGGGATGATGGCTATGTCTGTGTTGTGGTCTCTTCTTAAGGTGGTCTTCAAGGCTGGTGTCCGGTGGCATCTGAAGCCGTCCAATATGAGCAATGATCATTTCTTCATTAACCCTCCAGGCCTCTTTATCCATACAGTCTTTATCCAGTCCGCCATGGTGTCACTGTCCATCACACCTGGTGGAAATTTGTCTTTTGGTATGGTCTTTCGCTTGAAGATGATGTATGGTGGTAACCTGGTCCCATCAGCTAAGCAGCACAGCATTATGGTGAAATGATTTTTGTCATTGCCGGTTGTGCCGATATTGATGGATTTTTGCCCTTCGTGTCAATGGTCATACTGTACGGTAGATCAATTGTTAGTGGAGTCTGGTCACCATTCCTGATACAGTGGTATTCATGTTGTTTTCGGTTCTTAATAATAAATCTCTGAAAGTTCAGTAGCTTCTCATCGATGTCAGATGGTAAGTTTTGCACGATGTGAGTACGCCGACGGATGGATAGATGGTTTCGTATCATGAAACTAGTGTTGTACTCATAGCTCGTATATCGTGATATCGTGAGCCTTAATGCCTAAGATATGATATCGAGCAAGAAAAATATATTGTGAGCAAACTTGTAATTGGATTATGTGGACTTTTTTTTTATTAAAATCCCTTCGTCTGTTCACATTTCCTTCATTTCACAAGTGTGTCTGTAACTTAAATAAAGTTGTAAATGTAATTCAATGGCTAAATATGCAGTTGCTGTGGTTTATGCTTATTCTTTCACCATATGATTGCATGTATGACAAGCATTTGCTTTCTAATAATACACAACTTGGTTGCATACAATATTGTGATATCGTGAGCAACTGCAAAACAATATCGTGAGCAGGTTGATTCATTTGAGCACATCCCTAGAAAATACTAATAGTAAAGTCGTCAATGTGTAACATAAATGGGTTCTTCGTTGACACTTGAAAACCTGTGCCATCCTTTCGACCTGTTCCTTCGGGTCTGATGACCCTCATCCAGCTTTTTCTTAGGAAAGGTCTTGCCACATAAAAATATTGCACCACCTCACTAGTATGCCTTAAGCACACCCTAAAGGAAAAACCACTGCGGCTCGATCTCCTCTGTTGACTACCAACCACTTTTTCTTCTTAAGCTTAAAAATTAAGCTAAGCGATCCTGCGGTTACCGTTGTTCAAAGGTGACCAAACCGTGTAACTGCTGCATCACCCAGAATCTTTTTGGTCCACCGTGCTACTTTCTGTCTGACATCGCTTTAGACCTTAGAGGCACAAATGACTGGACAGAGGTTCTTTAAACTCTCCTCCTTTAACTGATTATATGAGCCAGTTCCTGCGTCTGCAACTTGGATAGCCCGGTTTTGAAAAAACCCTTTGACGTCACTTAGGCGGGTCTTCATCTCCGAGCGAAAGATCTGATCGAGGGTAGAGATTCTAGCTTGACCTAATCAATCGTGTCCTTCTGCGGCCGTCTGAGGCCTTAAACCGCAAATCTGAAATTTGGTGCAATGATTAGACTCCATGAGAGAACCATACAACCAAAATTTCAGGTGTCTCTGCTAATTAGCTTCCGAGATATGACTTAACAATCTTTTGCCTAATTAGTGCGATGCCAACATTTCAAACAGCCATAACTCTGATACTCTTGCACCTAGAGAGATGGTTCATGTATCATTTTAAAGATCTCTTCAAGACCAATCATTTAAGCTCATACAAATAAACATTGATGAAATAGGAAAAATAGTTTGATAAAATCTTACTTTTGACCTTGAACCCACAAAATATATATGTCACAAAAATCAAAAAAATATCCAATGTTAGGTCAACATATGAGTAACAATTTCTATAAGTTTTCTTCATTTGGAGATACCACGTGTTAGAATATTGCCAAAATAATGTAATGTAAGCATTATTAGCACAAATTTGTTTATAAATAGATGCATTGAGAACCAGACGGAGAGACAGTAAGATAGATCTTTGGCCAACAAGTATAAAACTCTTAAGTTACAAAATAATAAGAAATATATAAGTTTATTAGGAATCTGTGGTTGGTTGGTTTCAGATAACTATTTCCTCTTATTTGTGAGACTTATACATATAACAAGATAATTTACTGTCATTAAAATGGCTAAAGAGTTGAATAATAAAAAATAACAAATTTACTGAGACAACAATTTTAAGTAAACAGTGTAGAAAACCCCCATTAGAAAGTTTAGTGTAAATATTCTCTTGAGACAAACTGCATGTTATGACCCCTTAAAATGTCTCAGCAAAAGAAAGACAGTTGGTTTGAGAGATGTTACTGAGAAAACGATAAAAGAAAACCGCAATCTGAACTTTATGAGTGGACGACGTCTGTGTACCAGAAACAGCATCTACAACCACGATAACAGAACAGGTTAGCATTGAAGAAAGTTCTATGGAAGAAATGGCCTCTACTCCTGGTCCTTCAACAGCACCAGATTCAGACTTCCATTCACTGAACGTGGAGATGGACATTCTAAATGAATCTGGTGATAATTGGTATCGCCAATCCATAAGAAAAATACAGGAGGAAAGGGTTTTGAGTACAAAACATGTATGTAGACAGTAAAGTTCAAAGGATAGGCTTAGCCATAAAGAAAAAAATTGGAAAAGGTAACGGGGATATCTGTTGATAAATATCCTGGTGCAAGGCAGGAAATAATTGATCAGTTAAAAGAAAAATCTCAGTCTTTAGCAACCAACTGTGAGAAAGTCCAAGTATTAACTGTGTTGCCAAAGAGTTAAAGTGTTCGAAAAATAGAAGAATTCCAGGATTCAAACTACATTGTATATAGTAAGGACGATCAAGAGGCTGGTGTCTGAACAGGGTATTCTGTTAATATCAAATCCCAAATATGGTAGAGTCCTTCCAGAGTAAACACAACAGGAAGTGAGGAATTTTCATTTATCAGAGGCAGTGAGCCGACATATGACAGGCATGAAAGATTTTGTTTCAATTACAGTTGATGGACATAAACAGAAAGTTCAAAAGCACCTCATACTCTGCAACCTAAAGGAAGGCTATCAAGATTTCAAAGCCAGTTATCCAAACCTCAAAATAGGCTTTTCTAAATTTCCTGATCTTCGTCCCGACAGTGTGTACTTGCAGGGTCAAGCGGAATACATTCTGTTTGTGTGTGTACTATTTATCAGAATATCAAGCTTATGTTCGATCGTGTAAAAATTGACACTGACTGAAGGGGAGATAATAAGTTATCATCACTGCCTTGCTGCCATGCAGTGCAACCCACCACGAATTGAATGTTTCTTGAACCAGTGCTCAGAGTGTCCAGGAACAGGTGATCTAAGAGCTAAGCTTGAAATATACATGACAGAGAACATGATTGATGTGGTGGAATATAAAGAATGGACCTCAACTGACCAGTCAACACGAGAAACAAGGGTCCAGATACCTGATGAATTTCTGGATTCCTTCATGACTCAGCTGTCCAACGTCTTACATCACGACTTTATTGCTAAAAAGCAAGCTCGCTTTCTCAAAGATACAAGAGACTCATTAGAGCCAGGGGTGTTTTAGTGATCGCAGATTTTGCTAAAAAAAACTAGTGTTTTGTTGTTCAGGATGCTACCCGATCATTCTACTGGAATAATTTATTTTCTATTATCTAAGGGAAGGAAAAGTAGAACACTTTAGTTTCACTGTCATTTTGGAATGCAATACACATGACACTGGCTGTACATTTATTTCAGAAAATGCTTCTTTTCATTACTCATGAAATCGAACACCCAAAAAAGATTTTGTACTTTTCTGATGTTTGTTGCAAAGTATAAAAATCTCAAGAATTTCATAAACTTATGCCACCATGAGGAAGATTTTGGAATCCCAGTAGTTGTTATTACACCACAAAAACATCCATTACCGTTCAATCACTACTTACTTGCTAAATCAAATATCTGCATTTAGCTATCAGAATAAGATTTTTATGCTCGCTTACATACTCCCTAATGCCAATACCATCACCATGTAGACCCTCAACCAGGCTTCTGGTAGAGGGACCCCCTGCATTAGCCTTACAATAGACTGGCACCAGTCTGTACTCAGTCCTTGGTGACGCTTGTCACTAAGCACGCTCGTGCATGCGCAGTAGGTCCCAAATGTGAAAACTGATTCACTTTTCAAATATTCTGCTAGCAGTACAGTTTGCCTGCTATCAATCTGTTTTAAAGGCGGTTGTGGTCTAAGATCACCAGTTCTGGTGAGTTTGACGGTTGAGTCCAAGATGGCGGCTCCGGCAGTTTTTACCGGTTGAGTTAATTTTCACCGGTTGTGGTGGTTTTTGCCGGTTGTATCTATTTCGCCGGTTGTGAAATTTTTACCGGTTGTGGTTTTATTTTGGCGGTTTGGTTTAAAACTTTTTTTGGCGGTTGTTTGAATTTTTTGCCGGTTTTTTAGTTTACCAGTTTTAGTAAAATTCTTGCCGGTTCTGTTATGAACATTTGTTTTCACTCAAATTTTGTAGCGAATTGAGGGGTTCTGGTGGTGGGTATAGCCCATTTGTTGTGAGGTTTCGACCGGTGTAGTCATTACCATTTTATTGATTCAGACTTATGGCGTTTCGTTCCAAAAGTGGAACTCATCACAGGCGTATGTGGGAATGTTATAGGTGAAATGTTGTGTCACCTATGGAATCATCAGTTGTGAGTGATGGGTGGGGTGGTCTTGCTGGGACCGGGCGGTAGGGTCGCTCTACCAGGTGAGCTGTTTGGTGTCGGATAGATGGTAGAATAGAAGAAGAGAAGTAGAAGAGTTTATGTGGAAAAGATTTATTGAAAATGTGAATAATGGATAGATGAAGATGAATAAATGGTTTTTTTCAGCTAAACAATACGTAATGGTTGTTGTCATGGTGATGTGGCTCGAATCCCACATCTTTCAGAAAAATAATAGTAATAATAATGATTTTTCTGGTGAGCCTGTTCTCTCATGGACGGAAGTTCAAAACTATGAAAAATTAGTCGTGAACACCTTGCGTGTACGGAAGGAAAACGCAAACATTTGTAGAAATTGGGAGTGTGGTGCTCCCTTCTGTTCCAGGTGAGCATGGTGTCCCTAAGGAGATCTTCCTTCACCGAAGAGTCCGGTAGAAATACACAATAATAATATAAATAATAATAATAGTCACCGGATATGGTGTGAACACCCTGTGTGCACAGAAGGAAAACACAAAGGTTTGTAAAATTTAGGAGCGTTGTGCTCCCTTCTTTTCCAGGTGAGCATGGAATGCCCTAAAGAAATTTTCTAACACCGAATGGTCCGGTAAAAAATACACAATGAAAATAATAATCACGGAATAATGTCTCGGGTGAAATGTGGAGAACCTAAAGCTGGAGATGTGACAGGCTCCAGTCGATATGGGCACACATGTTGCCCATCAGTGCGATCATTCTATCCCATTTTGGGTCCGGCGCTATTGAATTCTGGCTCTGGATTGTGATGTAGCAATGGAGGTAGTTAATGTTAAAGCGGTGGCCCGAGGCTAATTCCATGATTAGAGTGCTGGCCGCACGAATGTCTGAGTTCCATCTGGTGACCGTGTCATATTCTTGGTGATCTGGTTACGGTAATGGAGAGATTATTTCAGTTGGGGTTAAAACAGTTCTTAAAGAGAGTTGTACAGATTGTTGTACACCCTGCTTATACTGAATTCTGCAGATCCTGAGCGGCTCGTTATCGTATTGATCGTGGAGCCGGTCTCTGTAGATTTGTAATCAGGTGTCGCGAAAAAAGCCGGTGTGGTGACTGGTGAGTTGCTGATGACATTGGTGACCGTGTCCGGACCGGAGGCCATAGGTGGTGAGGACCGTAGTTGTGCCTGACTGTTATTGGTGTCTGGGCCGTCGGTGGGTACTTGGTCCATGTGCACTTCGTAGACTTTCCAATGTTGGAATACTGAATCCGAATTTATAGGTTGGAAGGTTTCCGGCACATATGTACATAGTTTGGAAAGTGCATCTGTTATTGCCTCGTGGTCGGCATCTGCGCAGTAATATTTATTTTTCGTTGGTGAGCTCAGTTTTGGGATTTTATATCCCGTGATCTTTGGTTTTATAATGTTGCTAAATGCTGCTGGGAGTTTCCAACTTTCGGTGGTGCGTTTACTAACCTTAGGAGGGCTGTGGTAATCATATTTGTCACAAACCCTGGGCTTTGATAGTGGTTGCCCAGCGTCCACAATTCGTACTCCCTCGATCAGACGTGGTTCTGCCATGAGTTCGATAATTTTATTTTTGTCTAGGCCATGCCGTTGTAGGTGGCTTCGCATATATTCTGCCCGTTTTATTGGAGCCAGGCACCAATCACACGTCCAGGCCGGCAGATCCGTGTGTATGGTATTATCGTGTCGCTTTAGACTGCTCCTGTGCGCGAAGGAACTGGCACATTTGGTGCACTGGAAGCATGCCATTTTACTAGCAAGACTGATAAAGATGGAATGGGGATGATGGGTTCCGGTGGGTAATGACTACATTTATGACGTCGATGTATTTGATGTCATATGACGACCGTCATGACGTCATAGGGATGTATGGTTTAGGAATTATCTGGCTGAAAGGATGGGCCAAAGGGTCACCCTTTATAAAGATGTTTAAGTTTTATTTCATGGTGTTTTAGAGGTGTTTGTAACTCTAGTTTTTGAGTTACCAGTTTTCGTGTCACTACTCCAGTTTTCGAGGTTAGTGTAACCATGCCTATTATATACCATCAAAGTACCGTGTTATAAAATAGCCAATACCACTCCTATTAACGTAGTTCCTATTGCTCTCAAACAACATCACTCAGGAATCATTATGATTCCACTCTTCAGTCACTTTCTTAAGTACGCCTATGACGTATCCGCTGTAGATTTTCTCATTAGTTTTTTATCGAAGCTAGTGCTTTATTTCTATCATTTCTTATTTTTATAGGAAGTGTCCTTATCTTCTGAGAAAGTCAAATGTACGTCGAACAAGTGTGATCATTTTCATGCTAAGGACTATGCGGGCCACGTTTGCCTGAGGTGTACCTCCTGCTCCCCTCAAAAAAATGTGTGGGATTTGTAAGGGTTGGCCGTTGGTCATATCAAAAACCTTCTTCAAAGATTTTGTCGCTAGGCCTGCATTGCCCTCAGGTCGCTCTCCCTCCGTTGTTGAGTGTACTATGGGGTGGGGGGGGGAATTATGGTTCGGGCGGTCTTGGGTCATACTCGCTTGGCCGAATGGGGTTTTCTCCTTAAAAAGAAGACAAGAAATTCTTTGTAAATAATCAGAGCAAACTGCAACTTTTTATTATGGCTAAATTCAGTTCAGTGCCTGTTCAGTAGATATATCAATATACTTACTGTAGATCTATATATGATCAACTGTATTACATTTAATTAGTTATTAAATAAATTCATAATCATCTTTGAGACCGAATATTCTAAAATTAAACAGATAACTATATGTGAAAATCATATAAACTAGCTTTCTCAATTCATTTGAATGCATAAGCCTAATAATACATGTATATATGAAATAAATTGATGGATGCAAAAACACACCAGAATAAGTCGGTGTCAACCAAGGAAGACAACTCAGACTCTAGACAAATTTAGTTCTATTCAGGGGAGATAATTTGATCTGGACTGAATTAGAAACATAAATCAAATGCTTGTTTGTTTTCACTTCAATTAATCCAAATTAGATAAATCTTTGATAAATGTTTTCAATGTTAAGTCTAAATAAATCATAGTTGATTGGAGAATTATTAAAATATTTTCTTCAATTAACTTGATTGTCTGTAAATTGTGAAATCCATGAATATTTCATTTCACTTCCAAAATGTGATATTTGCATCCATACACAAGGGGAGACTACTATTTTTAATGGCTTAAACATCAAATGCATTCAGCTCTTAAAAGCACTTAGTTATTAATCAGAGATATGTGCTATATTTAATAATAAAAAATATAAAGTTTAATATAAAAATTACACACTATAAAAATGGTAAATGACTCCTGTTATCAACAGTGTCCAAAGTATCTTAGTGAATTATGCACAGTACATTTGTTGACTTCCAAATAATTATAGCTTCAGCAAATGCAAGTATAGTAAACTGAAAAATCAGCTTATGAAAATTTGGTTAAAGATGCTTGCATTTTAAATATACAAAGTTATCAAATAGCTTACTGGTGACTTCTGATAATTTGTACTCTGTGCTATAATCATTCTTCAGTTCAAAATATAGCTATAAATCTAACTTATGAATTATAAATAATTTTGACTTTCTAAAGGCTGTTGATACAGTTAGTCTTTTACTTTATGATACAAATTGACTATGGCTTACCTTAAAAAGAAGACAAGAAATTCTTCGTAAATAATCAGAGCAAACTGCAACTTTTTATTATGCCTAAATTCAGTTCAGTGCAGGGCTCCACCAGAAATTTCTTGCTTATAAAGGTTCCAACTAATCTCAGCTAAAGTTGGATTCAGTGTAATTGGCTCATCTTGTCTGGCAGTTGATTTGTCATTGGACAGTGGACTTAGGCTAATGGTTAAGTTAACTGCCTGGCTTTTGTAAATAACATTTATCAACATTTAATTAAATCTTAGCAGGTGTTCAATTTCGTCACGTTGCATAATTTTACATAATGTCAGGAGTGTAATTTCAGAACTTTTGACATTGTATTTTCTGCATAATGTCCTAAGCTTATATTTATAAATTGACTGCTCCCAAAGCACAATGAAAATCTGATCTGGGAGAGTACAATGAAGCATGGAACATGATTTGAGACAATATGAAGATAATGCCTTGTGTATGATAACACCAGCCCATTTGTGGGAAGATAAAAGACAAGTTTTATATAGAAATATTATAGTTGCCAGTATTTATATAATAAATTGTACATTAACTGCAAACCATTATTTTACCAAAGAACTACAAAATTCTTAATAATAGATAGGAATATCAAAGTTATCCAGATTTATGTAATAAAATGGACAATGTATTGAATAAGCCATGTGTTAGTAAAACGCTGCCCTGTATAATAAATAACATTAGATTTGTGCATGAGCGACTCAGGAATTTAGTGAAAGACTTCTAAGTACTGTTAAGATGTACTTATTTCAGATAATAGGTGGCCATGTTGTCAGTGTTTTTGCCATAAACGGAACACAATCAAAAGAATCTAAACAAGGGAGCTAGCTTAACAAAATGCATGTGCCTAAAAGAATCTAAGCCATTGCCAATAGTCTGTTATATCTATATAAAATTTAAAGAATCTTGAATCATTTATATTTGCTTTTCAAACAAAAATTTTAAACAGTAAAGTTATAATTACTATCTGTTTACAAGTCATCTCAAAATAAATATATATCAATAATTAATGTCTATATACAACATAGTCAAAAATCAATATCAAAATTTATTTACATGTATATTTCATACCCCATAGTACTAAGGCAGTAACAACTGCTTCTACCTCTGTTAAAACAGAGGGGGGCAGCTCTTCTATCTCAGATCCTGTTATGGCGTTATTCGCCATGTTCGAATCCTTTGCTAACGTGCTAACAAAGTCTTTAGATGAGCGTATTTCATCCGCGATTAAGGCTGCTAAAGAGGAGTTGTCCGACTCTGAACTCAGCCCCCAGTCTCGTTCGCGCAGGTGGGGTAAGCCTGTTTCTTTGACGTCTAGACAACAGATTAAGTCTCCGAACGGTAAATCCGGCGATTCTAGAAAGAAGCCTGGTAAGTCATCCTCTGGTAGGAGCCAGGCCAAAGACCATGTTAGTCTTGAGGGTCAGCATAATCCTCAAGCGATGCCAAAGTTCGTTTCTCAGTGATACCTATTGCCAGAAATGTATTAAGATCTCCGATCGCCTCTGCACCCGTCTCTGCTCTGGCTTGTCCGGGCAAGCGGGTTTGCCATCCGTTTTGTCTTCTGGTTTTACCGGGCATCCGGAAATGAGCACCGTGATGATTGTTTCTGGCTTGGCTGAACATCCGGTGTCTCATGATAATCTGGCTTTTCCATCAACTTCCGTTTCCGGTACTTCCGTTTCCGGCTATAGAGTTTCTGATTCCGGTAGGAAGAACGTGATTCCGGGTCTGTTGGACCCGGCCTTGCATCATTCGTCTACTTCCATTTCCGGTTTTTCAGCTTCCTCTTCCGGTAGTAGTGTTGCTACTTCCGGTAGGAGGGATGTACATCCGGGTCTGTTGACCCTTCTATGCATCATTCCGTTTCCGGTTTGCCAGTTTCCTCTTCCGGTAGTAGTGTTGCTACTTCTG
This sequence comes from Chaetoderma sp. LZ-2023a, assembly GCA_034401795.1. NCBI lineage: Eukaryota > Metazoa > Mollusca > Caudofoveata > Chaetodermatida > Chaetodermatidae > Chaetoderma > Chaetoderma sp. LZ-2023a. The sequence continues at coordinate 22,113,788 of CM067362.1, read as the reverse complement.
GTAGGAAGAATGTATATCCGGGTCAGGTGGATCCGTCTTTGCATACATCCTCTTTTTCCGTTCCCGTTTTGTTAACTTCCGTTTCCGGCGGTAGTGTAGATACTTCCGGTTCGACTTATGCATGTCCGGGTCTGGTAGACCTGTCCTTGCAATCGACTTCCGTTTCCGGTTTTTCCGCTTCCACTTCTGGTGACAGTCTATCTGCTTCTGGCTTAAGAGTTGTTTCTCCGGGTCAAGCTGATCCGGTGAAGCATTCTATTTCCGGTGTCGGTGTTACAGTTCCTGCTGGAACAACTTTTTGCGCATCAAATTTTGAGCTGCCGACTAACTCAGATTCCCATTTTAGTAACAGGTCTGTTACTTCCGATTCTAATTATTTTCGCGCCGCTCCTCCCGTTTCTGATAGGCAATATCCTGATCGTTCTTCTCTTTCTCAGTCTGTTCTTTCTTCAGATTTTGTTCATCCTTCCTTTCGTGATGTAGTATCACACTCTCATTCTTCTTCCTCTCCTCTTTTTTCTCATGAAGGTTCTCAGAAGGGTAGTAGTCATCCTTCTTCCTCTTCCTCTGTATTATCGGCATGGGATTTTTCGTCTTCCCATGCTTCTAATTCTTCTTCTCTCTTTCACTCTTCAACTATCTCTCCTCCTCCAGGTTTTCTTCATATTCCGGCTTCTCTTCATCAGAATTCTTCTCATATCCCTTCTTCTTCCTCTCCGTCTGTCTCTACTCTTCCTTCTTATTCTTTATCTTCTCCTGCTTTTGATCATTTGGATCCTATTGTTTCTGTCGTTCTTTCTCCAGAATTGGAATTCCAGAGAGTTGATTCAGGTTTAGATTTTTCTTTGTTTTCAGTAAGCCGCGATTCCTCTCTTCATCGCTCTATTATTTCAGCTAGATTTTCAATTCTTTCCAGATTTTCAGCCAGTGCTTTGGATTCTTACTCTTTCACTTCTAATCAGCCTGAGGAACGTGGTGTTAGTCCATCTTATCAGGCTCCTTTGGCTTTGGACTCTTTCTCGGACGCTACCTCTAGAGCTTTATCTTGTCCTTCCTCTCCAAGAATCTTTGATTCTTCTGCTTCTCTAGACTCAGACCTCTGTCCTCCTTCCTCTTCTCCATCTCACCTTTCTGTCAAGGCTACTCAGAGATCAGTCAGGGCCAGAGATCTGAAGAGGTTCTATCCTGAGAGGCCCTCTCCGGATGACTGGTCTAAGTCTCATCAATGGATAGCTTCTTCTCTATCTCTTCCTCATCAGGATGAATTTTCGATTGATCCTCCTTCATTCGGATCTGCTCTTTCATCTTCAGACTCTTCATCTAGTGCTCCTTCTGTTCTTCCGGTAGATAATTTGGTCGTAGATATGTTGGGTTTTTATATTAATGATGTTCAATCAAAAGATTTCTCTCTTACTCCCAAGGTAGATGCTCCGGTGCAGGTTCCGAAAGATGATTATATTAGATTGGCTTCTACTCAATCTCTTAATGGTCCGACATGGGATGTTCTTTCTTTGCATCTGAAGGAATCCTCTAAGGTAGAATCGTCTTCTGACCTTTTTAAATGGGAGTCTGTCTGTCGTGCTCAGTTAAAATCAGCTAATTTTCTGGCCCTTCTTTCTGAGGCTCTTCTCAGGGCTCAGGAGAAGGGTGGTCAGATTCCTCCTGAAATTTTTCGTTCGTTAGCTGATCTTTCAAGAGGTTCCTTGAACTCGGTTTGCCATTCCTTGGGCTTCATCACCTCTAAAAGAAGGTCACGGAAACTTTCAGAGGTGAACATTTTGAACTCTCTCAGGAGTAACCTGATTTCTGCTCCTTTCGGATTGGATGTCTTCGGACAAAATTCTACCTCAATTCTTAGAGCGGAGTCTGATCGTCTTAGATCAGCTAAGGATCTGCATGATCAGATATCTATTTTGAGGCCTTCAGCTAAAAGAGACTCTTCCTCGGTCAAGAGTCCGTCTTCCTCTCCCAGGAGGAAGAGTCTCAGGCCGGATGCGTATGGGGCTTATCCTTCAAGGGTTTTCACTAACTCTAATCGGTCCTCTCCTTCCCAATCCAGATCCGCGGAGGAGGATCGTTTCAAATCCATTTCTTCACATAGACCTAGAGCCCAGGTTCGTCAAGCCCCCTTCTCAGTTGAGAAGGGGTCAGTTTTCCTCTCGAGGTTCTAGATCTAGTTCTAGAGGCCGCTCCTCTAGAGGTTTTCAACCTAGACAGGTTTGAAGGGGTGGCCTCGGCCCGGGTAGGCCTTTCCTCTTCTCCTTTCCCAGTCCTTCCTCCTCTTCTACCACCTTTGGATCTATCGGGGCAGTCCCTTCTTCCCAGCGTGTCAGTAGGAGGGTGCCTGTCTCTGTTTTGGGAGACTTGGCAAGCCCTCGTTCAGGACTCCTGGCTTTTAGAACAAGTCCACTGGGGTTATGCACCGTCTTGGATAGATCTGCCTCCTCCTCTGTCTTGCCAGCCCAAATGGACTCCAGTTCCATCCAATCTGGAGAAGTTGGGAGCCCTGGAAGACGAATTGGAGTCAATGTGTCTGAAGAAGGCTATAGAAGAGGTTCCTTGTTGGAGAGTAGACCCAGGCTTCTACTCAACTCTGTTTCTAGTCCCCAAGAAAACAGGTGGATGGCGTCCAATTATCAATCTAAAGAGATTAAATCTTCTAATATCCACTCCAAAATTCAAAATGGAGACTGTACTCAGATTATTGCCAGTCTGAGTCCAGGCATGTGGACGTCGTCCATAGACCTCAAGGACGCCTATTTTCATATTCTCATCCACCCTTCTTTCAGAAAGTTCATGAGATTCGCTTTCAAACGTCGGGTATGGCAGTTCAGAGGCATGCCTTTCGGCCTGACCATGGCTCCTTTCTTCTTCACCCGCCTAGTGTCAGCAGTTGCAGGAATTCTGCACTGTCGTTCTATTCCTCTTCATGTTTATATAGGCGATTGGTTACTAAAAGTAGAATCGTCCTCAATTCTGTCAAGTATCGTTCCAGAGGTCTGCAGTCTAGCTTCCAGTCTAGGATGGGTAATAAATCTAGAAAAATCATCTTTGGCTCCTTCTCAGGTTTTCACCCACCTAGGTGTTTCTTTCGACCTGGGTCGAGGCTTAGTCTTCCCTTCGGATATAAGAGTAGAAGCCATCCTAGTAGCCATGGAAATTCTGTCCTGTGCCGTGGTCAGAGCAATCTTTTTTCTCCGTGTGATGGGCTTGATGGTCAGCGTCGAGAACATCATTCCATGGGCGGCGCTGATGAGAAGACCGTTCCAAATGTATCTAATGTCCCTGTGGAAACAGTCGATTCATTCAATTTAGTGTGTTTGGAGAATATCGAGTGTTCGGTCCCTGAGAATAAATTTTCTGCAAGATCTCAGGAAATCATTAATTCGGCCAGGAGGGAGTCGACCAGAAGAGTTTACAAGGGTCGACTTAAGATTTTTGGAGAATAGTGTTCAAATCATGATCTTGTGCCCGATTCTGTTTCTATTTCTCAAGTGTTAGATTTTTTATCCTATCTGTTCGATTCTCTTCATCTGACTGCTAACACTGTTAGAGGATATAGATTTTCTTTAGCATCTTCTCTTCCTTGTTTGTTAAACGCTGATGTTAAGGATACTAAGGTTCTTAACGGTTTCATCAGAGGTTTCGTCCTCCTATTGCTAAACCTTTGCCTTCCTGGAACTTGGCTTTGGTTCTTCAGGTTTTGGCAGGTCATCATTTCGAACCTATCTCTTCGATTAGCTTGAAGCTTTTAACCTTTAAGGCTGTTTTTCTAGTGGCTTCTGCTTCTGCTAGAAGACGATCTGAGATCCATGCTTTTTCCGCTGAAAAGGATCGATTTATTGGAGCTGGGGACGGTTTGGTATTATATCCTAGAAGGGATTTTTTTTATCAAAATCGCAATCAAACCGTTATCCAGCTAAGCCGGTTATTTTAAAATCTTTATCTTCCTTTTCTCCGTCTGACAGATTTTGGTGTCCAGTCAGAGCTCTTAAAGCTTATAAGCGTCGAACTGATTTTAAAAGATCTGATCCGTCTCACTTCTGGGTTCCGTATGCGGAAGGGGTAGCCAGTCCAGTCTCTAAAGCATCTATTGCTAGATGGATTTGTGACACCATTCAACTCTGCTACGAGTTTGCTTCTCCCGAGCAAATCAATCTCACATTAAGGCTCATGATGTTAGAGGGATGGCTACCTCTTTCACTCTTTTCGCTGGCTCTTCTGTAGACGAAGTTATGCAAGTTGCAGGATGGAAATCTGAGTACTTTTATCACTTTTTATTTGAAAGACCAGAGCGCAGCGGCTTCTTTCTTTAGGAACATTACTATTTTAACAAAAAAGCCTGAACACCATTTACCAAGCACATCATACCATTTTCGTTAGGACCGTGCGTCTGCATGTAATGGTGTGAGTTGTTCTTTGGTTTTTATTTATTTCTTTATGTTTAAAGTTTTATTTGGTTGTTAATCACTGTGTGATTGATTTAGATGCACCATTATGTTTTATCAACATTTGGTTTGTCTTGTTTGATTTTTATCCTTGCTTATGGATTCTCAAATCATCCACCATTGTTTCGTAGTGGGACACTGACCAAATCTACAGGTTTTAGCAAGTAGTGATTGAACGGTAATGGATGTTTTTGTGGTGTAATAACAACCACCAACAGACCCCCCTTTAGTGGGTTGGTCTGTAGTTTTATTAAGCACTATAAAACATACTTACCGTTCAATCACTACAAACCCGGCCTCAGCCACCCCGCTGGGTATTGATTTGAGAATCTAGGCTGGATATATGGCACTTAATTTTAGAAAAGTGAATCAGTTTTCACATTTGGGACCTACTGCGCATGCGCGAGTTTGCTTAGTGATGAGCGTCACCAAGGAGTGAGTACAGACTGGTGCCAGTCTATTGTAAGGCTAATGCAGGGGGTCCCTCTTCCAGAAGCCTGGTTGAGGGTCTACATGGTGATGGTATTGGCATTAGGGAGTATGTAAGCGAGCATAAAAATCTTATTCTGATAGCTAAATGCAGATATTTGTTTTTGCAAGTAAGTAGTGATTGAACGGTAAGTATGTTTTTATAGTGGTTAATAAAACTACAGACCAACCCACTAAAGGGGGGGTCTGTTGGGGGATTGGCACATTCGCAACCTGACATGGAAAGGGGCCATGTGATGGAGTCTGAGGAAGAATAAATTGTCTAGCAGCTAGAGCCAGTCGCCAGCGGCCATATGAGCAACAAATTATGACACCATTACAGCTGTTCAATTTTGTGCAGTCTGAGATCAAATCTATTCACACTCGATTTGCAACAACAGAACAATATGAAAATGAATCACAAATCCTCAAGAAAAGATTTGAAATAGGTCGAACAATTCTTGGGACACATAAGTTGTACATTATGTACAAGTTAACAACAGTGTTAGTGAGACAATTCTCCTCTAGTCCGGATAATTTAGAAGCGCGTACATTAGCTTTCTTCAGGAAGATGTTGATTTCAGTGCTATTAAAGGTTATGTAACTGTGGTGTATGATAATCACTGGTGGCTGGCATGTGTTGAAGAGACAATTCCCACAACTCGAGAAGTACATGTAAACTTTCTCCACCCTCATGGACCATCACCATAATTTACATTTCCATACCCATAGATTGTCAGAATGTACTCATTTCTGTTGAGCCTGCCACTGCAACAGGTAGGATATATAGTATTTTACCAAGTGAGGTCACGATGGCTAATAACTTTTTCCACCCTCATGGACCATCACCGTCATTTAAATTTCCATACCACCTGGATAGACTTATTGTAGATTATCAGGATGTACTCATTTCTGTTGAGCCTGTCACTGCAACAGGGAGGACATCCAGTATTTTACCAAGACCAAGTGAGGTCACGAGGGCTAATAAGGCTTTATAAATTATAGGTGAGTATGTCAACATACATACATGCATTACAATCTCAGGCAAATTACAGCTATGGCAAAAGTAGTAATACATACATGTATAATTGTTTATGTATACCTATATCTTAATTCAGTGAATTCAACCGATCTCACATGACCCTGGCCTGTTCAATTGGACATTACTCTGAACATGTTAGAGTGCCCATCACCAAACTTACAAAGAATATCACTTATATGGTGACCTAATGTTGGGCAAACTTTTTTAATTTTTGTGACATATTTTGTGGGTTCAAGGTCAAGGGTTAGATATTATAGAAATCTTTTTCATATTTCATCAATGATTATTGTTATGGGCTTAAATGATTGGTCTTGAAGAGAGCTTTAAAATGATACATGAAATATCTCCAAGTTATGGCTGTTTGAAATGTTGACGTCGCACTAATTAGTCAAAAATTTGTTAAGCCATATCTCGGACACTAATTAGCCGCCGAGACACCTGAAATTTTGGTTGTATGGGTCTTTCATGGTGTCTAATCATTGCACCAAATTTCATGTAAATCGGTGTCGACAAGGTCTAACACCTGGGTTGAGTTGACCCAATGAGTTAAAGTTATTTCTGCAGTAAAAGCTTTCAATGTAATTGTTCTCAAGATAATTCTATCAGCATTTTATCTTAGCTCAAGACGGACTCCTTTCGTATCTGGCAATCAGTATAAATATGGTTAAACTGTTAAATAGATTTAAACAAAACAATTGAACAATTATGTAAAATCTTATAAAATCTAAAATCATTTAGAGTGAAAAGTTACCTGATCAGTATTGAAACAATTTGTCCAAAAGTTGTTGGCACCTATAGCATCAACAACTTAGTCATATTGTTTCTAAAATACTGAGCAGGTACATACCTAGTGCCTGCAATAATTAGGGCACTTGAACCTAATCCAGGAGCACATACTATACAGCTATGCACGTTTCGTGTAGGCTTGTTTAGTGAACTCATTGTCATGTTTGTGAAAAATTCAGTTTTGCATACAAGACAGCTACGTATGCTTCCTGTATGCCTGCCATGTAAGATTACTCTTCGCTAAAACCTGTATCATTTAATACATTTTGTAGGCCTCCTAACTTTTGTAAGCCCTCTAACTGTTATTAGGCCTTATGCACAGTGCCTAGTATTCCTAATGGATACTCTCAGCCCTGATTGTAGATTGTAACTATATGATAGAGCTTTAACCTACTAAACCAAGTGTATATTGAGAGCATCGTTAATGACAGTCATTCCAGACAATCGTTAATGCATCAAGGCATCCTGTGACCCACTGACCTAAAAAATGAAATGTGTGAGCTAGTAGAGCAACTTGAACTCATATGTTTTCTCAGTGATTATCCATTTGCAGGTCAAGAGAATGATGGATCTTTTACAATGTACCACCACTGTTTCAGTTATTTAAGCAGGTATTTTAGTGGTATGTGCCAAAAAAAGTTCTGCATTGAACCTGAGAAATATCCATTTGCAGGCCAAGAGAAGACTATTTTTTTTAATTTACCACTGGAATGACTGGCTCGATAATCGAGCCAGTCATTCATGTGGTAAAATGTCCAAAATAGTCTTCTCTTGGCTTGCAAATAGATGTTTTTTAAAGAGAGAATTGAAATTTTCTTAAGCAGATTTTGAAGGTTAGTGTTCAAGCAGGGTTAACTCATTTAATCAATCTCCAGGCAAATATTCTTCAGAAGATCTGACATTGTAAACAATTTATTCTATCCGTATGTAGAGTTTAACCCTTTAATGGTCATATTTTGTCAATGAAAATTTAAATATTGGTTCACTGAATGTCCATTTGCAGGGCAAGAGAAGACTATTTTTGAAAATGTACCGCTGAAGCAACTGGCTCGTTTATATCTCTTGACCTGAAAATGGACATTCCTCGAGACCCCAACAGAGACTGGTTTTGGTTCCCTGGACGGTTAAAGAATTAAGTGATTAATCAATACCCCTCTGAGGCTGGCTTCCTGGTGCAGGTATTCATATTAGGTGTGATCAATAATGACAATAGGATTGTGTCAAATCCCCTCCCCCTCACCCTCCCGCTGCTAAGATCAGGTTCCAGCGGCTAATCAGGATAGAAAGGAATAGCCATTATTGCTGGCTGAGGATATGTGAACACGCAGCATGTTATAATTGATCGGTTGACAATATTATCACAAGCTGTTTGACTGCTATTACTGGAAGGTGGATTTAGCATACTGATCAATCAGTTATAGTAGATTGCTTTCTCCATTGAGCATTTGTAGCCATTGCATTGATTCTAGAAGTGATCAGGATTCTAGAAGTGACCACCTTTGTTTAGTGACAATGTTTTGATGGTCTATTTATAGACAGGTTTAACTGTATAACCTCTAATGGACGTGATTGGGAAAGATAATCAAGATTTTGTCCATCTATTTTTAAAAATCTACCACTGAGCCAGCCATCCTAGTGGTAAGTTTTCAAAAATAATCTCATGGCATGAAAGTGGACATTCCTAAATGCCATTTCAGAAGCCGTTCCAAAACTGGCTTGACCATTAAAGAGTCAATTATTTGATGTATAAATTATCACTAAGACAAATGTAGGATGGGAATGAAGTGTGTACATATAAATGATATCAAACGCATTGAGATTTTGTATATATTTCTCACACAATTGTGGTGAAAATCTCATTTGGAACAAGCTTTTACAAGCTACAAATCAGATCTTGTAAGCGAGTGTTATAAATTTGGTACAAACTGACAAGGAGTTTGAGGTTCGATTTATAATGTGTCACAGTATAAGCTATTTTTCCTAATTTTTAGCTCACATGGCCGTCAACTTTTCCTTTGAGCAATTTCTTCTCAAGAGCCACTGGGCCGATTTCAATTATATTTGGCAGGAAGCATAGGTATACAAGTTTGTTCAAACGAAGCACATCGGCCATCTTGAATTTTGACAGATTTTTAGAAACGTCTTTAAAACCCCGCTTGGGGGATCGATGCAAACCTCATGAAGTTTGTTCAGGGGAACTCGATTGGTCAATGGTTCGCCGGCCATCTTGTTTGAGCTAGTTTTAGCAAAAACAACTTTTCCAGAACCGCTGAACGGATTGGTCCAAAATTTTGTTCACGGGAAGTTGATCTGTCAGAAAACATTGCCGCTGTGGACCACTCAAAATGTAGCATGTTTGGCAGCCTTAATGAATATTTTTATTTGATGGATTTTGAAGCCGAAATTTGGTTTTATATAGGTTTTTGCATAATTTGTCATTTTCAAAACTGTCGGATAAATGATTTAATGGCCAACGTGGATCTTTTAGTGGAACGGATATGTGACATTTTTTGTTTGAGGTGTGCACTTCTGGAAAGAAGCATGAAACTTTGCCCTAGGTTTTTTTTTAAATATGCAGATTAAAAAAATTGCGGGAACCATGATGTCACTTCAAGTTTTCCGGCCAAAAACTGAAAACTCAAAATAGCCGCCACAAAACACGTTTTAGCCCATAAATCGGCTCTAAGTGCCCCGACTACCATGATCTTGGTGTCTATACCTATATTTTTTAGGTCAAAGAATCTAATAGACCACATTACAATAATATCAGCTTACATCCTAATTACAATACACTGAAATTAATTGTTTTTCTGTTATATATAATCCTCACAATAGGGTTTTTGCACTTGTATATCTATCCAAAAAATGAAAGGTAATCCGAGTGATATATTACATACACAGCTTTAATAAATATACACCAGTAAAGGAACACGTATTAATCTAACGTTCGATGGATACTCAAGTATGTTTAATGTGTGTACGAGAACACCTCTGACGTGACCACTCTCTGCCTTCATCCGACCTCCAAAGGAAATAGACCCGCACATGAACTGAACAATTTATTAAGCTGCAGGGTGACACTTAGTCACTTACCCACAGCTGTACACTTGTTGGACCGTTTTCTAGTCCCACTAGACATACTTTACTAAACTAACTCACTTATGTAACACATTATTATTAGTAATTTTGATTGTGTAGATAATTCCAACCGACGACACACCATGTGCACCCGTGGCTCAGTGGTTAGCGTAGTTGGTTCGCAATCACAAAGTCATGGGTTCAATATTAGTAAGAACGAAACCGGTCATGCAGTGGCTTAGCGTATGGTGTGTGAAAAATAATTAATAACCGACGACAGTAAACTATATATTTTGAAAAAAATAATTACTAACCTCATTCTTTACAGACTAATTCTAAAGCACTAACATTAGGAATTGCTTTAATATTTTGTCTTGAATTTCAGGTTTTGTTTAGGTCTGTGTGCATCACAACAAGCAGGTTTAAATGACATGGCATGTGTCCATGCACTTGCGCCAACTGCAAAAAATTGTTACCCGTCCTTACTTAACAAATATTGTATGTTTGTTTTTCTCAGCTTGATGCCTCCATTATGGAGCCGATGGACTACAGCGATCATCGGCCGGGATCAGGAGGTCATCCAGTTATAGACCAGCATAATTACTACACGATTCTCGCTAACCTGGCCATAGAGAAGAAGATTGGCAAGGGTCAGTTTTCTGAGGTGTATAAAGCACGCTGTCAGGTGGATGATAGCGTGATTGCATTAAAGAAAGTTCAGGTGTGTATAAAACATTAACTGTTTAACCATCAAATTTGTTCAACAAATTTTTGTCATAGAAAATATCCTTGGCATAGCAAGAAGGTTAATGAGCCAATCATTGGCATAGCAAGAAGGTTAATGAGCCAATCATTGGCATAGCAAGAAGGTTAATAATGAGCCAATCATTGGCATAGCAAGAAGGTTAATGAGCCAATCATTGGCATAGCAAGAAGGTTAATGAGCCAATCATTGGCATAGCAAGAAGGTTAATAATGAGCCAATCATTGGCATAGCAAGAAGGTTAATGAGCCAATCATTGGCATAGCAAGAAGGTTAATAATGAGCCAATCATTGGCATAGCAAGAAGGTTAATGAGCCAATCATTGGCATAGCAAGAAGGTTAATGAGCCAATCATTGGCATAGCAAGAAGGTTAATAATGAGCCAATCATTGGCATAGCAAGAAGGTTAATGAGCCAATCATTGGCATAGCAAGAAGGTTAATGAGCCAATCATTGGCATAGCAAGAAGGTTAATGAGCCAATCATTGGCATAGCAAGAAGGTTAATAATGAGCCAATCATTGGCATAGCAAGAAGGTTAATAATGAGCCAATCATTGGCATAGCAAGAAGGTTAATAATGAGCCAGTCATTGGCATAGCAAGAAGGTTAATGAGCCAATCATTGGCATAGCAAGAAGGTTAATGAGCCAGTCATTGGCATAGCAAGAAGGTTAATAATGAGCCAATCATTGGCATAGCAAGAAGGTTAATGAGCCAATCATTGGCATAGCAAGAAGGTTAATAATGAGCCAATCATTGGCATAGCAAGAAGGTTAATAATGAGCCAATCATTGGCATAGCAAGAAGGTTAATAATGAGCCAATCATTGGCATAGCAAGAAGGTTAATGAGCCAATCATTGGCATAGCAAGAAGGTTAATGAGCCAATCATTGGCATAGCAAGAAGGTTAATAATGAGCCAATCATTGGCATAGCAAGAAGGTTAATGAGCCAATCATTGGCATAGCAAGAAGGTTAATGAGCCAATCATTGGCATAGCAAGAAGGTTAATGAGCCAATCATTGGCATAGCAAGAAGGTTAATAATGAGCCAATCATTGGCATAGCAAGAAGGTTAATAATGAGCCAATCATTGGCATAGCAAGAAGGTTAATAATGAGCCAGTCATTGGCATAGCAAGAAGGTTAATGAGCCAATCATTGGCATAGCAAGAAGGTTAATGAGCCAGTCATTGGCATAGCAAGAAGGTTAATAATGAGCCAATCATTGGCATAGCAAGAAGGTTAATGAGCCAATCATTGGCATAGCAAGAAGGTTAATAATGAGCCAATCATTGGCATAGCAAGAAGGTTAATAATGAGCCAATCATTGGCATAGCAAGAAGGTTAATAATGAGCCAATCATTGGCATAGCAAGAAGGTTGGCATAGCAAGAAGGTTAATAATGAGCCAGTCATTGGCATAGCAAGAAGGTTAATAATGAGCCAGTCATTGGCATAGCAAGAAGGTTAATAATGAGCCAATCATTGGCATAGCAAGAAGGTTAATAATGAGCCAATCATTGGCATAGCAAGAAGGTTAATAATGAGCCAATCATTGACATAGCAAGAAGGTTAATGAGCCAGTCATTGGCATAGCAAGAAGGTTAATGAGCCAATCATTGGCATAGCAAGAAGGTTAATGAGCCAATCATTGGTATAGCAAGAAGGTTAATAATGAGCCAATCATTGGTATAGCAAGAAGGTTAATGAGCCAATCATTGGCATAGCAAGAAGGTTAATGAGCCAATCATTGGCATAGCAAGAAGGTTAATAATGAGCCAATCATTGGCATAGCAAGAAGGTTAATGAGCCAATCATTGGCATAGCAAGAAGGTTAATAATGAGCCAATCATTGGCATAGCAAGAAGGTTAATAATGAGCCAATCATTGGCATAGCAAGAAGGTTAATAATGAGCCAATCATTGACATAGCAAGAAGGTTAATGAGCCAGTCATTGGCATAGCAAGAAGGTTAATGAGCCAGTCATTGGCATAGCAAGAAGGTTAATAATGAGCCAATCATTGGCATAGCAAGAAGGTTAATGAGCCAGTCATTGGCATAGCAAGAAGGTTAATGAGCCAATCATTGGCATAGCAAGAAGGTTAATAATGAGCCAGTCATTGGCATAGCAAGAAGGTTAATGAGCCAGTCATTGGCATAGCAAGAAGGTTAATGAGCCAATCATTGGCATAGCAAGAAGGTTAATAATGAGCCAGTCATTGGCATAGCAAGAAGGTTAATAATGAGCCAATCATTGGCATAGCAAGAAGGTTAATGAGCCAATCATTGGCATAGCAAGAAGGTTAATAATGAGCCAATCATTGGCATAGCAAGAAGGTTAATAATGAGCCAATCATTGGCATAGCAAGAAGGTTAATAATGAGCCAGTCATTGGCATAGCAAGAAGGTTAATAATGAGCCAGTCATTGGCATAGCAAGAAGGTTAATAATGAGCCAGTCATTGGCATAGCAAGAAGGTTAATGAGCCAATCATTGGCATAGCAAGAAGGTTAATGAGCCAATCATTGGCATAGCAAGAAGGTTAATGAGCCAATCATTGGCATAGCAAGAAGGTTAATGAGCCAATCATTGGCATAGCAAGAAGGTTAATGAGCCAATCATTGGCATAGCAAGAAGGTTAATGAGCCAATCATTGGCATAGCAAGAAGGTTAATGAGCCAGTCATTGGCATAGCAAGAAGGTTAATAATGAGCCAGTCATTGGCATAGCAAGAAGGTTAATAATGAGCCAGTCATTGGCATAGCAAGAAGGTTAATAATGAGCCAATCATTGGCATAGCAAGAAGGTTAATAATGAGCCAATCATTGGCATAGCAAGAAGGTTAATGAGCCAATCATTGGCATAGCAAGAAGGTTAATAATGAGCCAATCATTGGCATAGCAAGAAGGTTAATAATGAGCCAGTCATTGGCATAGCAAGAATGTTAATGATGAGCCAATCATTGGCATAGCAAGAAGGTTAATGAGCCAATCATTGGCATAGCAAGAAGGTTAATAATGAGCCAATCATTGGCATAGCAAGAAGGTTAATGAGCCAGTCATTGGCATAGCAAGAAGATTAATAATGAGCCAGTCATTGGCATAGCAAGAAGGTTAATAATGAGCCAATCATTGGCATAGCAAGAAGGTTAATAATGAGCCAATCATTGGTATAGCAGGAAGGTTAATAATGAGCCAGTCATTGGCATAGCAAGAAGGTTAATGAGCCAGTCATTGGCATAGCAAGAAGGTTAATGAGCCAATCATTGGCATAGCAAGAAGGTTAATAATGAGCCAATCATTGGCATAGCAAGAAGGTTAATGAGCCAATCATTGGCATAGCAAGAAGGTTAATAATGAGCCAGTCATTGGCATAGCAAGAAGGTTAATGATGAGCCAATCATTGGCATAGCAAGAAGGTTAATAATGAGCCAGTCATTGGCATAGCAAGAAGGTTAATGAGCCAATCATTGGCATAGCAAGAAGGTTAATGAGCCAATCATTGGCATAGCAAGAAGGTTAATAATGAGCCAATCATTGGCATAGCAAGAAGGTTAATGAGCCAATCATTGGCATAGCAAGAAGGTTAATGAGCCAATCATTGACATAGCAAGAAGGTTAATGAGCCAGTCATTGGCATAGCAAGAAGGTTAATAATGAGCCAGTCATTGGCATAGCAAGAAGGTTAATAATGAGCCAATCATTGGCATAGCAAGAAGGTTAATAATGAGCCAATCATTGGCATAGCAAGAAGGTTAATAATGAGCCAGTCATTGGCATAGCAAGAAGGTTAATAATGAGCCAATCATTGGCATAGCAAGAAGGTTAATAATGAGCCAATCATTGGCATAGCAAGAAGGTTAATAATGAGCCAATCATTGGCATAGCAAGAAGGTTAATAATGAGCCAATCATTGACATAGCAAGAAGGTTAATGAGCCAATCATTGGCATAGCAAGAAGGTTAATGAGCCAATCATTGGCATAGCAAGAAGGTTAATGAGCCAATCATTGGCATAGCAAGAAGGTTAATGAGCCAATCATTGGCATAGCAAGAAGGTTAATAATGAGCCAGTCATTGGCATAGCAAGAAGGTTAATAATGAGCCAATCATTGGCATAGCAAGAAGGTTAATGAGCCAATCATTGGCATAGCAAGAAGGTTAATGAGCCAATCATTGGCATAGCAAGAAGGTTAATGAGCCAATCATTGGCATAGCAAGAAGGTTAATAATGAGCCAATCATTGGCATAGCAAGAAGGTTAATAATGAGCCAGTCATTGGCATAGCAAGAAGGTTAATAATGAGCCAGTCATTGGCATAGTAAGAAGGTTAATGAGCCAATCATTGGCATAGCAAGAAGGTTAATGAGCCAATCATTGGCATAGCAAGAAGGTTAATGAGCCAGTCATTGGCATAGCAAGAAGGTTAATAATGAGCCAATCATTGGCATAGCAAGAAGGTTAATAATGAGCCAGTCATTGGCATAGCAAGAAGGTTAATAATGAGCCAGTCATTGGCATAGCAAGAAGGTTAATAATGAGCCAGTCATTGGCATAGCAAGAAGGTTAATAATGAGCCAATCATTGGCATAGCAAGAAGGTTAATAATGAGCCAATCATTGGCATAGCAAGAAGGTTAATGAGCCAATCATTGGCATAGCAAGAAGGTTAATAATGAGCCAATCATTGGCATAGCAAGAAGGTTAATAATGAGCCAGTCATTGGCATAGCAAGAATGTTAATGATGAGCCAATCATTGGCATAGCAAGAAGGTTAATGAGCCAATCATTGGCATAGCAAGAAGGTTAATAATGAGCCAATCATTGGCATAGCAAGAAGGTTAATGAGCCAGTCATTGGCATAGCAAGAAGATTAATAATGAGCCAGTCATTGGCATAGCAAGAAGGTTAATAATGAGCCAATCATTGGCATAGCAAGAAGGTTAATAATGAGCCCATCATTGGTATAGCAGGAAGGTTAATAATGAGCCAGTCATTGGCATAGCAAGAAGGTTAATGAGCCAGTCATTGGCATAGCAAGAAGGTTAATGAGCCAATCATTGGCATAGCAAGAAGGTTAATAATGAGCCAATC
This sequence comes from Chaetoderma sp. LZ-2023a, assembly GCA_034401795.1. NCBI lineage: Eukaryota > Metazoa > Mollusca > Caudofoveata > Chaetodermatida > Chaetodermatidae > Chaetoderma > Chaetoderma sp. LZ-2023a. The sequence goes on along the minus strand of CM067362.1, from coordinate 22,098,112 downwards.
ATTGGCATAGCAAGAAGGTTAATGAGCCAATCATTGGCATAGCCAGAAGGTTAATAATGAGCCAGTCATTGGCATAGCAAGAAGGTTAATGATGAGCCAATCATTGGCATAGCAAGAAGGTTAATAATGAGCCAGTCATTGGCATAGCAAGAAGGTTAATGAGCCAATCATTGGCATAGCAAGAAGGTTAATGAGCCAATCATTGGCATAGCAAGAAGGTTAATAATGAGCCAATCATTGGCATAGCAAGAAGGTTAATGAGCCAATCATTGGCATAGCAAGAAGGTTAATGAGCCAATCATTGACATAGCAAGAAGGTTAATGAGCCAGTCATTGGCATAGCAAGAAGGTTAATAATGAGCCAGTCATTGGCATAGCAAGAAGGTTAATAATGAGCCAATCATTGGCATAGCAAGAAGGTTAATAATGAGCCAATCATTGGCATAGCAAGAAGGTTAATAATGAGCCAATCATTGGCATAGCAAGAAGGTTAATAATGAGCCAGTCATTGGCATAGCAAGAAGGTTAATAATGAGCCAATCATTGGCATAGCAAGAAGGTTAATAATGAGCCAATCATTGGCATAGCAAGAAGGTTAATAATGAGCCAATCATTGGCATAGCAAGAAGGTTAATGAGCCAATCATTGGCATAGCAAGAAGGTTAATGAGCCAATCATTGGCATAGCAAGAAGGTTAATGAGCCAATCATTGGCATAGCAAGAAGGTTAATGAGCCAATCATTGGCATAGCAAGAAGGTTAATGAGCCAATCATTGGCATAGCAAGAAGGTTAATAATGAGCCAGTCATTGGCATAGCAAGAAGGTTAATGAGCCAGTCATTTCAAGTCGGAAATCTTCATAAATAGGCTCTTAGCCTGCAAATGGACAGTTTTCAAGACCACTGCAGAAGACATTTTTGGGCATCTTGAGTGTTCACACGTTAAAACCGCTTAGAGCTGAAGCTAATCAACATCTCCATTCATGTATGAGTTCTATTCACATAGAACAAGAGTAATTACAAAAAGTAAAAATGTCATCGAGAATGTTCATTTGTAGAAGCCAATAGAAGGATATTTTCTAAAAGGTACCACCACCAAGCCAGTCATTCATTCCACTGGTAACTTTTCTAAAATATTGTTTGCCTGCACATAAATATTTCTCAAGAGCATTACAGAATCGGGTTTTGTGTGGCATGTCCATTGAAGCATTACTACTGTAAGCATGTGAATACGCTGTTAAAGGTGTCTTCTGTTTCAGCAGCATGTGCTCATGATGAATGCTAAAGTAAAAATGCTGCTCACAGCTGCCACTAACACACTTATTATAAACTGAGGTTCTTATAACGTCGGGAGGGGGGATGAGACTGGTGGGGGCTTGTTATGAGCCTTTATCCAATATGATTGGTGCCGGTAAGCTCCATTGTGTCAAGTAGATGTATCCAGTAGGCTGTCTTTCTCCTCTTTTGTGGTCAGGGTTGGAAAAAAATCATGATTTTTTCAAACAAAATTAATTCTTTCGGTTTAATCAGATTTTTTTGATTTTGTTGATTTTTTTTAACTAGAACTCAACAAAATCATTGATTTTTTTTACACGCACTCATGTTCGGAATTAAATAGAATATAATCATTCTAAACAATGTCGACCTTATTTATACTATTAAAATATATTATAACAATAAGCATCCCAGAATTTGTTCTTGTTGTTCTTAAGACAGTTTTGAATTTGTTGTCACATTTTGAAATAACTGCAGTTCTACTGGACAGGTCTTGACCATTGACCAAATTTCTAATAAACATGCCTATACTACCTTAACCATGTTTTCTCTACACGTTTGGGCTACATTTTATCCGTCTTAATATTTTGTGGATAAAATTTGTATAAGGCTGTATGACTCTGGACATGATATAAAATATTTTGAATACAATTTAACTGATTGTAGTCAGCAATACCAGTCGGTCAAATTAGTTTGAAAATATTCAGCTGGTCTAGAGTTATTATTAGTTCCCTACTGGTAAAACCAGGGGGGAGGGGTGACGTATATCCGTCCATCTGTCTGTCTGTCAGTCTGTCGCAGTTGGTTTTCCGCACTTTTTTTCGCAGTCCTTCAAGGTATTCAACTGAGAATTGGTATGGTATATTGCTTTGTTATGAGAAGTTACAGACCATGTTCGAGTTTCAGGCATACGTTTCAGGCGTATGCGTCAATTTTTGATGGAGCTATGGCCCCTTTTGACGTAAGAAATACGAAAAATATTAGCTTTCCACACTTTTTTTTGCACTCCTTCAAGATATTTAAGCGAAAATCGGTACATCGCTTTAGTATAAAGAGTTACAGAGCAATTTCGAGTTTCAGACATTTTCATCAGGTTTTCTTGGAGTTATGCCCCCTTTCGACTTATGCAGTACAAAAGATATTAGTTTGCCGCACATTTTTTCGCAGTCTGTCAAGATATTGTACTGAGAATTGCTACATTGCTTTGTTATGAGAGGTTACAGACCAAGTTCGAGTTTTAGGCGTATGCGTAAAGTTTTGATGGAGTTATGCCCCCTTTCGACTTAAGAAATACAAAAAATATTAGCTATCCACACTTTTTCGCAATTCTTCAAGATATTCAACTGAGAATTGATACATTACTTTATTATGAGAAATTACAGACCAAGTTCGAGTTTCAGGCATTTGCGTACTTTTTTGATGGAGATATGTCCCCTTTCGACTTATGAAATACAAACATATCAACTTTCAAGACTTTCTTTCTCCTTCACTATATATATAACTGAGACTTGGTTTGAGTTTCAGCTGCTTTTGACAATTTTTAAAGAAATTTTTGACTCAATCTCTAAAGATTTATATCACCAGGTAGGGGACATGTATTGCAAAGCAATACTTACAGAATGCTTGTTGTCTAGTGAAATTATTGTCTAATGGCTGGCAGCAGTCAAAGTCAAGTCAGTTAAAAATAATATCCACAGAACTGTTATAAAGAGTATTGGTCTGTGCTGAGTTGACGCATCAAATAACAACTAAGGAAAGTTTCCACTAACTGTACTGATAGAAATAAACCTTAGTTCTTATATTACCATAATATTGTATAAGCAGGCCTATTAACTATCTGAAACTATAGCTACAATAACATTTTTAACAAATTCAAAAAAATCTTTAGAAATTTTATAGTGCAAATGAGAGGAGTTTCGTTGATTTAATCATATGATTTAATCGATTTGATTAAATCAAAACAACCCTGTTTGGGGTGTTAGCGTCAACATTGCTGTCGCCTCTCAAGACCTGTGTAATGCGGTAGGATATGTGTTTCTATCTATGATTAGGAAAGTTGAACTGGCAGGCTACTGCCGAGTCCTATTGTCCTATATCCTTGACGTGTTCCTGTATTCTAATTTTGAATTCACTTATATACTGCTTATGGTGGTGGAGGCTCACGCGCCATGCCTGCGCACCCGATTACTTATTATAATGAATTTAACTGATGGGTTTGAGAAATTGTATGTAGCAAATGCAGCAGTCAACTCCTTTATAGTGTGTGAGGTCCTGGTGAGAATGTTCATCAGATCAACATTCAGCTTAGAAACCTTCATAAAGTGCAGACCTTTCGATAAAATTGTTTAACCCTTTAACTCTCATATCATCCAAAAATGGCTTCTGCAGTTGGTTTGCGAAATGTCCCTTTGCAGACCAAGAGAAGACTATTTTTGAAAATTTACCACTGGAATGACTGGCTCGATAACCGAGCCAGTCATTCCAGTGGTAAATTTTCAAAAATATTCTCTTTGTCTGCAAATGTACATTTTCTATGAAAAAAAGTGAAATTTTTAAAAACATTCAATGGTTAAAAGGTAAATCCTTGTTCTCGTGGCATGCAAAATGGACATTCAATAAGCAAACAATTTGATTCATTCTTGACCAATCTAAAGGATTTTGGCTAGCCAGTCTCTTTATTTCCAGCAGAAACTTAATCTGGGGTCATTCCATATAAGAAGGACCAAAATTTTGAAATCCGTCAAGTCATAGTTTCAGATTTCCTTCAAACTTTGTCAGAGTAAGCATATGTATGTATTAACAGGAAATTCCAAGTATTATAGTGAAAGGTCAAATACTTTTTGAAAACTGGCCTATCCAATACCCTCTGCCTAAAATTGACAAAAATTTGTAACAAAATTTCTATGTTTGAGGCTTCATATCTCACCGACTACAGTGCTCACAATACTAGGTCTTTTAATTTTAACAGTCTGGTCACCATAGTTCGAGAAAATCACAAGCATTTTGTGCTGACCTGTTTTAGGCATGTATTAGGGGTCGTCAAAAATGCCAAAAAATGTGATTTATCATATTTTAATCCAAATTTGGTGATGCCGTAAAATGTATTTGTATTTGGTTTACACAAATGATTTCTATCCTGTTAACTAGAGCTACTGCTACTTTAGTGATATTTATTACCTAATGGCAAGATATGCTCCACAAAAATTTTGTGGGAGCCATACCCCCACCCCTGTTCGCCAAAATGGGGTGACTTCATAACATCTTTTTTCAAAATAACCCCTTTCAATTTTTTTAATATTTTGGTGAATGTTATATATATGGTCAATGGTTACAGGGCCAAAAGGTTCACTCTTACATTTGTTTCCTTTTAGAGCTATGGCAAATACAAAATCTGATATTTTTTCTAAAACTTGTATGATATTCGATTTTGGGGGGTTAATAATTTTAAAAGTATACACTCTAGAAGTATGAAACAAGAGATGTAGAGCGTTTCCCTGCCTTATTAAAAGAAACAACCAGCATTTCCCTTTTACAAAATAGATAAACATGGATTTTAGAGATGTCAAAACCTTACTTTGTTAAAATTTGACATTTTTGTGGGTAAACTACAAGTCATTATTCAACAACATTTTCAATGGGAATAACATATTGCCTGGAGAATATTAAAAAAACAATTTGACTAAGTTGTTGCTGACTTAGCCATCAATAATTTTCAGTCAAATCATTTTCAAAATATACACCAGGTACAGAGTTTGTCCTGTAAGCTGGTCGAGCTGCAACAGCTCATCACTCAGTCTTGAGTTATCCAGTGTTAATAAAGACTGAGAGATTTCATATCTAGAGAAAATAACTCAACCTTCAGAGCTTTGTATATAATTAGGTCAATTGCTGTAATAGACATAGGTAGTGAGGTGATATTGATTAGTCACATGGTCTCAGTTTTTCTCAGAGATCTGCATGCAAGTATTGCTATCAACAAGAGTTCAGTCAAGCATTTTAAGTGATCAAGATTAGGCAGCATGACCAGTGAAAGTGTTTAATAATTACTGCTTTGAAACATTGACATTGTTGCTGATACACAAATGTTTAGATATTTACTTTAGAAATTTAATAATTCACTATACATTTTAATGATAAATTAGGCCTTTTAATTTGAAAAGTGTAAACTTTGACTAGGACACGTTGCACAATGGCTGAATTACCAGAGACATTTTGTTCAGTTGGACGTATCACTAATGATAAATGTCATAAGTTTATGGATAAATGCTCTGTAAATGATGTTGTACAATTGACGGCTACAGATAAAACACTTGTTGCAATGAGAGGCGGCCAGAGTGAGGATAGTTTAGAAACAGTGTGCTGTTGCCACAAGAAACACTGCATATATTCCCGATGATGAAGCAGAACACTTCATGTTGTGATCCCCTAAAAGTTCACAAAAAGCTGATTAAAAAGGGACTAGTTAATATAGATCAAGAAATTGTGGCATTAATACAGTCGAAAACTAGAGAGAGAAAACAACCTGGCCAAAAGATTTGCGATCATTGTTTGCAGAAAATTAATAACCTGACAGATTGTAGTGACAGTGAACCGGAATCAATGGCCATAGCAGATACTTTGTACAGTAATGCTGAATGCCTCAACTCTAGTTTCTCAGCAGTTGGAGTTTCTCCCCTAAAGAGTGTCCATTCAGAAAGGAAAGTATCATATGGTAAACGAAAAATCAAACAAATGGCAGAAGCAACAACAAGTCACATGGCATCCCACCTAGGTTTTCCACCTAATAAATTAGTTGCTGACACTTCACAAACTGAATGTACATGTGATTCTAAGTTAGATGTGGACTACTTGGTATCGAACATGAATGAAAAACAATCTGTGTCATCACGAAATCAAAAGATACAAGTATTGACTATTACACCTAAATCATGGTCGATACATAAAACTGTTCAGGTTTTTCAGGCATGTGGTGTTACGCGTTATATGGTGAAACAAGCCAGACAACTTGCGCAGAATGATGGAATACTCGCTGATCGTGAAACCTTTAAAAGAAATAAGCTTGATCAGCATACACTAGATAGTGTTATTAACTACTACCAAGATGATACTGTATCTAGACTATTACCCGGGAAAAGTGATTTTGTTACTATAAGAATTTGTGGTACCAAAGAACATAAGCAAAAACGGCTAATCCTGACAAATTTGAAGGAAGTACATGCTAATTTCAAAACAGAAACTGGACTTAAAATTGGTTTCTCTAAATTTGTTGAGTTAAGACCCAAATGGTGTGTAACTGTTTCTTCTAGCGGCATCCACAATGTTTGTGTATGCGAAAAACACCAAAATGTAAAGTTTATGGTGGATGTTATCTCTGAAGACTATCATAACCTAATTGACAAATCTGTATGTGACAGTAGTTCTAGAAATTGCATGCTGCAACGATGTGAAAAGTGTCCAGGAACTGCATTTCTCAAAACTTACTTAGAGCAAGACTTTTACGAGCACATGGATGAGGATGACATCATTAAATTCAATGAATGGGTATCCACAGACCGAATTGAAATCATGCGCCGAGAAGTATCAGTTGAAGATTTTATTTCTATATTATGTCAACGGATCCAAGAATTAACACCACATTCCTTCATAGCGAAATCTCAAAGTGAATTCTTGAAAGCGTGCAAACATGATTTAGATGACACTACTGCCATTGTTGTTCTCGACTTTGCTGAAAATTACAGCATTATTGTGCAAGATTGTGTACAGGGATTTTATTGGAACAATTCTCAAGTCACGATACATCCTTTGGCATTTTATGTTAAGGCTTATGGAAAGTTGAATGAAGAAAATGTATGCTTCATCTCTGAGTGTCTGAAACACGAAACAAATACTGTGTACTGTTTTCAGGAGATTTTTACAAGATATTTGAAGGAAAAGTATCCCAATATTCATATAATTAAATACTTTAGTGATGGGTGTGCAGGACAATACAAGAACTTCAAAAACTTTATTAATGTCTGCCATCATTATTCAGATTTTGATATTAAGGCAGAATGGCATTTCTTTGCTACCAGCCATGGTAAAGGTGTTTGCGACGGTATCGGTGGCACAGTGAAGCGCTTAGCCGCAAGGGCTAGTCTGCAAACAGCGCTTATACGAAATGCTAGTGAATTGTATGAATTCAGCCAACAGAACATAAGCAAGATCAAGTTCTTCTTAGTTAGTAAAGATGAGATCCAGAGCCAAAACAGTGCAAGGAACCAGGTCATTCCATTCGTTTGTTCCAAATGACACTAACTCTATCACAGTAAAGCGAATTTCAACTGATGATGTTTCATACACTCGGTCATTTTCTAACACACAACCTGGTATGTCATCAGAGATTCAGAATTTAAATATCCCTATGGAACTGTCTTTGAGTGACTATGTTGGTGCATTGTATGACAAAAATTGGTGGTTTGGCATAGTGTTAGAAATTAGTCTAGAAAATGAGGAGTGTCTCATTTCGTTTATGAAGCCGCATGGACCAGCTCGATCCTTTAGTTGGCCAAGGCGCACAGACCAGTGCTGGGTTCCTTTTTGTGACATTCTAAGTAAGGTGTCAACACCATTGACAGCAACTGGCCGGCAGTACACTTTTCCACAAACTGATATCGACTTTATAAATGGACTATTTAAATAATTTGGAGGAGCGGTATATGCTGTATCATGTACCGTATCATCAATTATTGCTGAGGTATGTAGTATTATGTACTATCTCTTAACACTTTTATATTATATCATTTGTATTAACCAATGCCTGTCTCAGTTTATTAAATAATTCCATGAAATGGGTGACATTTAGGCATACTTTAGTATGAGAGATTACACATATTGGCCTGGTCGCAGTGTGTCAAAATTGTCTATAAATGGCCATAGAAGTCCATGTAGCTGTACCAATATGACCATAATATACCATTCAATGTCCACCTATGATGAAAAAGTATCTAAAATGCTAAAGTGGAGATATTTTAAACTTTTTAAAACAAATTAGATTGTCGCGAAAAATGTCAAATTTTAACAGAGTCATTTGGGTCTAGAAAATCGATGTTTATGTATTATATAACCAGGGAATGCTGATTGGTTCTTCTAATATAGCAGGAGAACTGGTTGTATCGCTTGTTTCATGCCTCTAGGCCCTATAATTTTAAAATTATTAACCCCCAAAAATGGAATATCGTACAAGTTTTCCAAAAATATCACATTTCTAATATGCCATAGCTCCAAAAGGGAACAAATGTAAGAGTGCAAGTTTTAACCATGTAACTATTGACCATATATCTACCATTCACCAAAAAAATTTGAATGGGGTTATTTTGACTTAATAGGCGATGAAGTTGGCCCTCTTTTGTGAACAGGGGTGGTGCATTGGGCCCCCAAAATTTTTTGATGAGCAAACCTTGCTGTTAGTCAGTAAATATTACTAAGCTAATATTAGCTCTAGTGAACTGGGTAGAAATCATTTAGTTACAGCAACTATAATATACATTTTACTGTATCACCAAATTTTGTTGAAACAGGAAAATTAGCTGTTTTTAACGTTTTTGGTGACCCCTAAAACACACCCAAAACAAGTCAACACATATTGCTTGTTATTTTCCTCAAGTATGCTGACCAGAGCATTAGAATGAAAAGATCTAGTATCGTAAACAGTATATTGGATGAGATATGATGTCTCAAACATTGGATTTGTACTTGAAACTTTTGTCAATTTTAGCATAGGGGTCTTTGAGAGGGCATTTTTCAAAAAGTATTTCACATATCAGTTAAAAAATTGTCATGCTCAACTAAAACATCCATATGCTCACACTGAGAAAGTTTGAAGGAAATCGGTGACTATGAGTTGACGGGCATTGGTCCATCTTATACGGAATGACCCTCTGAACAGTACTGTCATATAGTCAGTTTCTCTGGGTGAAAGTGCAGGTAAGTTGCTGATTATGTTGAGCATAAGTAAACTGGTAGCGACATCTGAGAGCCAAAGTACTTTGATAGAATTTTTGTGGCATTGTAAAAAGTTTGCAGTCTGATACGTGGTTGCAAATTTTGTTTTATTTCTTATTCAGATATTTGAGATGATGGATGCTAAAGCAAGACAGGACTGTATACGAGAGATTGATCTATTAAAGGTAAGGATAATCAGTCATTGACACAAGCAGTCGATCAAACATTAGACATGAGAATTTTTAATCATAACCTTTTATGGCCCAAATTATTATCATCATTTTACTATGATCTTGCCAATTAATTATCATTTAGTATCACATGGGTGAACTTGCCGTTTTTTGCCGGGTTAGGTCTTGATGGATAAAACTGTATGGTGGCAAAATCATATATGGTTACCAGGCATGCTGTTTGAAATACACCTGTCATGATATTATAAACTGTGGCGTTGACTTAAAAACTCAAAACCTTTTGCTCCATTGGGTGCAATATGTGGAGGATCCAAAATGGAATTTGGTCACGATATAAAATCCAGTATTGCTTGACAGACAGACATCTTTGAAACTAGTTTCCTTGCAATAACTGATAGCTTGTGTTCTCTTTCAGCAATTGAACCACCCTAATGTGATTAAATATTTAGCATCTTTCATTGAGGAGAATGAACTGAATATTATCTTGGAGCTGGCAGATGCAGGTGATCTCTCTAGAATGATCAAGGTAAGATAGGCATGTAATGGAGGGTTAAAGTTTTAGCTATTCTTCGCCCGTCTTTAGTTAAGCTCCCCCAATACTTCACCAGTGTTGGGATTGATTGATCCCTGAACTCTGACTATCAGTTTACAGAAAACTATACAGGTAAGCTGCTGAATGATTTGAAACTATGTTGACTGGGTGTGATTTTCAAATGGACATTTGCTGAAATGATTTTCTTGAACAATTTATTAAAGGGTTAATTAATATAATTTAATGGATGATTCCAGTTTATCCAATCATAGTGTTGGGAATTGGTACTATTTTTGAGATCGATGATTGGTTTTATATATTAACCGATGATCAGTTAATGATTGATCATAACAGGTTCTCATTTTTTACTCATTTTGATTGTAGTAATTATAGCGTGTTCATGGATAATAGTACCCCTTTAAAACCAAGTTGCAGGTATGACAGATTCTTAATAATTTAAGAAATAATCTGTTGAATATTTTGAAACTAATTTGACTGGAAGCTGTTGCTAAGTTTCAAAATATTCAACATGTTATTGGTATGGTTGCTTTGAAATCTTGGAGCTGGCAGATGCAGGTGATCTCTCTAGAATGATCAAGGTAAGATAGGCATGTAATGGAGGGTTAAAGTTTTAGCTATTCTTCGCCCGTCTTTAGTTAAGCTCCCCCAATACTTCACCAGTGTTGGGATTGATTGATCCCTGAACTCTGACTATCAGTTTACAGAAAACTATACAGGTAAGCTGCTGAATGATTTGAAACTATGTTGACTGGGTGTGATTTTCAAATGGACATTTGCTGAAATGATTTTCTTGAACAATTTATTAAAGGGTTAATTAATATAATTTAATGGATGATTCCAGTTTATCCAATCATAGTGTTGGGAATTGGTACTATTTTTGAGATCGATGATTGGTTTTATATATTAACCGATGATCAGTTAATGATTGATCATAACAGGTTCTCATTTTTTACTCATTTTGATTGTAGTAATTATAGCGTGATCTCTCTAGAATGATCAAGGTAAGATAGGCATGTAATGGAGGGTTAAAGTTTTAGCTATTCTTCGCCCGTCTTTAGTTAAGCTCCCCCAATACTTCACCAGTGTTGGGATTGATTGATCCCTGAACTCTGACTATCAGTTTACAGAAAACTATACAGGTAAGCTGCTGAATGATTTGAAACTATGTTGACTGGGTGTGATTTTCAAATGGACATTTGCTGAAATGATTTTCTTGAACAATTTATTAAAGGGTTAATTAATATAATTTAATGGATGATTCCAGTTTATCCAATCATAGTGTTGGGAATTGGTACTATTTTTGAGATCGATGATTGGTTTTATATATTAACCGATGATCAGTTAATGATTGATCATAACAGGTTCTCATTTTTTACTCATTTTGATTGTAGTAATTATAGCGTGTTCATGGATAATAGTACCCCTTTAAAACCAAGTTGCAGGTATGACAGATTCTTAATAATTTAAGAAATAATCTGTTGAATATTTTGAAACTAATTTGACTGGAAGCTGTTGCTAAGTTTCAAAATATTCAACATGTTATTGGTATGGTTGCTTTGAAATTAACATACTATTTCAGTGCTGAAAGAATTATTGTATTAGACTAAGGAGTAATACTATATATTTGTAACAATTAAATTTAAATTATTTTCAAAAAAGTATTCGTTTTCTAGCTTGACCAGTTAAAATGTATTAATAAAGTCAATTTATAAACAACCAAAATCGATTTCTGAAATCATGATCAATCGATTGGTTGAACATGCAAACCAATCAATCATCGATCAAATCGATTAATCGGAACAAAACTAATCAATCATATAATGTCATAATCAACATTGTGACATGTAGCATGACGTCATAATCAATTAGTCATGAATGACAGAGTGCTTAAGTGCGTCACAAACGCTTAATTGATGACGGACTAAGTGTTGTACGAATTGTATGACTAATATCTAATAAACATGCTGTTGAATATTTTGAAACTAACTTGACTGGGTGCTGTTGCTGCCTATGCCTACATGTCATTTAGTTGATTATGACATATGGTTGATGGATAAACTGGAATCATTCATTAAATTAGATTAATCAGAAAAATCATTTCAGCAATGTGCGTTTGAAACCAGTAGAAGAATGTTATTTGTGATTTTGCGTAGACTGGGAAATGTCTGAAATAAATGTCAGTCTATACAATATGTATATTTTAAACCTGTTCAAAGGACCAGCTAGCTAGTGGAGCCAAAAGATAGGTTATCAAGTGACACCTGTCTTGATGTCTCAGCATCGTATGGTGCCAAAAAGCATAATTATTTTTTATATCCTATTAACAAGCGACTTGTACTAAGCCTTAAGGCCTGTAAATTAACCTTCACTAACACAAGATGTTAGTCTTCTTGACAAATATTGTTCATTAACCCTTACTACTCTGTTGTCAATATTCTATCTTTTAACTCTGTCAATAGCGAAGAATCTGGTGTACATTTTTCAACAATTTTGGTGGACGATGTTGCTGTCTTCGACAGCACCATCTTCCACCAAATTTGTTGAAAAATGTACACCAGTTCATCTTTTAATAAAATAGGAAAATTTTAAATTCTGACATCAGTGGTAAGGGTTAAAGAGATAAACGACGACTTCTGAAGATCTGTCGTGACTTATGTGACAGACAGATTTTAGCATATTAACCTGTTACTGATCACTCCAGCCAAACCTGGCCGCTGAAGTGTGGCCTTGTGGAATGGATATTTGCAGGGCAAGAGAAGCCTATTTTTGAAAATTTACCACTGAAACCGAACCAGTCATTCCAGTGGTAAATTTTCAAAAGCAGTTTTCTTGCCCTTCAAATAGATATTCAAAAGGGAAATATTTAGATTTTCTTGAGCAAATTTGACCATTGAAGGGTTAATCCTTACAGACCAGAGAAGAGGAATCCTCTATGCTGTATGGATTATCTCTTGGATATTTTGAAACTAATTTGACTGGGAGCTATTGCTGTCTGGCAGAAACAGGTTCCAGTCAATTTAGTTTCAAAATATTCAACAGCCTTCCTGTATAGCTGTCTTGGAATTCAGATTTTGAAATTTCAATTGTTAATTGGTGCTTATTTTATTGAATTTGACTATGTTTATGTCTCGTTTCCATGCTAAATTCCTCATATACAATATTTTATATTTAAGCCTTTCATAACAGTGAATTCCCCATATCTGAATTCCAAGACAATAATACAAGAAGGCTGTTGAATGTTTTGAAATTAATATGACTGGAAGATTTTGCTGCCTTGGGCAGCACAAGGCAGCAACAGCTTCCAATCATATAACTTCAAAATATTCAACAAAATATGCTATGCATTGGAATTAATGTACTTTTTCAGGGATTTTTCATTTAAATGTTTGCTATTGTGTGTGTGTTTTAGCATTTCAAGCGCCAGAGCCGGCTGATTCCTGAGAAAACAATATGGAAATACTTCATCCAGATCTGCAGTGCCCTGCAGCACATGCACTCACGGCGCATCATGCACAGAGGTGACTAAGTACATACTAATCTTCCAACATATTTGTATGATTTTCCAAATTAGTCTCTTGTCAAACCAGTTTTATGCAGCTGCTGTTGAGAGCATGATATGTTGTAATCTGAATTTAGGGCACCTGTCAGATAATTCTGAAAACATATGATGTTGCTTCTCTAAGATAGGTAGTCAAAAATACTATCTAACCTCATGGTTTAACCTTTTAATAGTCAAGTTGGCCAAGACTGGAAAGTAATTTTTGAAAAATTACCATTGGAATGGCTGTCTCGATAATCGAGCCAGTCATTCCAGTAGTAAATTTTCAAAAATTGTCTTCTTGTTCGGCAAATGGACATTTTCTGCGAGAAAATTGAAATTTTCTTGACCAAATCTTACTGTTAAAGGGAAACACAAGCTCCTCTATACTACTTTGTATAAAATGAATCTCCAGACCGTAACATTTTCAAAAATGTAATTGTAAGCGCTGTGCTCAAATTAGAAATATATATCTTTGTTATTCAAATATGTGATACATTAGTTAAATTTCTATACCCGGATGAGGCCTATGACGTCATAAGTTGAAGGTTTTTCTCGCTGTCATTCATCGCTATCGTAATAAAGTTGTGAATAGCGTTTGATAAGGGGTTTCTCTTCAGCGGTGTTAAGAATATATAAATTATATATTTGCGGAAATGTTGAAGAATATATAATACGCCCTTTGTCTGATTTCTCTGATGGTGCCGATTTTGACATCAAGTTTTGATCTTGAAATAAATGAATGACGCGATAGTATAGACATATCAGTACAGTTGCCACTTTTGAGTCCACACTTACTGGTGCTATGGCAGATAATGTCATTAAAGTTTCATCTATTAATATAAGCATTTAAATAGGTCTTACATACATCCCAATACATCTTTAGGTACTTATGTTTTCATACTAGCCTCAAAACTTCCCGAGATATTATAATATTCATGTAATTGGCGGGCAGTTTCATAGAAAATGGCCATCTTAAGGTTCGGCAACTAATGTATGAAAATAACATATATATTCCATAAGTTTGCGATAGTATGATAAACATCTTAATCTCTTCAATCTGTACATATATAAATGATGTCGATAGCATTATCACCGATAGAGATATCACCATCCAAATGCATGCACTCCTGTCTTCAGAGTGCCGTTATCATGGTTCTTGTCGGATGGGATTCAACCTATGATGTCATAGGTTTAATTAACTCACAGAAAATTATAGTAACATAGCACTTTTTAACACCATCTTAGTCGGATTTATATATAAATGTCGCAGGAAAGTTTTACACAGTAGCTTAAATATGGGCTCTACAACAGAACTGTGTGTTTTATGCAAATGATGGTGACCCTTCTTGTGTTCCCCTTTAAATGGTTAGGAAACAGGACATTTTGGTACAGGATAAAGTCCTACAGTGCAATCTACATGAAATGAGGCCAATTTTTGTCCCAACTAACCTGCCATAAATTCGCCATAATTTAGTGATGATTTTGCTGGCTGATTATAATTTTGACAGTGTCTAGCGGTTTGTTGCTTGCAGATATCAAGCCTGCCAATGTGTTCATCACAGCAAAGGGTGTGGTCAAGCTGGGAGATCTTGGCCTGGGACGATTCTTCAGCTCTAAGACCACAGCTGCTCACTCACTTGGTATGTTTTGATTATTAAACCCTCAACTTGCGAAAAACTAAATGTCATCGAGCAATTTGATACCAATGTTAGCATTTCAAATGTATCTAACAATACCAGTTGATTCAACCATACTTTTAATTACTTTACCTCACCATACCCTATCCTACCTACTAAATGCTATTTATACAGGCTTCCCTTATCTACCCTTTCTGTGTCGTATTACCCCGTCTTCCTCCTTTCTCCTCCCACACACTTACGTATTCTATTCTGTTTTGTTCTCCCCATGCAACCACATATCATGTCCTCATTTCCCATCCACTGCACCACACTATCCTGTTCTACCATCTCTTACCAACTCAATACATATATTACCCTGTATTCTATTCTACTACTCTATTGCATCATTTCCTATCACCGCTGTGCCCTATCCTATCTATGTCTATCATATTATAGCCTACATTACACTATGTTTTTCCACACCACACCCTACATTACCAGAGCTCGATTTTAACACTAACCTGTTCACCCCCCCCCCCCAAAGGGGCCGAGAGGTCTCTGACCTAAAGCCCCCCCCCCTAGGGTCACAAGACCGCATGCACCAACACCCCCACAACCCAGCACCTACCCCATTCCCTTCCCCACCCCTGCTAGGCCCAGGTTAGGCCCTCCCCATCCCCTACGCCCAAGCATGAGGAGCAACAGAAAAGCCATGGTCAAGAACGTCACATGCCATCTTCAACATGAGACAAAATCGGGAGACAACGATCAACACACACACACGCACACACACCCACACCCACACCCACACGCACGCATGCATGCACGCACGCGCACAGCAGCAGCAACGGCTTTCCGGACAAATTAATTTCAAAGTATTAAACGGCTTCTCTGTATGGTTGCCTTGGGAAAGAGTTTTATAGAGACCCATCGGTGAATGGATTAAAGAAGTAATCAGCTTTGAGCTTACAAACATTGGGTTAGAGAAATTTGCCGCAGGATAGTAAAATCAATGATGCACTATCCCGTCTGGGTTAGTAGAAAAAAATCCTTAAAATATACCACTGATTATCATTAACACTCTCCTACATGCTACTAATCTCTTCTATCATTTTACTCACATTCCAAATTCAGCAGGAAATGGAGCAAACTTTGTAGCAGTTTTCTTTCTCAATAACCTTTTCATCGCTGATCCGCCTGATCCCCAAATATCTCAATTTCACAACAAACATACAGGTCAACTTTTGGTTATGTTTAGGTTTTACTACCTTAGTAGTTTAAGGGGTTACCAATCACCGTGATTGGTTCCGATGGGATCCATACAATGTGGTTGGTGGATCCAGAATTTCTCACGATCCTTGCGGGGAGTCGTTGCTTCCGTACCGTCAGGATCATGGTGGAGTACTTCTATGATCCTATAAAAGAAGCGCACAAACAGCGCATCGGCATCCAGACTCAACTGACACTTCAGTTCGCGTCAGGACAAACGCAAGCAACGCATCAAGTTTTCGAGAAAGCAACTTGATTATGCTTTCAGTTAAAATAATCTTTGAAATTTTGAATAGAATATTTCTTCCATTGTAGTGAAATGTGTCATATAGGTGGAATAAATTAACCATTTACTGGTCAATATTTGTCAAGACAATTGAGATTATTGCCGAGTCTATTTACACGCTAAGAGATTATTTTTGAAAATTTACCGCTCGAATGACTGGCTAGTTTTGTAAAATGTAAATGGACAACAGAGGCTGGTTTTGGCCAGCTTGACCATTAAATGGTTAATCTATTCTATCCATTGATTGAATATAATACTGTTCTTTGCGTTTTTCTTCAGTTGGAACTCCATACTATATGTCTCCAGAAAGGATCCATGAAAATGGCTACAATTTCAAGTCGGATATCTGGTCCTTGGGCTGTCTGCTCTATGAGGCGAGTATCTCTGCTGCGCATCTGTTTAACTGTCTCGCGGCTCCAAGCCACCAGACAATAATTTCATTGCGCAATAACGCGGGACCTGGTGAATATTTCGAAAATAATTTGGCTGAAAGTTGTTGGTGGCTTAGCCACCAACAACTTTCAGTCAAATTGTTTTCAAAATATTTAGCGGATCCAGAGTTAAACCCCCTATAGAAAATGTAGTGTGCAGAAATTCAGCATGCAGACAGTTAAATGATCTGCTGTGTTGCTTCAGGGCAGGGGTTAGGCGATGTTGTTAGTTAAATCAATGTTGAGAGTTACTAATAGAATATCACTCAAATTTTATCAAGATTCTTTCTTCACTAATGGAGGAGTAGCGAATTAAAAATTTAATGTATGGATGGATAGGTTAATAACCTTTTAAAACCCTGGTTCATATTGTCATATCTTTCTGGCAAATGGTCTTAAGACATTTAGCATAATGAAGTAAATGAACCTTTCCAGTTTTAGCTATGCCCCACCCATCCCTAGCTAAGCTCCACCCCCACCTCGCTTATGTAGGGATCGATCGATCGATCTCTGAACTCCCTGACTACCAATTTCCAGAAAACTACAGGTTAGCTGTTGAATATTTTGAATCTAATTCATGACTGGGTTTTGTCAGTCAAATTAGTTTCAAAATGTTCAACAGCATGTTTATTAAATAGCAGACATAAAATGTGTACATCGTGTCAGACTATTAAACATTTAATATGGACTAAATCGAGTCCTTCATACCTTAATTGTATATGATGTCATCTTACACGTCACCTCCTCAATGTCGTAAAGCAAATACACCAATTAATTTCAGAATATTCAACAAAATAAGTTTTATATACTGTTTCAGGGATTTGTTGGTGAAAGGGTTAACAATGGACATTTCCAGTTTATCCATCAATCATATGATGTCATAATTAACTATTGTTAACCCTTCCACCAACAAATACCTGAAAAATTTACGATATAAAACTTATTTTGTTGAATATTGAAATTAATTGCTGTATTTGTTTTGTGACATTGAGGAGGTGACAGAAAATTATCAACAACATATGGAATAAAATGGGCTATTTAATGTAAAATGAGTTTGTCCCTGTCGGCAGACCTACGTATAACAAGCTCTGCACAATGTAATGGTAGCAATAAATTCTAGTTAAATTAGTTTCACAATATTCAACACCTTGTATTTCATGTTCTGAAATTGACACTCTGTGATGCAAGGGCTAAATTAGAGCCAAAGAATCCACTTAGTTTTCACATGTCTCTATTTTGTAGATGGCTGCCCTCCAATCTCCATTCTATGGTGATAAAATGAACCTGTATTCTCTGTGTAAGAAGATAGAGCAGTGTGATTACCCACCTCTACCTGCAGATTTCTATTCGGATGAGGTAAGCGATTAGGGTTGATACAGTTATATTTAAACCTGTTGATCAAGACAAATACAGGTGGATCTGTAACCCATTAGTAGCCAAAAACGGTTCAGTGATCTTGAGAAATGTCTATTTGAAAATTGAGAATAGAGCCAGTCATTCCAGGGATAAGCTTTTGAAAATGATATCTTAGCCTGCAACTAGACATTTTCTATGGGAAGATTGAAGGTTTTTGTCCAAATTTAGCAATTTAAGGTTTACAACAGTTGTTTGTTAGGTCGAATATATTATAGAACCTTGGCCTCTTGTGATGAGTCGATTATTACAGCTTTTCAGTACTCTTATACTACAAAATTATAAGCCGTATCATTCATTTCCCATTTGTATTAGAGATAATGTAATTTTGAAACAATGTTACTATCAACTGTTGGTTGCAGTATAAGCCAGACTGTTGTGATAGCTTTATCTAATTTCTGTTTGCAGCTACGAAAACTGGTTGCGATATGTATCAATCCTGACCCGGAACAAAGGCCTGATATTAACCATGTGTACGAGGTCGCAAGACAGATGCATGAAAAATATCAGCTGCTAGCGGCACAGCAGCAGCAGCAAACACCACCACAAACCCCGCCATTAGGTTACCAAACCCCGCCCGGTTCCGCCTCGATGATGCCGCCACCAGCACAGTCATTCCTGCCTCATGCTGCACATGGTCCGTCACCTACATCGTCTCACGGAGGGCTGCAACAACAGCAGCACTTTGCTGCTAATTTCCTGGCAGCACAGCAGCCTCAACAGGCGCCTCAAAGCTAGGCACGAGAGTTATTCCCTGAACCCTCTAATGGTCAAGATTTGCTTAGCAAATGGACATTTGCAGGCTGTGAGAAGACTATTTTTTAAATTTAACACTGGAATGACTGGCTCGGTTATCGAGCCAGTCATTCCAGTGATAAAGTTTAAAAAGTCTTCTCATCGCCTGCAAATAGACCTGTCTCAAGACCACTACAAAGGCCAGCTTGATCATTAAAGGGTTAATAATGTCTTATTGACGTTCTTTCTCTTGTCATTACGAAGGGAAGTAACTCAGACCAACACGGTATCCATGTATTGACAAAACGATGGATATCTTTGAAACATTACCATCAATGCCATTTAGACCTCTTGTATTAAATTATAAATCGTCAGAAGTAATATTTCCGAAAAAGTTGGTCCCGATCCCAGGATGATTCATAATAAGGAAAAATGAGTTACCTCTCCGGGATCCTACATCCCAGAGAGGTAACTAATTTTTCCGTATTATAAAAATCAGAAGTAATGTTTCAAAACATCTGTCTGTAATGATTATTTTTTATGATGATTGGTTACCTCCCTTGGTGATTGTATTCCTTCTTCGTCTGTGATCATGTTCTATTGTGATGAGTTAACTGCCTTGGAAATCTGGAGTGAAAGGTGGTTAATCAACGTGCCTGTTTGTTTCTAATCATGTAGACAAGTCATGTATTAATTTTTGTAAGTTTCAACATTTCCCGATCTTGGCTTCAATTCAAGAATTAGTTGATTTAAATGACATTACGAGATAAAATGCTCAATTGTAAATATAAAATGGTTTAGCAATAATATTTATTAACTGTACTAATGAATTTTCACATAGAAATGGTTTTGACACAAAATCTGCATCAATTTGAAATATTTACTCAGGACAATAAGCAGAACACAAAAGATACAGCGATGATAAAGTCTAATGCACAGTATTGTGTAACAATGGAGAAATCTGATCTGTCGCTCCAGATTTTATAATCAAATACATCACATGTTAGCTGACGTCACAATCAAATTGATACAGATCCATCACGAAAATCACAGTCTCACTAAAGTGTACGATTTGTATGTCATTGAAGAATTTACAATTTAATACATTCTGTTGAATATTTTGAAACTAATTTGACTGGAAGCTGGTACTGCCTTTGGCATCAAAAGCCCCCAGCCAAATAACTTTCAAATATTCAACAGCTTAGTGAAATATAGATTCTGGCAAGTCTGGTTCCAACACGCGTAGAAAGTGGACGTGGCATAGCTATAAATGGATCCCTGTATTGATAATCGATTGCTTGAATCATATGAACAACCTTGCAGCACAGAGGGTGCTGGTATTCGTTTTGCTCTGATGTGACCCAGTACATTCATTTCTGAGTTAAATTGATGTCTGATAAGTGCTTGTTGAACATTCCGTAACTGTATATTCTTTACCATCTTTTCTCTTACATTGCCAAGATGCATCACAGATTATTTAGGCCAGTCAATTGTCTTAACGATGCATACTGTGATGAGGAGTTTTGTTACTTTACTGTCCTCATGCATGCACGCACGCACGCACGCACGTACTTGGTCATTAATGTGACACTATATGAGTCACTTGTCTAATTCAGTGAGGCTGTGTGTGCATGTGCGTGTGTGCGTATGTTGGCATATACTCTGTCAGCTGACGACATTTGCTCTTAGTATCTTTCTACACAGAAATCAGTAGGACTTTGTGCGTGCGTGTGTGTGTACCTCATTCCATAATACGGTTTACTCATAGGCAGAAGATAAATAATTCCCTACTTAGTGTTCTGCCATTCCATTGTTTGTCAGCTTGTTATTTCACCCTGTCCGTCCGTCTGTACATGTTACAGGATATATATTAATTTTATTCAACATTATACGTCACGCCATGTTGATAATTTCGTTACATTTTGTAAGATTACAAAAACAATGTTTATCCTATCCACCTAGCCATGACTCAAGAGGAACCAAGAAATAAAAGAAGCCTGACCATATGGACCCTATTACCTATGCTTAGATATGTGTGTGGCTTTTCTGGCTTTTTAGTTGCAATGAACCTTTCCATTTTCAGCTGCCCCACCCATCTCTAGTTAAGCTCTGCCCATTTTGGCATCAATTGATCCCTGCACTCTGAATCTCAATTTCCATACAATTTTTGTTTCATAATATTCAAAAGACTGTTTATTACATAGAAAAGACATACAATTCATACAACGATAGACTATTAAGTCTTCAAGACGGACTAAGTCGCATCATTAATGATGTAATTGATTATGACGTCAGTCTACATGTTATATGTAGTTGATTTGGGCCTCATACGATCGACTAAAAGACTGGATTCCTCTATTCTATGTAGGCATTGTAGCTTTATGATGTGTCAGCCTGTTAAGGGCCGGACATGTTAGGTTATTCAGTGTTACACCAAGAGGGACCTCGATATAGTTGCTATATGGGTGGCTGCCGAAAATGTCAAAATTTTGATAGGCAGACAGACTGACAATTCTGGGATTGGTAAAAGTGTACTTTATTTGAAAGACTATTATATGACTAACATATTGGATCCTAAATAAAAACAATAGACAAATAATACGACTAATTATACCATCGTAAACATGGGATTATTTTATCTCCCGGGCGGTGCCATTTTCTTGCAACGAGAGCGAGATTTCATGAGATCCTGATGTCATCCCCACATCAACACTATCTTTGCCGAGCACGAAGGCTGCACAGTAAATAACCATATGCATAGAGCCCTAAACTGTGCTAATTTGTAATCATTAGGACATTGTCCAGTTAAGCTAGTAAGTTTTTCAAGTAATTCTAGTATCCGAAGTCGGTGGGGAATCGTTAACCCCTAGACCGCTGAAGCATAGATTACATTTTCTCTATCCTATCAGAATGTGTTCATGTTGTTAACAATGCTACTGTAAGTCATTGCTGTGCGCGACAGCAACATGTTTCAGCAACATTTTTTTCAAAATGTACCCGGCACTATCTCTGTAAGCAGGCTATTACGCATTTTACACCATGCGATAAGGGTTAAATGATATGGCACACTTGACACGTGCGTATTGTCAAATTACTCAGCCGACTCAAGATACCTTTATAGCGTGTGTCGCAGGCAGTGTAAATATATACATTCCAAGAAAACATATATGATAATATTGCTGGAACCACAGAACCGATTGTAATAATTCTGATACCTCCCTGTAGCTGCAAATTCGAAGATTTATCCAATGCTAGGGAAGTTAGAATCGGCCTAGTGGTTCAAAAGATACACTCTGCGGGGAAAACTAAGCCAGCAAAATTTCAAACAAAAATTTCTGGATATTCAAACTATTCAACAACTCACCTGTAAGTTTGTGAGGCACTGGCATTTCATGAATAACAGGAATAAATATTATTGGTAATCTACAGAATGAAATGTATTAACATAATCGATAACCGAGCCAGTCATTCCAGTGGCAAATTTTCAAAATTAATCCTATTTTGCTCTGCAAATTGGCATTCAAAAACAGATTTCGTCATTAAAGAGTTAAACCTGACTTTGTTACATGTGTGCACATGCATGTATGTTGTCACGCCCTACTCACCCATTATTTATATCAATGCGTATCTAATAGCTTTAAGCACTGTATAATATTTGACTACCCGGTTTTAGCTACTACTACTGCTGCTGATTGAGTGTGATATGCTGTGAGTATTCTATACATATAAATGCAAATAATTGTATATTATTGGACTGATAATGATTATTATGTATAATTATATATAAGCAATCTATCCATATCTCTGAATCTCTTCCGTCCAGGAGAAGCTGATTAAGATTATTTATTGTCTGATTATGCAGAGATGCCATTGTACATAACTCGCCTTCAGTGGTTTATAAATTGTCCATTTGCGGGATGAGTAAAGAATATTTTCAAAGACTGCGTTTAATGCTGATATTCCATTTTAAGGAAACCGCACTGGGACGCTGCTGAATAAAAATGAATTCCTGACAAAATAATTTTCTAAGATTTAACCAATTACCCCGTTAAGTACATGTTTTCTTATTTTCAAGACAAGTTGTTGAATATTTAGTTGTTGAATATTTTGAAACTGATTTGACTGTAACCTGTAACTATGGGCAGTAACAGTTCTCGGAGTATTTAATAGAATATTCCTTATATCAGAAGTCATTTGTCATTTCTGCTTTGTGAAGGTTAGGTTCAACCTTTAACCATCAAAATTAGTATTATTTTTTAACGTTTATCACTGGAATGAGTCCGAATGACACGGTTAGCAAGCCAGTCATTCCAGTGGTAGGTTTTCAAAAATAGTCTCTTGATCTGCAAATGGACATTTCCCAAGACCAATGCAGAAGCATTTTATCCGGCTTGAGTGTTACTAGCATAATACATACAGTATCAGCTCTGCATTCCATATTGAAAACTATTCAAAAAGTTCAACTGTGACTATTCTGGTGTTTTCGTATTCAGTGGTACATTTTCCCTAGGGGACACAGCCCTGGCTTTCTATTGTTCAAGATTTAAAACAACCTCTGTAGAAAGCCCACCTCGACGTTATATAATACATTTAATCCTTCATATAAAGGAAATTTCTTTACTCTGTATGTTTTGACTATATTCTTGTCATATCCTGTAAATGAACACCTTCTCAGGCATGAGGAATTACTTCCCTTGATCAGTGAGTGAAAAAGGTTTACATATTTACTGATTACATGCTCCAAGAGAGATAACTCCTGCTATGTGTAAAACTTGAATTTTCTCTAATTGTTAATGGCTATTAAATGGAATGGAAAATGTATTTTTCTTCTGCGATTAAGAGTTGTCTCTCTTGTTGAATGTTATATTGCATTGATCTAAGTATGGTTATATTCGGCATTTCCTATTCTGGCATGCAAAATTTGTCAACTGTTAGCACTTTTGACAGTACAGCCTTTTGATGTCATCATCATGGTGTCAATCAAGTTACTCCAATAAAATCTGCTCCATAGGAAATAAACAAAGTCGTGAGAAATTCAGCTATCCAAACTGCGGCCCAAACATGCCAAATTTCTTATGCTGTCAAATATTTTGAAACTGATTTGACTGCAAATTTCAAAATATTCAACAGGTATTCTGTTTCATTCGCATTAAATTGTGATAATAGTTTTAAGAATGCAGGCATCTTGATTGTTAAATGGAGTCTTGCCTATCGAGTATAGTAAGCCAAAATCTTGTCGGATCGTAAATGCCTATTTCAATGTTGATTATCTCTGAGTCTGTAATCTTAAATCACATACAAGGAGAATAAAAGAGAATGTACGGCCGTGTAGTGTGGAGCTATGTGAGTGGGCTTATACTAGTATACCAGAAAGCTCGATTAGTCAAGACTTTTACAAATTTGGGCCCCCGGTTCATTCCTAGCTAAGCTCTGCCCACTTTGTATCCCTGATCTGAATCCATTTTAACTTTGAAACATCAATTCCCAGAATCCCAATTTGAATGTAACAATACACTTAGGTAAATTGTTGATTATTTTGGATCTAAATTGACTGAGAGCTGTTGCTGCCAATGGCAGCAACAACTCCCAGTCAAATTGGTTTCAAAATAATCAACAGAATGTTTACTAAATTGTAAATTCATGAAACACATGATTCAGAGATCTTGATGATGGACCATTGGCACTTTCGTGACACCTACATCATATAAAATTTTGTGACGGCTCATTCATCCATTGGCCAGTGTGCATGGAAGTGACTCGAATCAAATGTCCAAATGCAATTAGGGTTCACATCTTGGCACAAAGTGGGTGGAGTTTAGCGAGAGATGGGCAGGGCATAGCTAGAAATGGATTGCTCTATGCAACTATATGTAGATCAATGCTTCCCTGTTTATTGTTAATGGATATCTGATTTCTCAATCAATCAATTCTGTGATAATGATAATTTATCAACTATGAATTGTTATAATTATAAATGCTTTGTTATACTTTTGTTGTGATCATGAAATGTTACGTCTATTCTACTCATATTTAAAAGTATTATGTGTATATTTAAGAAATTATTTGTAAATAGCGTTGCTGTATAGTATATTATGTTTGATTTGCACACCTTCAGATTCTGTACCTAGTGACCTCACTCAGACTGAAGTCGTAGTCAGTGTGAGTTTTATCATTTGTGCTGCAAGCCATCAGACAATAATTTCAATGGGCAATAACTGGATCTGTTGAATATTTTGAAAGCAATTTGACTGAAAGCTCATGGTGGCTTAGTCAATTTGTTTCCAAAATATTCAGCTTTTCCAGATTTAAACTCCATGGAAAATGTAGTGTGCAGAATTTCAGTTGTCAGACATTTAAAGAACTACTCCACTCATACTAGCTATTCTGGTGTGGCGAGTTCGTGTAGGGTAGATATTAACCATCAATTATATGATCCGTATGCCTATTTTCACATATGGGACCGTAACGTCTGGTTGCAGAAACACTAATGCACATAACTTGTCATCAGTGCATTATAGATTGTCCATTGGCTAGCCGAGTGAAGGATATTTCAGACTAATTCCGACATGCTTTAACATGTAAATGTGCTTCATCGCTTCACTTGTCGTCTAAATTATTGCCATGGTTACAACTTAGTCACTAAAGACAAGTGAAATCGTAAACTCTTATATCAAACAGGACGATTACAGCAAATTTCTAATCTCTTCAGTTTGCATACTAGAAAATGTATGTTATGTGACGATAAGATGGTGGTATTGTAATACAGGTATCCTCTTGTTTTTCTGACATCATATCACCTCAGCAGTTATGGACACACAGAACAACTGGTCACAGTTATTTTGAATGAATAGAAAATTGCCTTAAATGTGACGTCTTAAGTAATTTTAAAAGGTGAAAACTCGCTTGGGAAACCATATGCCAAAAACTCCATTTTCTCTTAGTCTGCAATTTGACATTTTGCCAGGCTGGGTTTGGCCAGTTTGAGGATTAAATGATTGATAGCGACTTTAGTAAGTGAGCGTCCGTCTTTAGTGACCTCTTATTGATCAGTGTTAATTTACGGTGGTCATTAACCCTTTAACCCTTGAATTTGCTCAAGAAAATTTCAATTTTCTCATAGAAATTGTCCATTTGCAGACCAAGAGAAGACTGTTTAAAAATTTACCACTGGAATGACTGGCTCGATAACCCAGCCAGTCATCCCAGTGGTAAATTTTTAAACAGTCTTCTCTTGGTCTGCAAATTGCCATTTCTTAAGACCCCTGGAGAAGCCATTTTGGGCTGATATGAGTGTTAAATGGTTAAGAAGTGTTAAAGTGAATACGTATGTGTTTGCGTGCGTGCGTGCGTGCATGATCAATTAGTCTACATGTGCCATATATAACTGATAAGAACATGATAATCCTAGTTCTCCTCAAAGCAGCCAGGGAGATTAGCTTTTGATTTGATGTCATGCTGTTTTCAGTCAAGTTAGACACAATTTTCAGTATCTAAACTGAAGTGTTAAAACAATCAGTTATTTAATGATCTACAGTACAGCTCATAATTAAATGTTTCCAAAACAGAAACCTGTTAGTTAGTACAATTTTGAACACGGATGTAATAAATGTTCTATTGAATATTTTGTACTCAATTTGATTGGAAGCAGCAATGACAAAGTTATTTCTGAGCTGTACTTTAAAATGTATATAAACTTCCACTGATATACATGTTTTCTTACAACAGCGCAAAAACATGTATATCCTTGAGAAATGTGAAAATATTTGCTTTCACTATCAGACTTATTAGCATCCGTACAACTCAAGTACTGCCTCTCTATGGCAGTCATGGTTGACTAGCAGAATATTTTGACAGAAAATCAACTTATTTCAAATATATACCATAGAATTTTCTCTTCCTATCTTGTAGATTTACATATTAAAGGCTTTAATGGTCAAGCTGGCCAAAGCCGGCCGTTACAGTGATCTTGGGAAATTGTCTTTTTTCAAGACTGAAATTTGACCACTGGTATGAAAAGCTCAATAACTAGCCAGTAATTCCAACAGTAAAATTTCAAAGATTGTATTATCTTGGCCTGCAAATCTATACTCAACCAATTTTGACCGTAAATGGTTCAATAGCCTTATAGGCAAATGAGCGGTTGACAATGTGTGCACGAATGTATAAATTTAACGCGGAATGCAGTGGGCCAGTGGCACCTGATTGTGAAAGCACTTAATATTCTCGCATAGTTTGTAAGTAGTTCTGCTCAGAAATAACTTAACATGTATCCAAAACTTAAAATATACTGTTTAATATTTTGAACATAATTGAATTGGAAGATATTGCCAATCCAATCCAATTCTGTCCCAAAGTATTCAACAGAACACTTCCTACATCGTGTTCAAAAGCGTACTAACTACATGTAACATGTTTGTTTTTGTTTTGCAAACATACTACCTTCTTTCTCCCTCTGTTGATGAGAAGAAATCTAGGAAAATTTGTATAACTTTCCCCATTCGCGGGTTCATGTTGAATCAGGCCAGATTGTTAACCCTTTTACCTCCCTGTATCTCATTTCCAAGGCAACCATACAGGAAAACTTGAATATTTTGAAATTAATTTGACTGGAAGCCGTTACTGCCTTAGGTAGCAATGGCTTCCAATCAAATTAATTTCAAAATATTCAACAGAATAAGTTTTATATCATAAAGAAATTACTTTTTCAGGGATTTGTCGGTGAAAGTGTTAAGGATGTGTATGTTTTACAGATTGTTCTCCGACACAATATAGAAGCACTGAAAATAAAATGAGGTGAACACAGTTTATGATGTGTTGTTTATTTGTTCCGTTTTCATTAACTGTCTGACTGATACAAGCCACCAGACAATTTCAATGGTCAATAACTCTGGACCTAGTGAATATTTTGAAAATAATTTGACTGAAAGTTGTTGGTAGTTATATCCAGAGTTAAATCATATGGAAAATTTAGTCTGCAGAAATTCAGCATGCAAACAGTTACACATGTATGGGTCACATACACTAAGCAAGTAACTATAATGACCCACTTCTCATGGCTCACTAAACTTTATAGATAAGTACCTTGCTCTAGGCAGCTTTGTCAGAAATGTAAAAAATTTGACAGACAAATTATATAGTTGTGTGTCACAGATAGATGTTCGGGCTGCAGTTTCAAGTTTTTAATTTCCTATTCAATAAACAAACCTAGTTACTTAATGACAGGATTATCTCCCTTGGCACGTGATGTGACAAAGTACTTAATCGTTTAAAGCTCGTCCACATACAATAGTGTGATTTACCCATCATGCAATGTTCATACGTCATATTCCCTTCAAATACCGTACATCATATTGGGTAAGTCTATTCTCTATACTGACTGGGAACTCGCAAACAAAAAAGGATCACAATTCGTGCAACGGAGGATTCTATTTTATCCATCAATCATATGATGTCATAATAAACTACATGACTTGATTTAGTCTGTCTTGAATGCTTAATAGTCTGTCAGGTTGTACGAATAGTCTGTGAGGTTGTACGAATAGTCTGTCAGGTTGTACGAATAGTCTGTCAGGTTGTACGAACGGTATGTCAATTTGTTTTGTCTTGTTACTGCTGAATTTAAAGTATTGTAAGTTCAAATGCTAATGGTCCAGGTGAGCGTTAAGGCCCATGGGCTTGTTAAAATGTCTTCCCTCTGGTTTGAATGTCGTACGGTTGAATAAGTGACAAGGTCTGAAGTCTAAAATATTTAACAAATAAGAGGTCCAAGGGCCTGTGACACTCACCTGGACCATTAGCATTTGAACCATATGTATTTAAATAGACATGATGAATAATCTTCGTATAATTTATGATGGCCGCCAAAAAAGATTGAACTTCTTGAATCCTATTTTCATAGGATCGTTCCACCCAAGGTCCATCGAAATCGGACTATTGATTCAGTAGTTGCGATTTAAAGGCTTCTGGAATTTTTTATATAAATCAGATAGACGCCAGAAATGTTAAATAATCAGAATCATGTATACAAGTTTGGAAACATAACCCTAGGATCCTTCCAGCCAGGTTTCATTGAAATCTGTCTAAGGAGCAGTGTTTTAAAGGATTTTTGAAATTTTTTAGAAAATCCAAGATGGCCACTGAAATAAAATCAACCAATCAAACTTCTCATTAGACCTCTTGAAGCCGATCATCAGAGGATCATTACACCCAGATGTTCTTGCCCACCGGAAAAATTGATCAATCAAAATTCTGTATACAAGTTCTGAAGCCTGCCCGTCTAGGGTCATTTCCAGCCGAGTTTAGTTGAAATAGCCAAGCGGTTAATGAGGAGTAGCCTTTTAACTGATTTCCAAAACATTTTCAGAAAATCCAAGATGGTCATCGCAAGAATTGATCAATCATAATTCTGTATACAAGTCCTGAAGCCTACTAGTCCAGTCAATCTAGGCCAAACATATTTTAACCCGGAACATATTGCAACAGAATTTTTTTACCTCGCCCAGTGTATAGGGGGCCATCATGTACAACATATCAAAAGTCCTCCAAAATTCCAATAGGGGAAAGGGTAAAATTTGCATAATTATTACCAGATTTGGGCCATTTCACCTGAAAAATCCATTTTTCTTTATTTCTTTAAAACCGGTATGTAATATATGTGTGACTGGGTATTTTTGGACTTTTTTTTATTAATAAATGAATACCATTGACATATTCTCCACAAATTAAATGTATTGTGTTAAGCCACTTGCATGACTTTACCTAATACCATCATTGATATTGATACAATACATATTATATTTTATTATGTCACGGTATTGTGTGTTTCTAAGCTAAGCTAAGATGAAATAGTATGGCATAGGTACCTGGTTTCTACTAATTTCATCTTGCATCAATTATCCAAGTCATCTTCCTCAATGAGCATTATTGAATTCGAGCAACTGAGACCCTTACAGTCTTCGCAGGTGGATGTGCAGCTGAGCCCATGTTTTCTACAGGTGCATCTCTGATTCACAGCCAGTTTTGCAGCTGCATCTAAATGAATACAGTAAATCGTCAGGTGCTGCCAGCATGTCAGTCTTAACAGGCAGCATTTGGTGGTTGAGAACTTTCCAGCCCCATTCTGTTGGATCCATATCTCCAGCATCTCCTCTCCAAACTTGAATTTGGTAGTACACGCGAAGACTGTGAAACTTTGCGGATGCGAGTGTTGGTGGTAAATCTCGTGCTTCAACATACTTGGAACTTTTTGCAACCTTCTCCCTGAATCGCTTGTACCGCAAAGCAACTAGACTATCCATTGAAGTGCCATTGTATAGAATAAGCATTGCCTTCTCACCTGCTTTTATCACGTCATCTTTATTCGCATTACTCATTGTAAACACTTCAGCAATTTGAGAGAGTTCTTTGCAGCACTGGATTTTGCTACAGGATGCAGATTTTCCAATTCCATAAAGCCTAGATGTTGAGTCACAGCCAAGGATAGCATGGATAAATAACGGCTGTGAGCACAAACAGAACCCGAGTTTTTCCTTTGCCATTTTGATATTACACAGTCGGGGTTTCTTTGCATTTTGCTTTGGCTCTGGTCTGAAAATAGCTGACAGCCATTCATATCAGTATGGTATAGAAGCAACACCAGTAGGTTGGTATCGTCTCCAACAAGAGCAGTATTTGTTGACTTTGAAGCCAAGATAGCCGTTTGCGTAATTAAGACATCAGCATCACCGCTTGCCTTTATCGTTAAGCATCCAGCCTGTTCGAGAGATGAACTTAAGATTGATATGAACCGATGTTTGTTCTGCTTGTTACTAAGAAAATCAGGCTTACTCAGAGTTACAACTGTTTGCGGAGTCAGTACAACAGTTGCGCCTGATCCATGAGTTCGCCTCTTATGTGTTACATCTTTTATGTCTGGGCCTTGGTCATAACCATCAAAAACTACTGTAGCCTTTCCATATTTGCTTATGCAATATTTTACATATCTTTGACAAACATTTGCAAATGTCTCTCCACGCTGCCATGGAACACGGTGTAATAGAGCTCCTCCATCAAGCACATAGTGGACAGAATCTGGAAGGACTGCATCTTCATTTTGAATTAATTTCCACAATGCATCAGCAAGTGCCGGCTTATTTGCTTCCCATGGAAGAGATGAATTATCAAAGAGTGCGGGCGGATGAGTGCACAACTCATACTCAAAATAAGATGATTGATTCCCTTTTGATCCATTTGTAGCAATTAAACTGAGTCTTTGAAATAGGAGTTGTGGATCAATTTGTACACATTCATCATCAATCTTGAGAGATGTTTTGGATGCTAAGGTAATAGCTTGTCTCTTTCTCTGGAACGAAATGCTTGATACACATTGGCCACACATCGAATTAATAATTGATTCTCCAATATCTTTAGCATCGTCAACATTGACTGATTCATGTGCAGACAATCCACTAACAAGTCCTCTAAGAGAAGGGTCTGGTCCAAATGGATTCAGTTCACTAAGGATTTTGAGAATTTTGTAAGTATCATCCATATCACGCTTTATTCGAGATTGTGTGGAATCTTTGTGTTGTTCACTTGAATCACAGTTTACCCCAGAGAGCTCTTGCATTGCATTACACACATCTGCACATGCGGGCATAGACAACAACCAAACAAGACGCTGAAGTTCTGTCATTCCACGACCTCGTGTTAGACCACCACTTGACTTTACACTTCTCATAAGGACCTGCTCAATAACTAGATCAGTAGATAACCCTGCCCAATACCTATCACTTCGATGAATGACATGATGACCATTGAGGAAGCTGGTGTGTATATCTGGATGACTTTCAGGTATTTCTAACATCTTTTGTAAATATACATATGCAGACTTGGCGTACAGATTATGCCCAGCGGCTGCAAAATATGGAAGCATCTCACGAACGGTCTGAAGGTGCATGTTCCAATCACCAGTTCGTTCTGCCTTAATGAATTTACGCAGAATGTCAACCAACTCCATATACAAAAGCCAGAGTCGTGCAGTCCTCTTATCTTTCATGACCACCTTCTCTGAGTCTAGTTTGTCCTTGACATCATGTAATGCATTTTCCGACGACAATCTTGCAGCTACATACAGATTTTTGATAGTGTCATCATAGAGCTCTCCAACTTTAACCAGACTTTTATTTAGGGAACTTTCAATCGTTTCATGTCCTGCAACATTATCATCATTGTCAAACAATTCTTTTGAATGCATTGCAGCGGAATATTCTACTGTGTCAACTTCAGCATCTGCAATTGTAGGTAGTGGTAGGTTGTATGCATTTGCAATCAAGATTGTACTGAGAGAAGCAAAAACCATGAGGTGCCCTCGAACTGCTCGAGAAATTGCCTTTCCACTAAGAATGTGTTTGACAGCATTCTCAGTGTAGACTACCTCTAGAATAGGCGCAAGACTGCTTCCTGCCATTAAGTGACCAATGCAGCCAAGGAAGCTCATCTCCATATGAAGACCTCCGAGTCTTAGAATAATTTGCTTTAATGGACTCCAGCTCGGCTCAATCTCTATGATAGTCATAGCTTTCCAAAATAAGGGCTGATCAAATGTAATCACGGGTGCAACATGGTATCGGTTTGCCTGTTCACAAACATAAGTCAAAGTGGAAAAGATGCAGGTCATGTTACTTGGCTCTAGATCTATCATCGGAAGGAAAATAACAGACGATTTACCTGGATAAACTCCTTGGTGAACAGTTTGCAGCATGCCAGACCATGACTGTCTCCTTGAACGCAGAAACAAAGAGAAATCCCAGAGGATGTCAATGTCAGCTGTTGGGTCTGTTTGTTCCATCGCAGTTAACTCCTTAAAGGTCAATGGGAAGTTCCTGGTATGTTGAGACTCAAAGTTCCTGATACAGATCTTGCCAACTTGCTTGATATCTTCCGTGACCATGAAATTCAGAGCTTAGACAACATTTCTACTTCGTTTATTTGCGGAATGAAGCAGGTAAGGGAAGTTTCATTATTCGGATAATGGCGGTAGCTAAATACTCGAATTTACCCACTTTCCCATCGAGGGATTTTGGAGGACTTTTGATATGTGACACCTGGCAGTCCCATGAATGCCGCAGAAAAGAAATAAATTCTGTTGCAATTTGTTCTAGGTTAATTTGGTTTTACTTGACTATACCACGCTAAGATCATTCAAGTCTGTTTGAAATAGCCCAGGCAGTTAATTATGAGAATTTTTTCATAAGATCTAAGATTTTCACCCAAAAAATGGAACAATTATAGGGTCCTTCCACCCAAATTAGGTTGAAATCCTCCAATCAGTTAATGAAGCGTATCATTTTTAGCTCACCTGGCCATGGCCAAGTGAGCTTATGCCATGCTGACTTTCCGCCCATCAACTCTTGCTTGAAAACGCTACTCATTAACTGCTGGGAAGATTTCAACCTAATTTGACTGGAAGGACCTTATGGGACTAGGCTTCAGAACTTGTATACAGAATTTTGATTGGTCAATTTGTTTGGTCAAAATCTTGAATTTTCAGAAAAATAGGAAATCTTTTAAGATGCTACTCCTAATTAACTGTTTGGGCAATTTCAACCTGACTTGGCTGGAATTGACCCTAGGGCGGTAGACTTCAGAACTTTGATAGGTAAATTTTTCCAGCGGCCATCTTCGACTTTCGGAAAATTGTAAATCGGTTAAAAGCCTGCTCATTAACCGCTTGCCCGATTTTAACCAAACCTGTGAACTAATGGGTGCAGTCCGTAGGTGAGGCTAGCACGGAAATTGTAGCCATCGCATTGCCAGTCCATTAAAACTAAGCAAAACTACTACTGCCAGTGCCACGATGGGGACTGAGTGAGGGCATAGCATACACACCACACAGTGTGCATCAAAAAGATAGTATCATGAATTTGACAGTATCAATATATCCTACACGTGAAAGCTGGTCCGCTAAACCAAGATTTTTGTCCTGGCGCAGTGAGTGGTCCTGTGGAAAGATGTCTATGTTGCTGATGCTCTGCAGAATTGCAGTTCGATCCCCGACCAGAAAATGATGATCAACTAAGTAAACTAACGGGTGCATTCCGTAGGCCGGGTTAGCACAGAAATTCAAGCCATTGCGTTGCAGTGCATTAAACAACTAAGCAAAACTACTACTGCAGCTACTGCTACTACTACTACTTAAGCAATGGCTGAATTTCAACCAACCTTTGACGGAATGATCCTATGAAGATAGGCTTCAAGAAAAGTTAGAAAACAAATGAGAATCTGATTTGTCAATTTTGTTTTATGGCCATCTTGGATTTCCCGACAATTATCCATCATGTCTATTTAAATGCAAATAGTTCAGATGCTAATGGTCCAGGTGAGCGTCACAGGCCCTTGGCCCTCTTGTTAAACTAAAGTTGACGGACAGATGGATGACAGACGGTCGTCATGGCACAAGCTCAATTGGCCATTCTGGCCAGGAGTGCTAATAAAGTAATATCAAAAATATTATGCCAAAAAAAACTAATTTGGTAAAATACTTTTGAATTTGTCAGACCAAACACGGACTTCTACTAAAACTGGTATCTTTATAGTAACACATTTAATAATGTCACAAATGTGATGCATCGCGACAGCCAAGTGACGGGATGAAGATATATAGTAGTGTGTATTAAATATATGATAGGATAAAGTAGTATAATGAAAACTAACTAAAACTGATTATTTAAATACAAGCTCTGCTTTATTCCTTTCATACACAGCTTAGTCAGTGAGAAATGTTCACAAACAGAGACTAACATCTGTACACCTTCTTGAAAATCATTAGGAATGCAATATTATATCTGAAAAATTTACAAGAACTCAGAAACACAGTTGTATGATATGATGGTGCACTCACTAACCATGTATCTCAATTTCACAGCAACCATACAGGTACGGTGTTGAATATTTTGATGCTAAGATGACTCAAAGCTGTTGGTGCTTTAGAAAGCAATAGCTTCTAGTCATGTTGGCATCAAAGTAGTCAACAGCATTTATTAGATGTTATCATCCTTGCCTATAGTGTTGGTTATGTTAACAAAAGAGCAGTCGATATCATTGCGCTTAGAATTTAAGTCCTCTTCATCCTGGATGAGACAATAAGATTACACGAATTTGACAATTCTTGACTTGTGCCTCATATCATGACATTTAAACCCTTTCACTGATGAATTCCCAATTTCTCATTTTCAAGGCAACCATATAGGAAAATTGTTGAATATTTTAAAATTCAATTGACTGGAAGACATTGCTGCCTTGGGCAGCAATGGCTTCTAGTCAAATTAATTTCAAAAATATTCAACAGAATATGTTTTATATCATTAAGAATTAATTTTTTCAGGGATTTGTCGGTGAAAGGGTTAAAGAATTAACTGTGAATTTGTTATATTTATGGCAACTAGCTAATACTTGCAGCATAGCCATCATGAACCTAATAAAACATGATATTCACAGATACTCAATAACAATGTATAACTGAAGCAATGATGACACAGGCATTATTGCAGACATCAATATTCACAATACACTAACTGGTTGTTAAACATTTAATTGTCAAATTCTGTCATGAAAATTTCAATTTTCTCATGGAAACTCTACATTTGTAGGCCAAAACAAGCGTATTTTTGACAAGTGGAACACTGGAATGGTGGGTTTGGTTATTGAGCCAGCAATTCCTGTGATAAAAATACTCTTCTCTTGACGTGCAAATGGACATTGGTCAAGACCACTGTAAAGGTTAGTTGTGACCAGCTTAACTATTAAAGTGCTAATGAATTAGATGGTTATTCATGGACAGATACGGGGCAGAAAGTATTGTTTGAACAAATGAATAGTGATGTTTAATGGAACATTGTTTCTTCAGTGCTGGCAGGAAGTAATACATTATCAGTGCAGTAAATGTCCATGAACAGAAGGGAATATGCATAAAAGTATAGCATTGATAACAACTGTTTAGTTGTGGGTTCCACTCCCCGTCAATAGTTTCACAATTTTAAGCGGGGAACACGCAGGGTCCACTTTACTATACTATAATTTGGAATTTGTGTTAGCCATGTTAGTGGTAATTTAATTCTTTAATGGAGTTTAATGGTCAAGAAAACTCTTAACCCTTAGCACTCTATGTCAAGATTTGTAATTTTCAAATTAAATTAAAAGATGTTAATTTTTCTAAAAATTTGGTAGAAGATGGTGCTGTCATAGACAGCAACATCATTCCACCAAAATTGTTGAAAAATGTACACCAGTTTCTCTTCTATCGACACAGTTATATTGACATCAGTGTGGTAAGGGTTAATAATGACAATCTGCAGACCAAGACTTTTTGAAAACATAGCACTGAAATGACTGGCTCTTATCAAGCCAGCCATTCCAATGATAAATTTTAAAAAATATCTTAGTATTATTTCTACCTGCAAACTATGGACATTTCTTAGTACTGTAGCAGCTGTTTTGGCTCACTTGTCCATTAAAAGGTTAATAAGTTACCTCCCTTTGCCCCTATATGCGACAGAAAGCGAACATGTGATGATGTTTAATTAATTAAATAAATCAATGCAAGATAACAATGATGATGATTAATTATTCTGTTAGTTAAGCTGTTTCCATCGCTTCATCATGCACTTCAAAATCAAGGGTCTTTTCTATCTTACTCAGGACAGCCGTGGTTCCTCGCTTGTAGCGGTATTTACCTTGTCTGAAACAACAATGAAAATAGCATTACAATACAGAAATATTACACCCCAACATAAATAGCTACATTTGGGATGTAAAAATTAGTTTTTTACATAAGTTATTAAATGATTTTCGAGAGACTAGCGATATATTCTTTCACAATGATTAACCTTTCCAGCCCATAAATCTCAATTACATGTATCTCAATTTCAAAGCAACAATACAAATAAGCTGTTGAATATTTGGAAACTAATTAAATAGAAGCAGTTATTGTCTTAAGCAGCAACAGCTTCCAGGCAAATTAATTTCAAATATTCAAGCAAATATTTCTTAATGTATACTTTATTTAGTTAAATATTTGTAAAATCTGGTTATTGAGTTGAAATTGTTACAGGTTCTGCACAAAGATAAGTGATATATAGACGAGATATTATACTGGTGAATGAGAAATGCTTCACCCTTTCAATCACAAATACCTGAACAAGTAAACTACAATGTATAGCATATTCTGTCAAATATTTAGAAATTAATATGACTGGATGCCACTGCTAAAATGGCTTCAAGTAATATTAATTTCAAACTATTCAACAACTTACCTGTTTGTTTGCCCTGAGATTGAGATACAGGGAACTAATCATTAATGGTCAAGCCAGCCAAAACTGGCCTCTACAGCGGTCTTGAGAAATGCCCATTTGCATGCCAAGACTTTTAAAATTGACCACTGGAATTCCTGGCTCGATAATCAAGCCAGCTATTCTGCTGGTAAATTTTCTAAAATACTCTTCCATTGCCCTGCAGATGGACAGTTAATAAGCAAAAATTTATATTTCCTGACAAATCTTGATAACTAACAGGGTTACCAGTAATACAAACCTTTGTCCTTTAAGATTGGCCTCATCATATGTCCTTAAATAGTCAACTTTGTCACGGGTAATGACGCACACATCAATATTACTGCCTGACCCTAGGTCATTAAATATACCAGCAGCAACTGCATCACGGACCAACTTGATACCATCTTCACGCTGACAAAGAAGAAATACACGTATCAACATTTCATCAACTCCCAGGGTTTTAACTATGGTGGGTTTCATTCAAGTCCCCACTACTCTGGCTCACTAAATATGCCATTAACATGTTAACCTGTTTCACAGGCATGAGACAGACCATGTCAGAAAAAGGAGGAACATGTCAGAGAAACGGAGGAATAATACCCACCATAACAAAAAAATATCAGATTTCAGCCTTTCCAACAGAATTAGCAGCTTTTTTTTCTTCCCAAAATTTTTCAAAAAGGAGGAAATCAGCCAAAAGGAGGAAGAATCTCATTCCTGGTTTCATTCTGAATTCCCAAAGGCATCACAAATTTTGCAACTAATTTGAATGAGCGCTGTTGCTACCATAGGCATCACCCAGTCAAATTAGTTTCAAAATATTCAACAGGTTACCTGTATATTTTTTGAAAATTGAAATTCAGAGTACAGGGATCAATCTGTCCCAACACGGGTGAAGCGTGAGTGGAACTTAGCTAGAGATGGGCGGGGCATCTAGGTAAAACTGAATTTCTCCATTAAATGACAGATCAAGTCTTATATGTATAAAAGTAACAATCCACAAAATGATGAGTAGCGTTTTAAATAATTTGCCGCCATTTTTCAGAAAATCAGATGGCCACCGAAAAAATGGACCAATCATAATTCTGTATGCAAGGTCTGAACCCGCCTGCCATAGGGTCCTTCCAGTCAAGTCTGGTTGAAATCGTCCTAGCAGTTAATGAGTAGCGTTTCAAATGATTTTCTGGCTTTTTTTTTATAATTCAAGATGGCGGCAAAAGAAATTGACCAATCAAAATTCTGTATACAAGTTCTGAAGGCTCGCCCGATAGGGTACTTCCAGCCACATTAATTTGAAAGCAGCCAAGCTGTTAATGAGTAGCATTTTAAAGCAAAAGTTGACAGCCAGATGGACACCATGGCGTAAGCTCACTTGTCCATTCTGACCAGTGGCCAGGGTGGCCAGGTCAGCTAATAATACAGGTTCATTATTATTAATACTGCATAAATCACAGCATAATTTGATGCAAATTTAAATTATCGATAGAGATGTTACAGTATAGGCAATATATGTTTGCTTCTCCCTCACATGACATGAGATCAACATTTATCCTGCCATGAATCATAGGTGCCTCATTACTCACCTCCATTTGAGGTTTATATCTGCTTTCAAACACAGACATAGCAGCCAATGATCCAGAACCTGGAAGAAACAAAACCACGCAATTAGATCATTACAGACTATAATGAGGACATTAAGACTTTTAAACCTGAATTCCCCCAATCGCCTAATAATAACGACATCCTTAACAGAAGTCGCATGCCAATATTTGAGGTTGAGCCATCCTAATTTCTTAGCAGTCTTAAAACAGCAAATGTATTTAATAGAAGTTGCATCCAAATTTCAGCAGTTTGTAAATAAAAAAATAAAATAAAATAAAACGTGATTTGAAACAAAATTTTGCAATAGCTTCCCGGAAATACCATTCAAATTATACGTCACTTCCTTGTATGACACAACTATCAATGGAAAAAGTTATTTTAACGGGTACCAAATATGCGGATCGGATTGAATGTATAATACTCGTTTATCATCATGTAATGATTATATATATATATATATATATATATATATATATATATATAACATTCTTGAGTTCCCGAGTCCAGTATTTTAGGTCCATAAAATGCAGGCGATTCTACCAAGTATAATCAGCTTCGCGATAGGACGGGTTTACGCCGCCACTCTCGTAGCTACTCAAAGCTCCCATCCTATATATGTGGATTGAGCAAGTCTCTACTCGGGTACTAATATTAGCGTCTTCACTCTACTCGAGTAACAACCTAAACTTGTCCTACAAAGGGAGACAATAAACGGAAGCTGAAAATCATGTGATTTCTATTTTTTCTCAACGACATCTTATGTCAAAATTTGGATTAATCTTGATGAAATAAACAATGTTTATTAAAATATGCGCAATATTTAGGCGGTCCCAATTAATAATTTCACTCTCGCGATGATGGATATAAGGCATACATTAAGCATAGGCGTAAAATGGTAAAATTTTCTATGTGAAAATGTGTTCTATTTTTGTGCTATTTTTTTGTATCATTTAAAAAAGAAAATTTCTTGAAATATACCTAATAGAAGTCAGCCAGCCCCCTTTCTCAAAGGGTTGGATTTAAATAATTTACAGCCCTTGTCCTATTAAACGCTGCGGTTACTAATTAGCGTTTTACGGTAACTATGCATGTAAGCTGTTGAATATTTTGAAACTAATTTGACTGAGAGCTCTTGATGTAAATTCATCAGACATACAAGTCATTCACTTCATGACCGACTTGATTTTCGTGACAGAGTTATACGTCATTTTGATTTTGACATCAGTTAACACGTTATGCATTTGATTAGGATGTTAGATACCTGAGTGACAGAGCAGATCTTTACCTTCTGAACCAGCTGTAACTCTTGAACACTTATATCAGCCAAAAACGGCTTCTGCAGTAGTCATGTGAAATGTCCATTTGCAGACCAAGAGAAAACTATTTTTGAAAATTTACCACTGGGTTGACTGGCTCGATAACCGAGCCAGTCATTCCAGTGGTAAATTTTCAAAAATTGTATTCTCTTGGTCTGCAAATGGACATTTTCTACAAACAAAATTGAAATTTTAAAAACATTTCAAGGGTTAAAGGCTTAATGTGGTATTTAGCACACATAATACATATGCTGTGTTCCGGGACATGTTGTTGTACATGTAATTGTATGTAAGATTTTCACACATGAAATGTCAGTAGCTTCATTTCAAGGTAGCCATACTAGAAAGCTGTTACATATTTTGAGAAAATCTGCTTAGATGCTTTCAGTCAAATTGATTTCAAAGTATTCAAAAGAATGTTTCACACTTTGTACAATATATGATTTTCTGACCAGTCTGTTATATTGTTATTGTTATATGGTAAATGAAATAATTCACTAATAGATAACTTACCCATTGTAACGTACGGCAGCTTGTCTGTAGAGCCATGCGGGTAAATGGTATAGAGATGAGGGCCTGTGCTATCAACACCTCCCAAAACTAGAGCTGCACTGATGTAGCCATGGTACCTGAACAACAGAATAAACTTACTTTATCATAGCTTCAATCTGAACATCACAGCCTCACTCTGAACATCATAAACTCAGTCTGAATAGTGTATCCTCATAATTGAACATCACTATCTGAATATCACAGCCTCACTCCAGATAGCGCAGCCTCATAGTGATTCAGTCATGACTCGGGTGTTCAACATTGAATCAATTTCATTTGCTCAGAACACACAAATTATTATTTAATCTTTAACCCTCAAAGTTTAATTTGCTCATAGAAAATGACCTTTTGCAGGTAAAGCGAAGATTTTTGAAAATTTATTGCGGGAAAAACTGGCTTGTTAATCGAGCCATGCATTCCAGTAGTAGTTGTTTTAACAAAATCGGCTTATCTTGGCCTGCAAATGGACATTTCTCAAGATCACTGCAGAAGACGTTTCTGCCAGTTTGAGTGTCAATGGCTTAAGAAGCTGAGATTTCTCTTGTAGTATACATTACCTAAACAACATCTGTTTGAGAAGTCTGTTAGCTGTGCAGACTCGTGGTTTACGCCCGGTGTTCAGGCGGTGAAGCTCTAGTTGAGATGAGATTAGCTGTGTTGTCATCTCTGTATCTGCTGCTGTACCAGCACCGCAACAACTGAAACAGTAACAAATAGTCTGTGCGTATGAAACGACACACCTTCTGTTCCTACACAATGCTAGTTCTTAGCCCTTTAATGGTCAAGCCGGGGTTTCGGTTACCATGCCTGTTATGCCAGTGGTAAAGTTTCAAAAATTGCCTTCTTTTGACCTGCAAATTGAAGTTCACGAAATTACAATTTTAATTTTCTTGACAAATCATGAACCTTAAAGGGTTAATGCTCAATATTGACTGAGAGAATCAAAATCTTTTCTTAGTCAATGTTCATTTTCAGGCCAATGCTCAAAAGATGACAAGTTTTGAAAATCTAGCACTGAAACGACTACTTCGGATATCACGCTAGCCATTTCAGCAAGAAATTGTCAAATATAGCCTGCTCTTGGCCTGAAAATCATCATTCCTCAAGATCATTGCATAAGTTATTCTTGTAAGCCATTAAATTTTAAATGGTTACGCCAGGAGATTAAAAAACAAACTCGGCTAACCGATCATCTTCAGGCATA
This sequence comes from Chaetoderma sp. LZ-2023a, assembly GCA_034401795.1. Taxonomy (NCBI): domain Eukaryota; kingdom Metazoa; phylum Mollusca; class Caudofoveata; order Chaetodermatida; family Chaetodermatidae; genus Chaetoderma; species Chaetoderma sp. LZ-2023a. The sequence goes on along the minus strand of CM067362.1, from coordinate 22,055,838 downwards.
AAACTCATCTGCTATAGAATAGGCTTGCACGATATTGTCCTAGGAGGTATCGCGATATATCGTGGTGAGAAAACTGCGATATTTCGATATATCGTATAGCCTATTTTATGGTATATGAAGTCACGGGGTGAATTGGTCTTACGTTAAATTGGACTGCAAGGTTTGGCTTATGTAGACATATTGGCTTTGCTATGAGTTTTCATATTAGTTTTAACCGAACATGACTCCTAATTGGTAAATTTCAACAAAAACTAAATCCAGTCGCTAAGATGCTTAAAGAACGATCGTTAATAACACGAAAATAGGACAATTTTCCCGTATAAATTTTTGATGCCTTACACTTTGGCTTAAGGTATACCCTGTCAATCATTGTGGGAGTGAAATTATTACATTGGACAACCTAAATATTGCGTACTCTGTTATAATCATCGTTTATTACATCGAAATAAATTTTTTAAGTTTGACATTTCATGTCGTGTTTGTAGAAAATGTAAAAATCACGTGATATTAGGAATGCACTTTAGATCCATAGATATCTAATGTTTAGATCTGATCCGCATTTACCAAGTACCCGTTTACTAATAATAGTTAGCCTTCAGAAACATCTCGGATATTTCACCTTGCAAGCTAAAGCGTGTATACTGTCTCACTTAGCTATCACATTTGTGATAGACCTGCTAGACCTCTCGCCTCCAAAATGAGGAGAGCGAGCAATATCACGTGATTTTTATATTTTACTAATAATATTTAGCCTTCACAAACATCTCGGATAGTTCACCTTGCTGGCTAAAACGTGTTTTAGCTATCACATTTATGAATGCACCACCTCTCGCCTCCAAAAACAGGAAAGCAAGCAATATCATGCGATTTATATATTTTGGCGACGCCATTTATTGTCAAATTTAGGATTAATTTTGATTTTATAAACCGTGCTTATTATGAAATATCCAATATTTATACCGTCCCAGGTAATAATTTCACTCACACGATCATAGTTTTGAGGTATACAGTACGGCGGCAAGAAATTGTACCAGTAAATTGCGTTCAATTTTCCTATTATTGTCCATCTGTTAAAACAATTTTAAAGAATGAACTTCAACTTTTTCTTGACCTATTCCTAATATACACCCACACCTCTCGCAAAGATGTTGATTTGGAAATGAATTGAACAGCTTGCGGTAATAGAATGCTACACTACAAACACATGACAAATAGGCAGAATATGGCGTGACAGTAAGATTTTTGCGATATTTAGATTTTTTTCAAAATCATATCATTTTGTGATATTTAGATTTTTTCAAAATCATACCATAAAAAAATTGCGATTTTCGATAATATCGGATAATCGTGAAAGCCTACTATAGAAGCAATCTGTCAATCGCTCATACTATCCAACTAAAGTGTTATTACTCTCGCCCGCAAGAAGTGGGTATTGCGATCGCGTGTGCGTGCGTGTGTGTAATCTGAAACAAAAGAACCCGTATCTGGCTTGGATCAAATTCTGAATCTGTGGATACTTCGGAAATATCTGGTCCGATTTGGCTCATATTTGTACACAGGAAAGTGTGTGACCATATAAGAGGGTTCCACAATGTTAGGCATGATCAGAAAAAATCCCGAAAATCATAAAAAAAGACCCAGAGTCAAACTAGTTTCAAAATATACAACAAAATGTTTATTAAGTGTAAATCCCTGCAAAGCCATAAAATTTGTCCACTTTACCGACTTCAATGTCTATGGCAGAGCGAGATATGCCATTTTGATTCTGTAGGGATACAAAAAATTAACGTTTCCGCAGCCTGGGACAACCAAATTTTCCTATAGGGCAACTTAATTTTTTTTCAATTTAACATTGCATTCAGGGATGACAACTTAAAATATCCATGAAAGCCTTGAGGGCAACTATCAGGAAAAACTTTAATTTCAAGCCCTGTTGTAACATCTGCTAACTAGTGACATAATTGATTATGACATCATTTACGTGACAGATCAAAATCCCCCATTAGAACTTAGATGTCATGTATCAGTTTGGTTGGATTTATACCACGAAATATAACTAATTCATTTGAATAATGTTATAGTATACCAGTAGTAGACTATAGCTTGTACTAAAACCAATTTTCTCATTTGATATTTTCACATTCTATGCCATAATTAACTGCTTCCCTGCTGAATTTCTGCAGATTATATTTTCCTTGGGTTTAGCTCTGGACCTACTAAATATTTTGAAAACAATTTGACTGAAAGTTAGTCAAATTGTTTTTAAAATATTCAGCAGGTCCAGCATTATTGATGGTTGAAATTATGGTTTGGTGGCTTGCAGCAGTCAGACAGTCAAGAGAATGGTGACTGTAAAATCATGAAATCTGGATGCCCCAAAACACCTCTATAAAATTTTCTTATACAGTAAATTCTGAAATGTGGGTGCAACTTCATCTAACTTCACTACATACGCTTAATGTCGTCAAACTGTTAAAAATAGATTGTCTCGCGCCTAAAGATTTTTGGTTCACCTATTACATGCTGTTACAAACCACCATTTTCTGTACTCACTATATATTCTCTGCCATATAATGTATCTTGCTGCAGTTTTTGTCAGCGATAATGGTGTCCTCTGTTGCCCGTGTATCTGCACCCAGGACTACACCATCCTAGTAAAGAACAAGCAAAACATTTACACTTAGCAGAAGCATTTACATTGGATCTCCCTGGTGGAGGTGGTGGGGGTCAAAAGGTCAAGAAATTGATTGATTGTAACTTCTCTAAAACCGTTGTACAAGACGATATTTACTTTTGTCTCCGCCACTAATAAGCAGAAAAGTTAAAGATGTGAACATGAAGATTTACGTGCGATGATGTATCATCAAAAACCATCCAATCTAGTTTAATTTTCTTTATTTCAAGTGCTCTGTGAAACTAAATATTATTTGAGTTCATGTATATTTTGCATAAGTAAAGCCACTGGGCAATGTGTTTAATCATATCTCTGACAAACTGTGGATTCACTACCATGAATCACCTGGTGTTAGTTGCCAGACTGGCATATACCTGCATCAATTTGATACATTGTGCAGAAACGGCTAAACCAACAGAGTCCAGACGAAGACATATTTAGGTTTTGTAACACAGTTAAACAATAGACATCTTCAGTTCTAGCTATGCCCCTCCCATTTTAAGCTATGCCCCTCCCATTTCAAGCTATGCCCCTCCCATTTCAAGCTTGCCCCTCCCATTTCAAGCTATGCCCCTCCCATTTCAAGCTTGCCCCTCCCATTTCAAGCTATGCCCCTCCCATTTCAAGCTATGCCCCTCCCATTTCAAGCTAAGCTTCACCCACTTTGTATGCATGCTGGAATCAATTTATATTCCAAGAATACAAATTTCAATGTAAGCTGGTGAATATTTTGAAACTAATTTGACTGGGGGCTGTTGCTGTCTATGGCAGCAACAGCTCAGTCAAATTAGTTTCACTATATATTCAATAGACTGTTTATTAAATTGTAAATTCACCAAAGACATACAGTCCTGAAATTTAAGCTGAAAAGCTTTGCGAAACAGAAAAGGTTTATACCAACTACATGTACCAAGGTATGACACAATGACCTTGTCACATGAATATCACAGTGTAACATTTTAAATGATTTCCATTCCTGCCAAGTGAGTTAATAAATACCTTGTAAACAATTCCAACTATAGTAGTTCCTGTCTTTCTGGCATTTGGCAGATGAACTCCTTGCTTTTCAAGAAAGGCATTTCTGAAAGTAAAGCAACACAAATGATACATGGCACAAATCTGCTGACTTCCATATAAACTGCATATGTATACCAGTGTCTGCATTGAACAATAGTTCTGCAGATTATCCGCGTTTCCATGGCATTAACCCGTTAACCCTTTCAATAACTAATGCCTGAAAATGTTAATTCCTTAGGATGTACAATATTGAATATTCTGTTGGATAGTTTGAAATTCATATGACGGGAAGCCACTGTTGCTTAAGGCAGCAATGGCTTCTGGTCATTAATTTCAAAATATTCAACAGCTTTCCTGTTTGTTTGCCCCGAAATTGAGATATAAGCAATTTATCGGTGAAAGGCTTAACCATTTAATATTCAAGCCGGCCATAACTGTTCTCTGCTACGGTCTGTGGAATGTATATTTACAAAAAAATACACCAATTTTTGAAATTTTCTCACTGCAATAACTGGCTTAATAAACAAGCCAGTCATTCCGGTGGTAAAAATATTCTCTTGGCGTGTAAAGTGTAAATGGACATTCAAAAACCAGATATTTAAATTTTCTTTATCAATTTGACCATTAAAGGGTCAATGGTCAAGTTGGCCTGGTAACAAGCCTTTTCAGTAGACTTCAGAATGTCCAGTTGCAGGCTAAAATAAAACTTTGTAAATTTTACCCCAGAAATGGCCAGGTTCCTGGTGATAATTTATATCTTATAATTTAGTAGAACTAACTTTCCTTCTAACATGTCTAATGTACTAATCATATATAGCACACATTGCCATTGGTGTTGGTAATGCAATCATGCAGAAGATTATATTGCCAGAAGATTACGAAGACAGGAAATTGTGAAGAACATCAACAAGAAGTTGAACCAACGTGATATGAATTCTTAAACCGTTTTAAACAATTTAACCCTCGAAATTAGTCAGGAAAATAAAAAATTTCTCATAGAAAATGTCCATTTGCAGACCAAGAAAAGACTATTTTGAACAATTTACCACTGGAATGACTGGCTCGCTTATCCAACCAGTGACTCCAGCGGTAAATTTTCAAAAGTAATCTTCTCTTAGACAGCAAATAGACATTTCTCAAGACCGCTGCCGAAGCCGTTTTTGGCTGATATGAGTGTTAAAAGATTAACCCTCAAATACATTCAAGAAAATTTAAATTTTTTCATAGAAAATGTTGATTTGCAGACCAAGAGAAGAGTATCTTTAAAAATTTATCACTGGAATGATTGGCTCGGTTATCAAGCCAGTCATTCCCTTGATAAATTTTCAAAATTCTTCTTCTCTTTTGGACATTTCCCAAGAACAGTACGAACCCTGCATGACCTATGATAAAAATGCTGATTTTCCATGACTTTCTAGGCCTGGAATTTAAAATTCCATGACTCCAGGGTTTCCATGACCAGTACAAACCCTGCACTGATGCTTGCGAATAAAATTGCATCGACATCTTTCAGTAAAATTAGCTTAAATATATTTACATGTAACAGCTTATAGAATAATTAACATTGAAATTGGGATATTGGAGTGGCACATGCATAAGAGTAGGTACGTTGCAAACTAAGAAAATCATAATAAATTTGTTAGAAAAGTTTGAACTGTAACTGAAAAGAAACTGAAATTTCAGCTACTTTTGCAATGTAACTGGCTATATTTCAGTTAATGTAACTGAAAAAATTTGTCAGTTACAAGTTACTTCAGTTACATGAAAAATGTAACTAAGTTACAGTCAATTACAGTTACCACAGCTCTTGCAGGGCCTCAGTGCTCTAGATCTTTGATCAGAGGATACCGGCCCCAAAATAAATGGTGATAAAATGTTTGTAACCAGGGCTATAGTGAAATATTTGTCTTCTCCAGCATAATTATAATTATGAAATTAGTAAATGTGCTGTCACTGCTAATTTTCATCAGTTACTCAATAGCTAATTTAACCGAGAAAGTTATAGATTGTCGCAAGAGAGCCGCAGAAACAATGATATATATCTCTTTCGTTTACCTCTGGTCGCGAAATAGCAATAAGGTTGAAGATAAACAATACGATAAGCTCGATCAACGATGTGTGTCTTTGTTTACAATTTTTGAAAACAATTCAACTTCAAGCACTGTTAGTAATAAGGCCGAGTTGAGATCCCGAAGCAGTCAAATATATCGGCATCACGTTTCTTAATTGGCAGTTTCGTTAATCTATTCATCTGTCTACTTTTTAGTCTGCGGCATACAAGAAATAGAAATAGATTGACATATTGGCACACAAATTCCACTATTTCTTTTCAAAACAGCTGATTGTGACAGCATTTTGCTGGGAAAAATTAATATGTGTGGATTCCCGACCAATCAGATGCTTCAATCTTATAGCATGTGATACGGTGTTGCCAATAATGGGTAATGAGCGTGGTACTCGGAAATTAGATACGGGGTGAATTCTTCTCATTCTCTCACGCTCTTTCATGCCAAACGATTCCTCTTGGAGATGTGCAGCGAAAAAATGTCTGATGCTATTGAATGTTAGTGTAAAACATTCGCCGTTTAACTCATGATTGCAACCAGCAATGATACATGGTATCATATTTGCCATTTATTGGCTGTCAATTCTGAGCAACTCTGGTATTTTTTCGTTTATGTATAAAGGAATTAATCAACATTGAATGAGGCCTCCCCCAAAATCATGACCTAAATTGTGCGAAAATACCACATATTCTCCTATTATATATAACTCGCGGGTTCAATATTCTCGCAGCAATGTGATTTTTTGATATGACATACATAATAACCACCAACTGCATCACCAGCCCCCACTCCATCCCACCACCCCCATTCGAATCTCGTGAGATCTCCTCGCCCATGTAGGTACCGTAAGGGTGTATACTTCCAAACTACATAATGAACTCGCAAACTGTTACATAGGCTCTGTGAAACTTCTAGTTGACTGAAAGTTTGTCTGTTAATTTCATCAAGTCTTGTGATCAGTGCAGTGGTGTAACTTAATGACTGCCCTGACGACCGGGTAAGGTGAAAAACATGAAGGGCAGCTCAATCTCATAAATGGACTGCCCTCATGGGCAGTTAGTTTTTGAGTAGACAAAATAAATTAATATCTATTAATATGTATATGCAATCGGCAATAAAAAACCTGGTAATTTACAGCAATGCTACAATGTTTTAAGTTTCACAGTGTCTGACATCATTAATAATATAATAGTTTTACGCGACCTCTGATTGGTTGTACTCATCGTTACTCTCAATTAAAATGTTATTTCGGCCAATCACTGACTGTCTGACAAGATAACATCAGCCACAGGCATAGCAAACATTTTGTTTTCGAACAACAGCTACAGTTACTCATGAGCATCTTTCCGTGATAAGCTATTACAGTGACATGCTAAGAATGGGTAACATATGTCTCATAGTCGGAGCATCTTACTGCATAGTCCCTGTTACTAATGTACACATGCTACTGTTGTTGCCGTGAATACTAGCACAATTGGAGTAAAATTAAAATGACACCAACCAAACCATTAACTTCTTGATATCTCTACATTTTAATACAGAGTTGCGTCGGATTCCTAAAATCCAAACGATTTGTGATACTATGTACCATGGCCATACTGTTGCACGGCGTGATTTCTTTTTGTCAGAGATCTTGCAGACGAGGGTGGCCATAACAGCATCATGATCACTGAATTTATCTGGTGAGTGAAGGTTACTTAATTGACCGGGTAATGTTGTTGCAATTAAATCTAGTGTTTCCTTCACGGGTTGGGAAATATACTAGCTGATCCATGATAAATTCATCCTCGGTTGGCAATTGGAAATACTCAGATATCAGGTGGCAAGTTTATATATTTAACCTCATGGTTGTTTATCACGCTTAAGAAAACACTGATAAGGATTAGTAAATATCATCTAGTGGCATATACATAAGTTGCAAACCTATGCATAAGGAACATAGTCTTCTAACTGTACAAAACTGAACAGCCAATGAAATACCATTATAATTTTATGAGGTATGACTGGAGAGTTGACAGTAAATCATTGTCTAGATAGATCTGCATGGAGTTCAGTAGAACTATACAATTACCTACCCAATAATAAAAGGCTTTGACTTCTGAGGTCTACCTATTGCTGTGTACTTGCTTTAACCATTTTTAGCACTCATGTTGGCCAAAAATGGCTTCTACAGTGGTCTTGATAAATGTCAATTTGCAGACCAAGAAGATTATTTTTGAAAATGTACCACTGTAATTAATGGCTTGATAACTGAGCCAGTCATTCCAGTAGCAAATTTTCAAAAAAAGCCTTGATCTGCAAATAGTATCTTCTTTGAGATAATTGAAATTTTCTTGAACAAATTTGAGCGTTAAAGGGTTAAATAACTAATTCACTCAATGGGATGTCATTATGTCTAGGTTAGTGCTATATGGTTAAATAACTAATACACTCGCTGTGATGCCTGAATACATTTCATTCTGAAGTAGCAGAAATGTTAATATTTTAATTGCTATTTAAAACCGAAACTCCAGCATATGTAAAAATAATGTGAAAGTCTGTGTTTTCAATCACTCATATTGTAGTGTGTAATAGTATAAATACTAAATAGTACATAGTATTATTAGTATATAATCATATATAAACGAACGAAATGTTGCCTTTGCAATCAGTTAATACCCAATTAGACACACTGATGTCTTTCCATTGCGAGACAATATCACACCTGTATATATGAGCAGAGTGTGGGTGATAGTCTAGCTAAGAGCAATGATTTACATAGAAATCTAAGGCTAACTAAATAAACAATACTTTGAGATACAGGGTTCATACACCTTGAGCAGAATACATTTCTATACTTTTCCATACTAAATTTTATAATTTCCATACCCATTGTGTAACATTGCCTGGTCATACCAATAGTTAATACTAAATGAAAAATAGAAAAATCTTCAAGGCAACCATACAAACCTTAAATACTTTGAAATTAATTTGACTGGAAGCAGTTGCTACCTCAGACAGCAATGGCTTTCAGTAAACTTTTGTATCAAAATATTCAATACACTAAGTTTTATATCTTGTCAAACCAAAAAAAATGTTTTAAATTTAAATATTATTATTTATGATATAAATACAAAATAGTTTGTTTTTTGGCCATTTAGGATAAATTTATTAATTGTTCAATAATCATTTTTATTTTCACCCACACCAGTCACCCACGCAATAAATAGCCTACAAAAACTGGTGCTATCCACTCTTTATACTTATCATTACATTGCCATATAGTAGAATATTTGCACTTTCCTATGATTGCGATTTTTGTTTAACTCAATCTACCATACAAACATTATATAATTATAATTGTGCGGATGTTACTTTCTTTATGGCTACCTAACCACAACCGAGTCAATGTTTATAAATTCGTAAAAACAATGGCTTCTTGCAATTGACAAGTTCAGACACGTATTACTCAAGCCAGTGTGTTCACGGTACGGTTACTGTTAAAAGCGCAGTTTAGCATACACCGGAAACCAATCTGATGTTACTGACCATAAACTCTCGCGCAATAACGCCAAGCTTTTGCGAGACTGGCGAGAATTCGTGTTTGATGACGTTTTACACAAACTGAAGTGTGTTCCCGGTACGGTTAAACGTGCAGTTTAGCTTACACCGGGAACCAAACAGCAAGATGTTGCGAGACTAGCAAAAATTTTGGTTTGATGACAATTTATGAGAAAATGTCTGCCAGGAGAATTGCAATTGCCGATATTTTAATTTTCCATACCTTTTCCATAGCTGTAACGCAAAATACTGATTTTCCATACTTTTTCAAGCCCTGGAATAGGTTTTCTTAATTTTCCATACTTTTTCCAGACTTCCATATCTGCGTACGAACCCTGGAGATACATGTACATCTACCAGCAGTTTGGTAATCTAAGCTTTAAAGATCTCTATTTTAAATCAATATTCTGATCAGCTGAGAATTGAAGACAGTATAATGGATTTATATTATATGTCACAATATGTACAGCATGCTAATGTTTCTTAATATTTTGAAACTATTTTACTGGAAGTTGTTGTTGCAGACTCCAGTGAATATGGTTTCTAGAAAGTACACCAACATTGTTTGTGCAATAAATATCATTAAATAGTAGGTGTTGTATCTGCTCTGTAGAATTGAAAACGTTATAGATATGCTATGATGTGCCTATATTGCCTATTTGATCTCATATGTCAACCTGTATTAGATGTGGGCTTCTATATTAGCCCCTCTGATTAATATATCTAAGATATTTAGTTTAAAATTTACCACTTTTGTGCTGAGTTTTGGTTTCCAATCAATCTTCCTGTAGTTAGTCACTGAGAATGTGGATATTTGGAAGGTGGTTCGCTTTATGTTTCGACTTGATCATGAGTAGATGATTTCTTAGTAGGATAATGAGATCTGATGGTGCATCTGGTTGCCTATAACAACTGTTGATGTAGTGGGCTTTTTTCCATTTATTGACAATTTTGCCTATACTGATTCTGAACCATTTTCTAAGTCGTAAACTTGTGATGATTCAAAATTTTGCTTCACTAATAAAATAGTCCCTCCCCTCACCCATTACTCTATCATTTCTGGATATATACAGTAGTAGCAGTACAGGTGGTGCGGCATAGCCAGATTGGACGTCACTGAAGGCATAGCTGGCAGGCTCTTCAAATCACTCTGGACAACATTGGCGGTTCGCCCGAAGGGGCTTTTCGAGAGGCGGTAAATACACTAATAAGGAAGCAAGTACAATGAAAACACATTGTGATTTGTGAGTAGTTACTAGTATATAAGCACACGTTCCATAACATAGAGATATAGATAATTCTATATTCCATATGCCTAGTTCGGGTCTTTTCTGTTATATGTAATTCTCGTCCCTCAGATTCATATCAATCCTCCAGGCAAACCTCCTAATGGGGCTAAAGTGACACACGGTAGACCTGACAGTAGTATAACGGTGTGGTGGATGTGAATTGTGATTTGTCAAGAACTCTGTGATGTCCTCACATCCAGGTGAACATAGCAGCAATTTTTTACCATTATTTCGAATGAGGCGCGCCGCGAAGAGTTATCTCCCCAGAGGGCGTGCGTGCGTTGTGAGGCATAAATATACTTCCGTGTTTATCAATGGCGTGTATAGTAACAACGTCAGAGTACCGTATCATTGCGTAACGCAAAGCCGTTTTAGGTAACAAAATGCCGTTATATTGTTGTGTTCCTGCCTGTAAAGTTAAAAGAGGTGGAAATAGATTCCCGAAAGAAGCAGATATGCTATGTAAGTTGCGAATATCCGTGAAAGAATCGATACGGTGACGCGCAAACTGTGGATGTCGAGATCGACTGAACTCGTTTAGTGATCATATAGGCCTACATACATATTACACCGGAGTGGTTCAAAGAAATTCTAACATGTATGCTTAAATAAATTTATATTGTGATATTTTATTGTCCACATTGTCAAATACATGAACAAATGGCATCTATATCGGACACGTTCTTGCGACCGCCAGTTATCATCCCAGGTTGTGGCTATTAAAGGGTGGTCTCTTAAGACAAGTCAATAAATATGTCATGAATACCCGAGTTTCTTTAAAAACCAATGGTCTATCAGTAAACCTGTTTTAACCGTTTAATGCTAAAATTAGTTCCAGAAAAATTATATTTTCTCATAGAAAATATCCAGTAGGGTAGGCCTACAAAGAAAATTGTTTTAGAAAATTTTCAAGGGAATGGCTCGCTGCAGGTGGACCGTTACATATATTATAACATTTAACATCAATCACAGGTACAGCATAATGTATACATCATAGGTGTTACCCCAATTTTTCATTGTCAAGACTTACACAGATTAATTTCTAAATCCATTTAAGCAATGTATTTGAATCTCTATTAAGAGACCATCTGCCTTAAGAGACCACCTTTTAATTCTCCCATGGGAGGTCTCTCAATGCAAGTTTGAAAGTATGTCATCAATTTGGTTTGTTAGCGCTGATGTCATCCATTTTCAAATAAACATTTTTCAAGATCACTTTTGATAAAGCAAATAAGAATGCTTGCATAGTCAATGTCCATTTGCAGGTTAAGAGACTCTTTAAAAAAAATTCTACTGGAATGACTGGCTAAGTTTTCTAAAATAGTCTTCTCTTGACTGGCAAATGGACATTTCTCAACAGAACTGCAAAATCAACCTCTGCAGTGGTATTGAGGAATGGTTATTTGTAGCACAATAGAAAAGTAATTTTTGTAAATTTATCACACGAATGACTTGCTCGCATGCCAGTCATTCCAGTTGTAAATTTTCAAAAATAGTCTTCTCTTCACCTGCAAATGAACATTTAATTAAGCAAATATTTACATTTTAGCCATTATAGCATTAAAGCAGTGATCTGTATGTGAAAAAGGCCTTCAGATCACAGAATCAGTGGTTATTTCTAGCCCTATTGAGATGATCCATTGTTGGCCAGTAGGATCCAAGCAAATTAGTTCCAAAATTATCATAAACTTACCTTACTGTTGTCTTGTTTTAAAAAATTAAATTTGGCCAACCAGATAATGAGTAGTAGTCTTTTAACACATTAACCTCTATATGCCAGAAAACAAGATGTTTTATATATGATGTATGCAATGCCCTGTTCAATATTTTGAGACCAACTTGACTGTGAGTTATTGTTGCTTCCTATGCCCTATTAGTTTGAAGTTATTCAAGAGCTTTCATGTATATATGTCTAGAAATTGAGACATGGGCATTACATATGTTAAAGGGTTAAAAGAAAAAGTTGACAGATGGAAAGTGACCACTGCATAAGCTCAGCCCGCCCACCCCTTCTGGACAGTTCAGCTAATAATGTGTCTGATCTGTTTTCTAATTATTTTACAGGTACCTCCTGTAAGCACCTGTTTCAAATTTGTTCAACTTTGACACTCCATCTACACCATATGCCAAGGGAGGACAAGAAAGTACACAAAGAAATAGGAAACTAGTTACCGATGTGATGGGTGCCAGTCTAGATATTGGAAATGAAGTCCTCAGGGAGACAATGGAGGAAGGTGAAAGTACTTCATCTATCAATGACAATCACTTCCTGTGTGGTTAGCTGTCAAGTATGACCTTCTTTCTGACAGAGTTTGTATTCGATAGAGAGATTTCACGACAATCTTGATGCAATCAAATTTAATACAGGCTTTGATAATTATGACCATTTTATGCGCAGTTAAGACTTGTGAATGATAATATTTGCTCAATTATGACTTGTGAATGATAATACATGTATTTGCTCAATTAAGACTTATGAGTGATGAAATTTACTTAATTGTGACATATTAGAGGTGGAATTTTCTCAACTGTGAGCTAGACATGATGAAATTTGCCCAATTGTGACTTTTCAATAATAATATTTGCTCAGTTATGACTTGTGAATGATAATATTTGCTCAGTTGTGGCCTGTGAATGATAGTATTTGCTCAGTTGTGACTTATGAATGATGATATTTGCTTAATTGTGACTTATGAGTGATAATATTTGCTTACTTCTGCCCTATGAGTGATGAAATTTGCTTAATTGTGACATATTAGTGATGAAATTTGTTCAGTTGTGATTTATGAATGATGAAATTTTCTCAACTGTGAGCTAGAACTGATGAAATTTGCCGAATTGTGACTTATGAATAATAATATTTGCTCAGTTATGACTTGTGAATGATAATATCTGCTCAGTTATGACTTGTGAATGATAATATTTGCTCAATTATAACTTGTGAATGATAATAGTTGCTCAATTGTGACCTATGAGTGATGAAATTGACTTAATTGTGACATATTAGTGATGAAATTTGCTCAGGTGTGATTTATAAGTGATGAAATTTTCACAACTGTGAGCTAGAAGTGATGAAATTTTCCAAATTGTCACATATGAATGATAATATTTGCTCAGGTATGACTTTTGAATGATATTTAATCAATTGAGACTTATGAATGATGATATTTAATCAATTGAGTCTTGTGAATAATGATATTTAATCAATTGAGTCTTGTGAATAATGATATTTAATCAATTGAGACTTGTGAATGATGATATTTAATCAATTGAGACTTGTGAATGATGGTATTTAATCAATTGAGACTTGTGAATGGTGATAATTAATCAATTGAGTCTTGTGAATAATGATATTTAATCAATTGAGACTTGTGAATGATGGTATTTAATCAATTGAGACTTGTGAATAATGATATTTAATCAATTGAGACTTGTGAATGATGATATTTAATCAATTGAGACTTGTGAATGATGGTATTTAATCAATTGAGACTTGTGAATGGTGATAATTAATCAATTGAGTCTTGTGAATAATGATATTTAATCAATTGAGACTTGTGAATGATGGTATTTAATCAATTGAGACTTGTGAATAATGATATTTAATCAATTGAGACTTGTGAATAATGATATTTAATCAATTGAGACTTGTGAATGATGATATTTAATCAATTGAGTCTTGTGAATGATGGTATTTAATCAATTGAGACTTGTGAATGGTGATAATTAATCAATTGAGTCTTGTGAATAATGATATTTAATCAATTGAGACTTGTGAATGATGGTATTTAATCACCGTAATTTCTCGACTAAAGGCCGCCCTCGAATATAGGACGCTGTCCCAAATTTGACCAAAATCCGCCCAAAAAACTCTTGTATTCAAGTATAAGACGCTGTTAGATTTAGAAAAAACGTACCTTTAAAAAATAGAAAATTGGTATCAAAAATAACCATCAATCCGGTCATGTTTAATGCATGACTAAAAATTATCATGATGTTAGAGAAATTATTAAATAGGACCGCCTAAATATCGTGTATCTTCAATAAAGATTGTTTATTACATCAAAATCAATCTAATTTTGGCATAAAATGTCTCCTTGAAAACATCGAAATCATGTGATAGAAACAGATTGTAATGGCTCTTTTGCGTTTGGAGGCGCTGTGTGATCTTATGCGCTAACGGGAGTTGGTTATCTGGCTCTTTTGTGATTGGAGGCGCTGTGTAATCTTATGCGCTAACGGGAGTTGGTTATCAAACAGGTACAGGAACATTCAGTTCCTATCGCGCAACGATGATATATAGCAATTTCCGAGTCCAGAATATTTATATCCGAGTACTCGCTCTAATTAGAATAAAGATCTTTTGCGATTGGAGGCGAATCACGTGATTTATACACGTATCTTTTCTCGACGCCATTTTATGTCAAATTCTGGATTAATTTTGATGTAATAAGTGATATGTATTAAAGAATAAGCAACATTTAGGCGCCCCAATTTAATAATTTCACTTCCGCTTGGTGTTTTTGGAGTATACATTAAACATAGTCGTCAGGCGGCGCGAATTGTCTAGGGTAACATTTAGTTCAATTTCCGTGGTATAATCTGTGACTTTTTAAGAAAAATTTCGACCCAAAAATGTGCGGAAGGAATGTTCTCGATTATAGTATGCACCCCCCTTTCTAGTACATGTGTTTTGACCAAAAAACTGCGTCCTTTAGTCGAGTTTTATCGGCAATTGAGACTTGTGAATAATGAAATTTAATCAATTGAGACTTGTGAATAATGATATTTAATCAATTGAGACTTGTGAATGATGATATTTAATCAAGTGAGTCTTGTGAATAATGATATTTAATCAATTGAGACTTGTGAATAATGATATTTAATCAATTGAGACGTGTGAATGATATTTAATCAATTGAGTCTTGTGAATAATTATATTTAATCAATTGAGACTCGTGAATGATGATATTTAATCAATTGAGACTTGTGAATGATGGTATTTAATCAATTGAGACTTGTGAATGGTGATAATTAATCAATTGAGACTTGTGAATGATGGTATTTAATCAATTATGGATCTATGAGCCATATCTCAGAAATTGCTTGTCTGATTTTCTAAAATTTTACCACAACAAAGAGTGTGATCTTATACTAGATGTCGCCAATGTTGGCCGGGCATGATCTAAAGAAATCCAGAAAGTGTGAAAAAATTTAGGAAATCCTATTGGTTTTAAAAACTTGTGGATACTGGCATTTCATTATATAAATAAAGAGTATAGGCCTATATTCATTATTCCAGTGTTTCAGCTCTGTATGTTATAAGGTTAAATATAATTGTATATTGATCATAGGATGCATCTATTTAACCCTTTAATGGCTAAATTTAGTCAAGACCTTAATATCAAAACATTTGCTTATTGAATGTCCATTTTCAGGCCAAGAGAAGAGTATTTTTGAAAATGTGCCATTGAAATGACTGTTTCGGTTATCAAGCAAGGCATTCCAGTGGTACATTTCCAAAGGTTCTGTTCGCTTGTCCTGCAAGTGAGCATTTCTCAAGACCACTCCAGAGGCTGGTTTTTGCCCTGACCAGTAAACTGTTGAAAGGCATGCAAGCACGTAGGCAAGCAGGCAGGCAGACAGACAGGAAGGTAGATAGATAGAAAGATAGAGAGTATCCATCTCTACCAGCAAGCAATAGGGAAGTAAGCAATAGGGAAGTGAGGCTATGCATAGGCTGGATAGATAGCTAATCGCTACTATGTTACTGCAATACATGATGTGCCACCATGAGAATAAGATTGGTCATACACAGGGCTGGTGTGGGTGTCGGGGGGGGGGGGGTAGAAACTATTGTTGTATTTAGTAGACCACAACGACCTTTCTTGCTTGATTAATGAAAGTTACCACTACTAAATTCTCCCCATGGACTTTCACCCTCAATAGCTCAGTTCAGAAATTGTAACACATTTAATACACTTCTAGCAAAGCATGCATGTAATGGATTGGATTGTATATACTTGGTAGGCCTTATAAAAAGTTATACATAACGTGGTCTATGCATACATGTATGGGCACTACAACCTGCTGTGATACAATTAACTCAAACAGTTTTTTTATCTTTGCCTAGCATATAGGCCTACCATAGCCTCCCTCCCCAGCGCTAATACTGGTAGATAATGGATACACCGTCAAATTTGTGGCCCCCCACCCCCTAATCATAGAGACGCTCCTGCTTGTCAATTTACACTATCGCATCATTTACAAGTGGATTAAATAACGCACCGATGTCTGATTAGTGATTACTTGACAGCGGCGACATTTATGTCTCGTTCCGAAGGTGATGCCTTAAATCGCGGAAACGTAGAACGACGTTTGAAAATGTCGAGTTTGGACACTATTAACGTCATTGTTAAATATATATCGCCAATAATGATACGGTATTAAACAAAGCAACTACAATCAGTGTATATACGAACTATAACTACTTAAATAGACAAGATACGAATAACAAAAGTACAAACTCGCGTAATGGCAAACATGACCGACCACATTAGAGAGGATGCCTCACAACGCACCAACGCCGCCTGGCGGCTGTTGCAGCGGTGCGCCCCATTGACTGGTTAGCTCGCCCACTAGACAACGCCTAATTCCATATTAATCACGTAACAATTAGGTGAACAAACCATGGCATAAACATCAAAGTGTCGATGGTGGTCGTTAAGTGGTAGATGTAGAAGAAACGAAAACCGGTATCATCTGGAATAACAGGTTATTTCTCTGTAATTCAATAAATATATGCATTCCAGTTGTCCTCTCACCTATTACAGTTTTCAAAACTAAAGCCACCATTTGTAGGTTCAACACACAATGCCGACATTTTGATAATATTTCTAAATATTTTATTTTCGCCAGTCATATGAAGGGAGCTAATCTTGTATTTCTTGTTCTGTATATCCCGCCTCTGAATTAAGCAAACTACCAGTCTATACTGACACAGTTTATGACAAACACATATTTGTACATTTCATCTGCACTGTGATGCCTGGTCGCTTTCTGAGCATGAGTACCAGGTCCTCTGCTTTATTTTGAATATTGATAACCCTGCCATCAGAGTGACAAGGGCTAGGGTTAGGGAAGAAACGAAATCATGAGACTTCGTCTATACCGAATATGTCCACTAGGAAGATGACATATGGCTCAGACAAAGATTTTTTGACTGACATACAGATCGTCCATGTAGGCGAGCCAACAAACCGACACAGTCGCATCACATAATAACCTGAATAATAATAATAATAATAATAATAATAATAATAATAATAATAATATGATGGACCAACAAGAAGAAATATGGGAGCGGATGTGTTTTGATCAGGAAGATAGTTTTTGAAACTAAGTTCAGCAATCTAGACTCAACGTAACATAAATAACGATCAGATCGCATTGAGATTATGCACACCTTACTGGATTTATTCAATTAACATTCATCAGAATGCACAAGTAGGAATTTTCGAATCATTAAACTTTATGTCAGATAGCGTCCATAGTAACAGCCATCACAGCGGAAACGTCAACCAGTTTACATCCGGGTAACCATCATCCTAAAAGTAATGGCTGCCAAGAAAACTAGAGCTGGATCTACGAAGGACCCAAAGGACTCAAACAAAAGTGAGATAAATCCGAAAATAGGCGTTCAAAGTAAAGATCCCAAGGTAAGAGACGTTTTTTCTTCTGTTTCCATGGACAATGATGACATCAACACGTTATGCAGAGATTGTAAGTGTGAAGTTAGCGAAGATGAGGAGGCCCTTGAATGTGATATTTGTACCAGTTGGTTCCATACAGGACCCAACTGTCAAAATGTACCCATGCCAGTTTACGAAAATTTCAACAGGAACATATCAGATCAAATCCATTGGTACTGCAGCCACTGCAATAGAGGGGCAACAAATATGCTCCACATGATCAACAAAATATCTATGAAGATGGATAGGGCTATTGATAGTATTAAGCAGACAGTAGCAGTACACGAGAAGACCATAAACGATAAAGTTGACAGAGCGGTTGAAAAATTGCAAAATGAAATAGATAATAAAGAGGACAGACTAAAAGTATTAGAAGCAAACGCTAGTTCAATGCCATTAGGAACAGAATCGGACCAGATCAATAGTATTAAGAGCCAAGTCAAAGGGGTCATAGAGGAGGATAGAGGTATGATTCTGAGAGATAGCATCACTGAGCTTGAAGAAAGGGAGAGAAGAAAACATAACCTTATACTCTTCAATGTAATAGAAAGTGTGGCGGAAGACCCAGACACAAGAAAGTATGATGACATAAAAGCAGTAAAAGATCTCCGTACAAGCTTACAGTTAGAGCATAACATCGTGGTAATGAAGCCGGTACGCTTGGGTAAAAAACTAACTGATGCGAAGCCTAGGCCACTGCGTGTGTCTACTGATGATCTGGCATCAAAAAACGAGTTACTAAAGCATGCCAAGAACCTATCAAAAAGCGACAACAACAGCATCAGGAAGATATTCATCAGGAGAGACATGACCAGATTAGAACAAGAAGAGTTCCAGAAGTTGAAGGCAGAAAGAGACCGCAAAGCACAGGAATCGGAGCAAAAAAAGGAGAACATCAGGTGGATCATCACACAGAATGGACGGATAGTCCGCTCACGCAGATCCACAGAGTCCAAGTATAAGAGATCAAGAGTACAGATGTAAATAAGTTCAATGATTTTGTGAATACGTTCAACAGCATTAACCACACAGGCCTGATATGTATTTCAATTAATGCAGACTCTCTAATGAACAAGCGTAATGAACTTCATATTCTTATACAAGAACAGAATCCTGACATAATTACAATTACTGAGTTGCTACCAAAAATTACGAAAGATCCAGTTTCCATATCAGAATTAAACTTAGATGGCTATGATATCTTTAGCAACATAAATTTAGCTTCCAGAGGCGTTTGTATTTATACAAAACAAGCTTTCAACTTCAGCGAGTTCACTTTCGAGTCCGTATCAGCACAGGAATCCATATGGATAGAAGCACAACTCAGGAATAATGACAGCATATTAATCGGTTGTATATACAGATCGCCCAACAGCACAACTATGAATGACAGTAATATTAGAGATATGATGAAACTAGCATATGAATCGCATCACAGTCACATTTTAGTGGCTGGGGACTTCAACCACCAGAAATAAATTGGAATGACTCAAGCCATTTCCTCGACTCAGTGAGAGACTGTTTTCTCCACCAGCATGTGCTCTGCCCACGCACTATAGAGGCAACCAACACCCAAACATACTTGATCTAGTACTGACTAATGAAGAAGATATGATAGGTGAACTGCAATACCTACCCCCACTAGGCAAGAGCCACCATATTGCCCTGCTGTTCACATTGAATTGCTATATGCCAGTAAGCCCAAGTAAAACACAGAAATTATCATACGACAGAGGCAATTATGACAAGATGAGAAGTGCATTGAAAGGAATAGACTGGAATGCCAAGCTAAATGGAAAGAACATTGAAGATTCATGGACACTAATTAAGACGAAAATTCTCGACTCGGTCAACGACTGCATTCCCAGTAAGAAAATCATCAACTCTCCTAGACGCAAACAGAGAAGTGCTTGGATGATCACCAGTATCCAAGAGAAAGTAAAAAGTAAGCGCCAAGCATTCGACCGGTTTAGAAAGACATGTGATGAAACTCACTATAATGAATATGCAAAGTACAGAAACCAGCTAAAATGGGAAGTAAGGAAAGCAAAGCGGAATTTTGAAAGAGACATCACTAGGAAGTCCAAAATTAATCCTAAAGCATTCTTCAGCTACGTAAATTCCAAGTTAAAAACATCATCAGGTATCGCAGATTTGAAACGTGAAGATGGTACAATCACCAGAACGGATGCAGAAAAGGCAGAA
Source organism: Chaetoderma sp. LZ-2023a (assembly GCA_034401795.1). Taxonomy (NCBI): domain Eukaryota; kingdom Metazoa; phylum Mollusca; class Caudofoveata; order Chaetodermatida; family Chaetodermatidae; genus Chaetoderma; species Chaetoderma sp. LZ-2023a. The sequence continues at coordinate 22,035,296 of CM067362.1, read as the reverse complement.
GAACTCAACATTTACTTTGCCAGTGTATTTACATGTGAGGACCTAACCACAATACCCCAGCTCAACAGTAGAGATCCCAGCAGTCCATTAAGAAATTTCACCATCAAGGAAGAGGATATCAAGAAAAGGTTGGATAGCCTGCTAGTGTCAAAGTCACAAGGACCCGATGGGTTTCATCCAAGAGTCCTGAAGGAAATGAGCCATTGTATTGCCCGGCCACTAGCGATACTGTTCAACAGATCTTTACGCGATAGAACTCTCCCTCAGGAATGGAAAAATGGTCAAGTAACCCCTATTTTCAAGAAAGGCAGTAAATCATCAGCCAGCAATTACAGACCTGTAAGCCTGACTTCAGTTGTATGTAAAGTCATGGAGCGGTTCATTAGAGATAAGCTCATGAATCATATGTCAAACTCCATTTCTGACTGTCAGCATGGCTTCCTAAGTGGACGATCCTGTATCACACAATTGTTAGAAACCTTGGATTATTGTACTGACATCGTAGATCAAGGAGGAGCAGTCGACGTAATATACCTTGACTTCGCCAAAGCGTTTGATACCGTCCCACACCAGAGATTGCTTAGCAAATTAAAGAGCTACAGTGTCAGTGGAGATGCCTTGGGCTAGATTCAAGACTTTTTGAGTAACAGAAGGCAGAAGGTTGTCGTTAATGGCTCTAGCTCAAATTGGGCTCCAGTCCTCAGTCAGTATGCTGGGACCGGCATTATTCGTCTGCTACATTAATGACATGCCCGAAGTAATAAGCAGTATGACAAAGCTCTTTGCAGATGATACTAAGCTCTACTCAAAGATAGCTTCAGAAGAGGACCATCAGCAGCTACAGGCAGATCTCAACAATCTAAAAGACTGGGCAAATACTTGGCAACTACGCTTTAACGCATCCAAGTGCAAAACCATGCACTTGGGTAGATGCAATAAGAAACAGCCTTACAGCATGAATGAAAATGGTCAAAGCATAACACTTGGCGAAACAATCTGTGAAAATGATTTGGGCGTTTTTGTTGACAATGGACTGAAGTTTAACAGCCATGCAGAGACAGCAGTAAACAAAGCCAACCCAATCGTTGGGATGATTAGAAGGTCGTTCGACTTCCTAGATCCAGTTACATTCGTACTGCTCTTCAAAAGCGTTGTACGACCTCACCTAGAATATGGAAATGTGGTATGGTCTCGACTGTACAAAAAAGACGTGCTGTTACTTGAAAACGTCCAGCGACGAGCGACAAAGATGATCCCAGGGCTAAGTGATTTACCATATGAAGATAGACTCAGAACACTCAAACTACCAAGTCTAGTATATAGGCGACTTCGCGGAGACCTTATCGAGGCTTTCAAATACACACACAATATGTACGACGTCAATCGGGAGCATCTACTGCCATCAGACGTAGGAGATCGCACAAGAGGTAACAGTTACAAGTTCACCAAACAACGCTTCTGCAGTGATACCAGAAAGTGGTTCTTTAGCATGCGAGTGAATAAGCATTGGAATAGCCTATCTGATCACATAGTGACAGCTCCAACACTCAACACCTTTAAAGGAAGGATTGATAAGCACTACCGAGAGAACCTCTACACAATTCAGTTCCCGATCTCAGCCATCCGCACCCAATCAATTAAACAGGTTAATGAAACCCAGGTTCAAGAAGAAAGTGAAAATCTGTTACAGGCTTACTAGCCTAACCAGCAGAAGAGGATATGTATGTAATAATAATAATAATAATAATAATAATAATAATAATAATAATAATAATAATAATAATAATAATAATAATAATAATAATAATAATAATAATAATAATAAGTCAGCTAGTATTTGAGCCGAGTTTCTTATGGTAAATATAGATTGAGAAAAATGCTTGAAATAGTAAAAAGCATTGACGCAGAATTGGAATAGGTAAGGTGTGATTGACTCATACCGCCAGTAATTGCCCACTGCAGGTACAAAGTAAATATGAGATCTGGCTGCTAGGTTAGAAAAAGGACTGGGTTTTACACTTTCGATCCCTCTGGCCCGATCCTTTATTTCCTTTATCTATGCAATATAGAAGATATATATCTATTGAAGACTATTTGAAGGATATAAACACTGAAATAAATAGGGAGGAAGAGAGAAAGAGGGCCATCATAATCTATAGAGCAAAGGAGAGTGACTCACATATGGCAAAGGAGCGAAAGAAACGTGACATAGAATTTGTCAATGGACTCCTTGAAATATTAAAGGTTAGAGAAGTAGAACTAAGGTCTGTGTTAAGATTAGGAACAAGAAAAAAGGAAGGAGCTGAGGACAACATGAGACCAATAACCATAACTTTTGGGGAAGAAAAGCACAAATCAGAAGTATTCAAGAATATTCACAGGCTTGGTGGAATCCCCAAAAAATTCAGAATAAAACAAAAAAAGTGTGGCGAATGACTTGGCAAAAGAGGATAGAGGCACAAAGAAGAAACTAGTGGAAGAAGCAAAGGGTAGGGAAACCAATGATAGATCGGGAAACTACCACTACAGGGTAAAAGGACCCCATGGAACATGCACATTATGAAATTAAAGAAACAAATGTAATTAGGGAGGATGGAGAAAAATCTGTAAATAAGAAAGAGGACGTAAAATAAGGAAATGGAACTTGTGTTTCAAAAAAACAACTAGGTTGTGTATATACAAATGCGGACAGCTTCCCAAATAAGTTTGAAGAACTTTTAACTAGGATTAAGAGGCGTGAAACAGAACCTGATGTTATTCTTATCACTGAGGTCTTACCAAAACATTGTAGATTTCTACCCTCAAAAGAAGAACTAGCCATAAGTGGATATGAGATAATGCCAGGAGACTTAAAAAAAAAATGACGGCAGGGGTGGCACTATGTATATAAAGGAGTATTTAAAGCCAGTGGAAACTACATTTGTAAATAGTTTTTCAGAGCAGTACTGGGCGAGAATAGATTTACAGAATAAAGACAAATTACTCATAGGGCTAATATACAGGAGTCCAGAAAGCAATGAGGCAAATGATAAAGACCTATACAAGCTCGACAGAGAAAGGCAATTACACACATATCTTAATAGTTGGAGATTTTAATTACCCTAAAGTAGACTGGGAAAAATGGTCTGGTGAAGAGAAAGGGGGAGCTCTCTTGAAGAGCGTGAGAGACAGCTTTCTGTTACAGAAGATCACCAAACCAACTAAAGCGAGAGGATCAAATATTCCAAGTCTATTGGACTAGTATTAACCAACGATGATGGCCTCATAACAGATATAGGTTATGACTCGCCTATTGGTAAAAGTGGTCATGCAGTTATCAATTTTGATATAATATCTAATCACGAAGATTAGCACAACTGAAACAAGATTTAATTACGAAAAAGGAAACTATGAGAAGATGAGAAAAGTTATGCAAATACGTTGGATGAATCTACTTGAAGGAAAATTTGTTGATGAGATGCTGGATATGCTCATGGAAGTACTGCAGAAGGCACAAGAGCGATATATTCCTAGATTTAGAACCAGATCTACTGGTCAGAGGATATCTAAGCCACCTGTCCCGCCAGAGACCTGAAAAGATATCAAAAGTAAAATAGCGGCATGGAACAAGTTTATGAGAACACGTAGTGAGCAGGATAGACTCCAGTACACAAATGCTTGGAATAAAGCAAAAAATTCAATAAGCAAGGCCAAAAGAAACAAAGAGAAAGAAATAGCAAGAAACGCCAAGGCAAACCCGAAGCTATTTTGGAAATATGCAAATTCAAGACGAAAGTGCAAGACCGGGATATCTGAACTGGCTGCAGACAGAGATGGAGTGAAAGTAGTGGCAAGCAGGGATACAGAGAAGGCTGAATTATTAGCAGAATCTTTTACCAGTGTTTTTACAAATGAACCCACAGGGGAGCTTCCTCTGTTTGAGGAGATGGTTTACTCAGAGAAATCTGACGATAAGGACTTTGATCCTAAAGAAGTACACAAATTACTATGTAACCTAGATTGCACAAAGTCGCAAGGACCAGATGGTATGCACCATAGAGTGCTATATGAATTGCAGGAGGAAATATATACCCCATTGACAATAATTTTCAATACCTCCTTTAAATCTGGAGCTGTCCCAAGGGAATGAAAAATTGCCAATATCACACCAATATACAAGAAAGGGGAGATGAAGTGCCCTGGAAATTATAGACCAGTGAATCTAACCAGCGTTATGTGCATGGTATTCAAAAAACTCATTCGAAGCAGACTAATAGAACATCTGGACAAACATAGTCTTCTTAGTAAGCAACAATATGGTTTCGTTAGTGGGAGTTCTATCACTCTTCAGCTGATTACGGTACTGGATGCGTGGACAGAAATATTGGATAGAGGTGAGGTGATATATGTCGTTTATATGGACTTGATGAAAGCATTTAACACTGTAGCACATCAGAGATTGATAACAAAGATGAAAGGATATGGAGTGAGTGAGCAGATGTGCTCCTGGATTGAAGATTTCCTAAGTGGCCGAAAGCAGAGAGTGTTAATAAACGGATCACACTCCAAATGACACCATGTGACAAGTCGAGTCCCGCAGGGTAGTGTCTTAGGCCCTGTACTGTTTGTGATCTTTATAAATGACCTGCCAGAATGTGTAAAGTCAGACGCTTACCTGTACGCAGACAACACAAAGGTCTATAGAGAGAATAACAACAATCAAGATGCTGTCACCTTACAAGAAGTTTTGGACACACTTTACGAGTGGGCAGAGACATGGTTATTGCATTTCCACCTGGAGAAGTGTAAAGTTCTCGATGTGGGAATCAGAAATACTAGGTTAAACAAAAGATACAACCTATACAACAGCAAGGGTGACGCAGTAAACCTGGAAACTGTTGATAGTGAAAAGCACATTGGGATAATTGTTAACCGACAACTGAGCTTTAGAGAGCATATGCAAACAAAGGTGAACAAGGACGTAGGAATTATGGCGGTTATTCGCAGAACATTTACCAACTTGGATGAGGACAGTTTTACCTTACTTTATAAGGCACTTGTGAGATCTCTAGTTGAATATGCAGGGAGTGTGTCGTCACCATATAAGAAAAGTGGCATAGCTACTGTGGAAAAAGCTCAGAGAAGGGCCACAAAGTGGGTACCATCACTGAGAGAGATGAGCTACACGGAGAGACCGAAGTGGCTGCAACTACCAACCCTAAAGCACAGACGACTTCGAGGGAACATCATTGAAACATATAAGATAATGAATGGGATTTATGACAGGTGCGTTACTGAAAATTTCTTTACACACAACAGTTCGTACACAAGAGGGGCACAATTATAAAATTTATAAGAACCACACTGGACTTGACATTAGGAAGTACTCATTCGTGAACTGTGTCACCGATATATGGAATAATCTTCCTTATGATGTGGTAAATGCACCAAGCCTAAAGTGTTTTAAAGGTAGACTTGATCAGTATTGGAAAGATCAGAAAATGAAATATGATTTCAATGCAGATTATAATTTCTAATCAAGAGCAAGAACAATATGACATGTTGATTGAGTATTCAAAGCTGAGGAAGGATTTGGTGTGGTACATTTTTGTAAGCCACGCCAATCATTCAATTATTGTATTTCGTTTGTATTGTAATAGGCAACAATTAATTACATGTAATGTAGATACTGCTGCTGGACCAAGTGGATTGGGCATGAAATAACATCATGGCCACATGGTGATAGCATAGTGGTAAGGATTTGGCGTGGTACCTGCGCCAACCTATCTCTAATAGTTGTGTATATTTTAATCAAAGTAGCCTAAAGTAATCAATGTTTTTCAAGTTTTAAGAGAAATGTCTATATATTATATGCATGCATATATATGTATATAATCTACATACTGTAATTAATGTGTTTAATTAAAGGTGAGATTTGTATTAACAGTTAGAGGAATGCACACATAAAATATTCTGGAAGCTGAACTACTGAATATTTAAAAATAAGTTTGACAAATATCAGACACAAACCAGGAGCAGAACATAAAGGCATTTATGCCTGTGTTCTGGCATCTACTTCACTTAACTTAACTATGCAGTGTCTGGATGTGTTGGGACTCGCTAGGCTGAAAGCCACTGCTGCATTAGTTAAGGCAGGAGGTTCAACTACAGCCTCAACAAGTCAACATGTAAAGCAAATGCTAGGCGTGGCAGGCGTATCCATGAGTGTAGGAGGCACCATGCAACTGATGCTGGGAACACCCATCTACACCACAGCATTTCCACAAAACAGATAAAGTTTTAAATCAAGTGTCACTTAAATATAGACAGTTTCAAGGAGACTTCAGTATACTGTGGGGATCCAGTTTTAATTAACAGTTTAACACTCATATCAGCAAAAAACGGCTTCTGCAGTAGCGTTGAGAAATGTCCATTTGCAAATGGGAATTCTCTATGTGAACATTTAAATTTTCTTTAACAAATTCGAGGGTTAAAGGGTTAAGAAACAAGAGTCAAATCCTTCAAGAACAGACCAGCTATCTATTTCAAAGAAACAACGTTTGAATTGGACTGAGCAAACCATTACTATATAAAACACTGAGGCAATAACAAGCCAATGGCTTATGCCTTGCAAAATGATGATGGTGAAGCATATTGAAGTAGTCACATCGATGGTAGCAAAAAGCAATGGCATCATACGCAAACTAAAACCCTATCTAACACCCAATATTAATTAAAAATATGTACTACACAATGATACTTCCTGTAATGCTATCTGGACTAACACATCTCAAGCTAAACTTTAAAAAAAATTAAATCGCTACAAAAACAATCTAATAAATTATTTGCACAAACAGCAGGTGGCCAGGATATCTTTAAAGTAGAAAATATTCCAAAACTTGAGGACATTGGAAGGCCCCAATTATACACAATCTTAAGAGACTTCCACAATGCCAGCTTACCCTCTTCTTTAACAAGTATTTTGTGGTCAATACACAAATGCACTCTCACAATACAAGAACACAAAATAACTTGTGCACAACACACCATCAAACAAAAGCAGCACAACAAAAAACCTCATATAAAGCAAAACAATTATGGCATAACACAGATACAAAGACACGTACATACATTATACCTCTGATGATGATTACTGTATTCTGCGGCTGTAGTAGAAACATCCTACAGCTGTAATCAGGCCTTCTTCACTTTTGCTCAATGTGTCTTGTCGTCAGCCGAAATCCTTAGCTTCCTCATGTCCATTCTTGATTTGAGTGTACCTGAGGCCAGCTTTCTTGAGGTGACCTCATAGAATGCTTAGCAGATTTATGCAATGACGTCCTCTCCTGGCTTTGTATTTGTTGGCTCCAGTGAGCCCAGAATTTTACTTTTCCTCCATGGTTCGCCGCCACGAAGTGGGTCACCATTTTCTTTAGTTTCATGATTTGAATATAGGTATATGTGGGTGAACTCTGTTGTGGATTTTTTTCATAAAGAGGTTCTCAATTTTTAGTTTGCTTGCAGCTATTGGCATGATTAGGAGTAGTTCGTCAAGTGGTTTATTTTTTTCGTCTATGAAGTCCATGTCATCAACATATTCCATCTCCAGTAGCATACCCTGTATGGACACTGTGGGGTTGGTCTTGTGGAATTTGCCTGCACGAATTTAAATGCAGCAGCAAGGTAGCAGGTCAAAAGCACAGAGAATAGACCATCTCCCTGTGGGGAGCCAATTGATGGGCTGTTTCCCATAAAAGGTTGCTAGTTTTGTGTCAAATGATCCAAAAAATAAAAATGTATGTACGCTAAAATGGAAATTCTCACATGGTGTGGAGAGCTGATTGGTGTCTCAAGCTTTGCAGACATCACTGATGTGTCTCATACTCTCAGTTTGGTGTCTGCAAGTCGCACTAGTCGTAGCTCATCGTCAATACAACTGGCCTGGCATAGTACATCTAGCATCTTTGAGCGTTTAATTGTGTTGAAGGCTCATGACATGTCAATGTTTATCTAGTGGAAATCCCAGTGTTTGGACTCCTGACACAAGCATGCGTTGAGCCTATACAATGTCTGCACAGCTGCACCCATGTTTGAAGCCACATTGACATGATCCAGTGAAGTCATCACTCTTGTCTCGGAGGTAGCATAGAGTAACATCGGATAGGATTTTCCATATGCTGTTGAGGAGCACAATGGGCTGCAGATTAGCTGTGGTTGGGGATGGGTGGATGGGGTGGGTGTGTGTGTGGGTGGTTGTGTGTGTGTGTGTGTGAGGGTTGGTGTGGTGGTGGTGGTGGTGGTGGTGGTGGTGGTGGTGGTGGTGGTGGTGGTGGTGGTGGTGGTGGTGGTGGTGGTTGATGGCCTCCCTTAGTCATTCGGTTGGCCTTGCTATGTTTAGTATCCCTAGCAGCTCGCTGCCAAGTTGGCAACCATCCTTTGATTTGATGTCTCTACCTGGGCTTCAATTAGGAATGTAGTACACCTCTGTCTGCTATCTGCCAGGCTCCTTCGGTCTTGGTTTGTCTCATTCCCCCCAACTGCTCTCTGCATAGCTTGTTGGGTCTCAATGTGGCTTATTTTCTCCCAGCTACTCTCTGGCTAGATAGTTATGTCTTGGTCTGGCGTGTTTGTTCGCGGCGTTCTAAGAGAATTGTCAAAAGTTGTTTACATTTTCTATGAGTGGTTAGTTTACACCCGCATGTGCAGCCATCATCCCTTTTCACACCCTATCTGAGGTTACATACCTGGGTACCTATACATGTATATTATCAGGAGAAAGAAAAATATGGCAAATTCTCCAATTTTCAGCAGTATGCATAGAGGTGTACTTAACTACCAGGGTTGAAGTAGAAAATAATTATACAAGTTGAGGCGTACCAAAATTTTTGGGATACCTATTCATAGCTATTTACTGGGTCACATTGGTCCTTCTTGTATCTGGTATTTTAAAATAGCCTACAGGTGTACAGCAATTCTCTTGCAGAGATTTGTATGGACCTTGCCCCAGAAGGATGTTCGCAGTATCTAGTGCGAATCAATATCTGGAATTCCAGATGTGCCATCGATCTGCTACTCTGATCTCTTTGCTCCCCAAAATTCTTGGGCTGCTCGAGTCTGACTTTAAGCCCTCCACAGTACATTTTCTGGTGCTGTAAGCTATCATGATAACTGATTGGGCTATAGGGCTTGATGACCCAGATGGTAATCATTGTTAAATACAAATTCTAATTCGCTGCTTGAGCTCTGTCAGACTGTCAAGGGAAAGCTTCTTTCTTTCGTTTTTTCTCATTAAAGAAGCATAACATGGTCCATGGATGGCTCTCCTCGTAGCAATATGTTGACCCTTGGTGTTTGGTCTAATGTTGTGGTCTATCAACTCCCTCTGTATGGAATGGCCTACAGACATAATAAAAGCACTTGGAGTAGTTCCACGTGCCTTTACTATGTCACCAACAAGGGAATTAAATTTGTACATAAATAATCTTGACCTGGTGTCTGCATATGTGTGCCCAAGCTCAGATAGTGTTTCACCAGTCGCAGCACATGTTCATCTCCAAGCATGCCATGGACGTCACGGACATTGTCACTGCCGGTTCCATGCTATTTGTTGGATGGAACAGTGCATGTGGAGGTCAGACTGGGACAGTTCCCTCTCATATCACGGGCTGTCTGGGCAGTGTCACGGTGTGCTCTTTGGAGGGCACCTTCCAGGGTAGGTGTCTCATGCTTCATTCAGTGAGTGATGGCCAATGGAAGCTTGACCACACTCCAGCAATCAGTACTGGTGGTAGGATCGTACAGGACAAGTGACACGTTGCAGTGTACAAATCAGATGCAGGGAACCATCCTTTAGTCAAACATACGTTTGGTTACAACCATGCTTACTTACCAAGTCATGGAATAGCATGACCACAGATGTGAGAACAATCTATAGATCAACAATATCAATATGCATACTCGTAGATGGAGTTAATTAAGCATTTAAAGGTACTCGGAAAATTTGTTTTGTAGGTTCGTAGATATCTGGGTATGTTATGTAAAACTAAAATTAGCCACGATGGCCCATGAGCTGTGACTTGGTGTATCACTACAAAGTGTAGGGAATGAAATTGACGCTCAACATATCCCCCGATATCTATCTGGAGTATTACCTAGGGATAATGATGTGGTTTATGCAATCTAGGATATGTTATGTAACACACTCATTCATGGTCGGACACAGATACGGTGGCTACCCTATTATCTGCAACAAGATACATGAGTAAGGACCATGAGTGACACAGATAAGAATATGAGGAATCATTTCTCCCGACATCATGTTGACCATCTCTGGGGTGCTATCTGTACTGCAGCCGCCCTGCTTTGGTGTCTACCATGCTCAGCTATCCATTTATTACACTCTCCTGGCAGTTTCTTAGACTTGACTGGTTCTCTTTCTGGATTCTTGGGATATTCTTTGGTATGGCTGATTTCTGTGCCCGGATTCGTGGGCATCTCCTGGGCTGGGCTCGCCTCCGTGTCCAGATTTCTTTTAACAGTTGGTGGATTTGGGAAGTCTTTCTTGTCTGAATTCTTGAGCATTTCTGGGGCTGGGCTGACTTTTTTGTCTGCCTACTCAGGCCTTTCTTGAGCTGCACTGGCTCTCTGTAAGAAACAGTAAAGATTACAGTGCAGGGGACATCAAAGAGCCGACCGCAGAGGCATAAAGCATGTAGTCAGAAGACTGTTCAATGATATTAGAAAACATAAATTAGAGGACATGATTTGAGACTATTGAGAACTAATAGAGCTGATAAAATCCATGTCACCAAACACAGAAATCTTTATTTCATCACTTTTACCGTGCCCCACCAGTAGATAATACAACAATTTGAAAGAGGTTTTTGATGGTATGCCCTGGTCCCACACCAACTGGTTACAAGTCAACTTCATAGATAACACACAACTATTTAGTAGCCTGGAAGCAGAGCCATACCAGGAACGGTTCCAGGACAATGTACATCTAAACCAATATGGAGTAGATTTGTTGTCTGACAAAATTAAAAATTATCTGCATGCAGAAATGGATATCCCCATAAGTTCAGTGGATTTTTGCTTTACAGAGAGAGGACACCATGGATATGAGACAAGAACTATTTCAAATCCTGACCAATGACAATACAGCTATCAAACCATCTTAGTTTATTATGCAGTGAACCTTTAGCCACACCCAATAAAGAATCATATCTAGACACTGTTACATAAATATCCATCTGGCAACAATGTCATTGTTATCACGAGTTTTCCCCCTTGCACTAGTCGCTTAATGATGTCAAGTTATTATTAAAGTTGACAGTTTAAAGTCAATATTATCTCTCTATACGGCTTATCTTTTAATAACAGTAATAGCACGTAACATGGTGGCAAGCAGTGGGCGCGAAAATTACAGAGGTATTAAATTTTTGTGTTGAATGAGTCACGTTTCCATGTTCTCCGTTTCCGGTACTCTTGTTAAAGTTCTCAAGAAGTGTTAGTAGTGTGGCGCTGTATGTGTTGCATGCTGTTGTGCAGATCTTGTTCGGACGTGAAGAATGTGATATCCGAGAACTGTATATAGTAGAATGCATGCAAATAGACCAACATTTAATACATTAAAGTACAGAAATAACCAAAATCCTGCAGTTTGCAATTTTATACTACTGCTGATCCTGTGTACATTGACATTAGCTTCCTGTTAGATCAATATTTCATACTTTGTCAATATGGCTACCGCAGTACAATCTGAACGGCCATTAAAACATGCAACTACTGTGCCAATTGTGTTAACTCTATTCTGCATGACAGAATCGTTCTCGGCATACAGGATTCCACTACTCAGACTGCTCTACTGAAAGAACGTGAGCTGACGCTTGACAGATGCATCACCATATGCAAAGCCACTGAGAATGCGAACACACAATTCCATCTTTTTTTCATCCAGACTCAGTGAATAAAATTACAGCTGGTGAATCCTTCAGATCACGTGATAGGCCTGGCCCTAGAGTTAATGAAAGCCCAAACTCTCGCAAGTCCAGCATGCAACAGTGCAAATTATGTGGTCGTAATCACATTATGAAAAAGGAAGAGGTTCAGATATGGGGAAAACGTGTTCAGTTTGCTCACGCAGAGACCATTTTGCCATTGTTTGTTCTAGCAGGCCAGTCACTCAAAAACTGACATATGGTAAACCAGTGCATCAGGTCACTAAGGAGACATCATCTGATGACGAATGGATAAATTCAGTTGGTTCACCCGGCTCTAAAGACATTAAGTGCAACATGGTAGTTGGTAATGCTACAGTAACGTTCCAAATTTACATAGGCGCATCGGGAAACATACTCCCAGTTCAATATGCTGACAAAACTATACCAACCAGCAAGAAACTAAAACTATGGAATGACACCGAACTCTCACCTGTATGCATTTGTCACTGTTCAATACATAACCCTAAGAACAATAAGAACTATTCTATTGAGTTCGTTGTCATAGAACAGGATTTCACACCTCTATTAGGATTGAAAACAGCAGAACAAATTAAGCTTATACCGGTTAACAGTGATCGTGTCAATAGAGTTGCAGGCATATCTCTCATAGAGAGATACCCAGAACTGTTTGATGGGAAACTTGGTACCCTACCAGGTTCACATCATCTGTGTGTGGATGAAACAGTCACTCCTGTTGTTATGCCATCACGTCATATTCCCATAGCACTGCATCCAAACCCTAAAGCTGAATTGGGCCGTCTTACTAAATTATGGGTCATAGCACCGGTTGATGAACCAACTCCCTGGATCAGTCAAATCATGATTACTAAGAAGAAATCTGGAGACTTGCATTGATCCAAAAGAACTGAACAAAGCATTGCTTCGGGAACATTACACTCTTTCCATCCTTGAAGACATCCTCATGAAATGAGTCAGTCATGCGCATTCTCCAAAGCCGATCTTTCATCCAGATACTTGCACATACAGCTTGATGATGAATCAAGTATGTTGACAGCATTTCAAACCTGCTTTGGCCGCTATCCCTGCTCTGTTTACCCTTCTGTATTACTGTAGCTCCAGAGATTTTTCAAAAGAAACTGCTGGACGCTTTTGAGGGTCTACCTGGCATCATTTGTGTTTCTGATGTCATCACTATACACAGCAAGAATGAGGCTGACCATGATACATTCCTTGTGTATTGTCAACAAAAAGGCATCAAACTCAATAAGGATAAGTTAGCACTCAAAGTGACTGAAATACCATTTATGGGTCATCTGATCACATCAGATGGTTTGCATTCTGATCCCGAGAAAGTCAGAGCCATCATGGAAATGACTCCACCCAGTAATGTAGAAGAACTACGGTGCTATCTAAGTATTGTTAATTATCTTGGTAAATTCCTTGACCACATAACTGCTGTTGTAGAACCTCTTATGAATCTTACTAAACAGGATGTTCCATGGATTTGGTCTGGTGTGCAGCAGAGTGCATTTGAAACTGTAAAATAACTAGTTACTAAAGCCCCTGTGCTCGCATTTTATGACCAGAATAAAGAACTTACCTTCGAGAATGATGCTAGCCAATATGGTTTAGGATCAGTTTTATTCCAAGATGGATAACTTGTTGCATTTGCCAGTAGAACTTTAATGGCCTGTGAAAAACGGTATGCTCAAATTGAAAAGGAGATGTTAGCAGTAAGCCATCGACTGGAAAGGTTCCACCACTATACTTACGGTCGATGTTTCAATGCGATCACTGATCACAAGTCGCTTGTGGCTACTGTTAGTAAACCTTTGTCGAAGGTACCCAAAAGACTCCAAGCTCTGCTTCTTCGCACTCAGGAATACATTTTTCGCTCACATACCAGTCAGGCAAATCTATACCAGTTGCAGATGCACTGTCACGAGCACCACTTAATGATCAACCGCCAGCTGAATCTGTAAATGTTAATAACGTTTCTTTCCTACCAACCAATTGTGACCGTCTTAATGATATTCGTGTTGCTACGCTGCAGGATCAGGCAATGACATGCTTAAAATCCACTATCATGTTTGGATGGCCAGACTCCAAGGAGTTATTATCACCAACGTTAGCACCATACTACACGATGAACTGACAAAACAGGATGGTATTATATTACAAGGTGACAGAGTGGTGATACCTTCGGGAATGCGTTCAGAAATTAAACAGAAAGTACATGCAGGACATTCTGATATAATTTGTATTTTCGTAGAGCCTGCGACCTTGTTTTCTGGCTCGAGATGTCTAGTGACATCCGTCAGTATGTAGAATCATGTGATACGTGTGCAACCAGCACTTTCAAACTGTTCAGTGAGAAATGGGGATTCAAACATGAATTCTCAAGTCCAGGCAGCAGCCGAGCTAATGGTGCTGGTGAAGCTGCTGTGAAAATTGCAAAACGCCTAATGACAAAATGCAAAGTCGCAAAAGATGATCCCTATCTTGATCTTCTAAGCTTGAGAAATACTACTACAGAAGGACTTAAAACGAGCCCTGCACAAAGACTCTTGGGTTGGCAAAGAAAAACCTTAATGCCAGCAACATCAGAGAAGCTAAAACGTTTCACCCATCACGTCAACAATGAAAGATGCTTGACAAGAAGTCAAAAGTTGCTCAGTACTATGACCAGAGAGTGACCCTCACACCTCTCAAAGAATGTGACGCGGTTCGTATGCAGCCCATTGAAACAGGGAAGAAAGAATGGACTGCCGCAACTGTCAGCTAAAAGCTAAAGAGTCGCACTTACGAAGTCACCACCATGGCAGGCAGGTGGTATAGTAGGAATCGTCAGTTTCTTCGTGCATCAGTACAATCGAGAGATGCGGTCCTACCACAAGTTACTGAACCATATGTCTGTCCTCGTCAACAGATCGATACCCCTCCAAATGCGCCATGTCCTGAACTGACAGCACCATGCGATACCAGTGATGTGCATAATTCAGACACTGTCGTTATGAAACATGACACTTCATACAAAACTAGAAGTGGTAGAATAGTCAAAACTGCTGAGAAACTGAACCTCTAAACTTTAACCATGGTTCAAGTCGAACCTATATAGCTAATGGCATTTTGGTTCAACTACATATAGTCCCTGACATTCAATCATTATCACATGGTCAATATTTAATTAATGTTGTCATCTCTACTTTAGCATTTATTTATATATTCTTATTTTGTTGCTTATTCTTATTATTATTAACAAACATTTAATTTATTAGCGTCAGTAATTAGTTATTTAATATCTTTCATTTCAATGGTATAACTCTTTCCTTTGTTTCCAAAAGAGGGGGGGTGTTACGTAAATATCTATCTGACAACAATGCCATTGTTATCACAAGTCCCCCCCCCCCCCTCCCCAACCCCTTGCACTAGTCGCTTAACGATGTTGAGTTATTATTAAAGTTGACAGTTTAAAGTCCATATCATCTCTCTATACGGCTTGTCTCTTAATAACTGTAAAAGCATGTACTAGTCACTACAAACAGCAATACAAACAAGAATACCGAATCCAAATGAGTCAAGTCCATAAAGTAAGGTATAAAACAAGAAAAAAACACTAACTGATGAATGTACATACATTAGCACAATGCAAAAACCAGCATATTGTCGAATTAACAACAATACAAATTCTAAAACAGTATCCAATACATGCATATACTCAAATGCAGAGAGTTTAATTAATACAAAAGCTGAGCTTGAAACACTAGCACACACGATTCATCCTGCTATCATACTAATCACAGAAGTCTTACCAAAAACACAACTATAAACATTAGTGAACTACAGATTGATGAGTACAATCTCATGCTGAATAGTAAACTGTCAAGAGGAGTCATCATCATATTGTAGTAACTTAACTACGTATAAAACGTTACTCACCCAACAGAGGTCTTGAATCGGCCAGTGGAACAAGCGGCAGATATGCACGGTTCAGGTTCCAAGGTACGACTGCCGGGCGTCCGTAGAAACGGCGGGAATCAGCTAGCCCGGCAGCCGCGAAACCCGAACTGCGGAATTGCGGGATACCGCCAGCACCACACTCTTCCCCCGTTTATAAAAACATGCTTATTTAATTAAAAATATTATCTTTTAATTAAAAATCCTATCTAAAAATCTACTCTTTTAAAAATCTGCACACCATGAAAACACACAGGCATTGACGTGCAACTGCTAAAGGTAGCAAAAGAAATTGCCAATTAAAAAAAAATATAGGTGTCGATCCATCTAGAAGGAAGGAGCGGTTAATAATAAAACAGATGGATCGATCAACAGTTGCTGGACGAGGGCCAGCGTCACAGATTTAAAAATAGCATAGCATCCTAACTAAAATTAAGGACAGTGGTTTTCCACCACCGCAGAAAACTGACAGAATTGCCGAATTGATAAAGAAGTAATAAAAATAATCTCACATGAATTTAGTTGGAGTGTTATCTGAAATTAACTTAGGTGAGATTCGAGGAAACTTATGAATATTGCAAATTTTTAAATTTTGTGAATATTTTTAACCTTAACATTTATGATATACCTCTTTTATAATTGAAACTGATCTGAATCCACAAATTTAGGAAATCCGGAAAACCACTATCCCTATCACAATAAAGATATCTAAATGAAGCTAAGCGGAACGGATAATACAGCAGAAGAAAGAAACATATGAATTTGCGCTATGACTAACGCGCCAATTACTTCGCGCATTATGAAATGGTAAGCGCAAGAAATGCATCTGTACGCTTTATGCAGTCTTTGCTCAATGCATATTATAAATATGCTGTCATATGCAAGACTTCTGCATTATAGAGTAATGCACATTATAAATATGCCTGAGTTATGCATTATAGAGTAATAATGCATCATTGCATCATTTTAACATGTAATTGCTACACGTTTAATAAATGAAATACCTAGGTATGGCAATATATAATATGTTGGCCTAATATAAAATATCTGAACTGACCTATGTAGAATTAATATACCTGGGCTATCCTATAAAATATCTGTGCTGACCTACTAAAACTACATATAATATATTTGAGCTACCCTATAAAATATCTGAGCTGACAAATGTAGAACTGGCATTAAATAGCTAACCTATACAGGATTTCACTATACATAAATGAGTTTGCATCATAACATATGATGCATATACTAATAAAAGCGTGTACATGGATTTAATCCATATACACATAACAGAGAGCCTTATTATGACCACACGTCATGACGGACAATAATTGCAGTTAACAATACAATGCGTATGATTAATGTGTAACAATTTACACATCATTTGACAACACATATTTGTAATGTGTAATCAAGAAATGCGTAAATATAACCACGCATTACTACGCGCAATTATTCACGCGTCATTTGCAAAAACGCGTAATTATAATAACGCGTTCTGTGAGTCATACAGCGATGGACCCCTGTTGGTTTTTGGTATCTCACGGAGTATTATTGCTGGAAAAAGCCACTATGTGCTTATGTGTCCAACTAATTTAGTGTCCCAAAACTTACAAAAAATAGAACATCACGATTTTGCTGTTGCTGAACTAAAACCAAGATGGAAACGGAACATAAGCCAATGATTATAAATGTTTTCCGGACAAGTTGAATGTCTTCAGTGTCATGCAGCATATTAAAATTTGAAGTCATAATTTCATATCATCTGGATTACAGTAATTCTTTTAATGTTGAATTACTGTTACCATTGTACATTATCACATTACTATTGTAGTACTGTACTACGACCGAAAAGCTAACTGCAGTCCGCAACAATACCATGACCAAATGAATCCGTAATAAGACGAAACCAAAGGAACGTTTATTCAGGTGGACACGTAGGGTCCATGAAGACTTATATAGTCTAATTCCCGAATGCTTAAAGATCATTCTAATACATTTCATAATCTAGGAACATGTTAGGAAGACGGCACTGCCTTCCTGTTCGACTCTGAATGGTGTGAGTTTGGAGTTGGTCATCTCTAGGAGATGTGTGATGTATTTCCCCTCGGACCTGACACCTCATGCGCCTAGGGGAAAAAGTGTGATGCGGTTCCCCTCGGACCTGACACCTCATGCGCCTAGGGGACGTGTTATGCGTTTCTCCTCGGACCTGACACCTCATGCGCCTAGGAGAGTGATGCTGTGTTTGTGGGACGGGTAAAACAGAGTCGATATCCAGGTCATCTGTCAAAACAACATCTAGATCATTATGCAGAATTGATGAGGATGGATCAATACCATATGGAATGGTTTCATCCGAATCCTCTTCAAAAATGGAAGCACGGTTATCATCAGATAACCTAAGGCCATTATCGGGGGATAATAAGTCATCATCATCGCCATGATCTTCAGAGCTCATAGCACATCTCATTCACAATATCCAGAGAGGTAAATCACGATATCTGCACAGCTTTAATCTATCATGGTGAACAACTAGTTCCCGGCGTTGGTTTTTGATACCAAACAGTGCTTCTGACAACTTTTTATAAATAATAAATGGACCAGTCCAAGGAGGTTGTAATTTACTGATGATGATGACTTATGATGATGACTTATTATCATCCCACTCCCACTCCTGACACCATTTGTAGTAACTTAACTACGTATAAAACGTTACTCACCCAACAGAGGTCTTGAATCGGCCAGTGGAACAAGCGGCAGATATGCACGGTTCAGGTTCCAAGGTACGACTGCCGGGCGTCCGTAGAAACGGCGGGAATCAGCTAGCCCGGCAGCCGCGAAACCCGAACTGCGGAATTGCGGGATACCGCCAGCACCACACTATATATACCCATGCATCATAAAATGCTCAAAACTATGACACCCTGAATGATGATGGCTTTAACGAATCAGTATGGTGTACATGGACGACACAACAAAGGAAAAAATTATTGGTGATTACATCTACAGAAGTCCCAACTCAGACGGTCCAAATAATAATAAACTCGTAAATCTACTAAACAATGTTGATACAGCAAACGCTGCCCACACATATTTTTATAGCAGGGGATTTCAATTTCTCATCGATTAGCTGTATCACTGGATTTTCGTCAAATGAAGAAGAAGTTCTATTTATTAACACTAGTAGTGATATCTTTTTACAGCAATTAGTTACTAATGCGACATAACATGGAATAAATCAGACTACAAATTTTTTAGATCTAGTTTTATGAAATACCCCATTTGCCTACAGGCATATGCTAGGAAAAAGTGTCCATGCTGCTCTACGAATACCACTACATCCAGGCATCTTAAGCACAAGCAAACAAATAGCTTACCCAAAGCTATATACTGTTTATTCTACTAGGTACTAACAGAGCAACCCCTGCCAATTTTGTGTAAACGGTTGTACACATGTGGACTCAAATACTGGATCCGAAGGAGACCTCTCCAGCAGATTTGCCTAGATGGTTACAGATTTCAGGTATGCTTGGCTACAAATGATTAACCAGGTGGTGAACTCTGATTTATGATGGTGAACTCAGATTTATAAATACCGGCAGATGATGCACAGTACATGGGGGATTTGCTATACTGTGAAATAATGACAAACTGGCAGGGCAATCCCTGATCCTTTATGCGAGGTCAGTTTTGCTGACCTAACTGTGTTCTATATGAATTTAAAGACATGATCCAGCCATTTACATGTGGCTAAAAACCATGCCAGCAACAGATGAATAGGTATACTTGATCAAGACGGTGGTCTCAGTTCCAAGAACAAATGGCAGATCCTATATGATATATCAGCACTGGACTCCGCAAGGGCCTTTGATAAGGTACCGCACCAACGCCTACTCCTGAAATCACAACATTACAGAATAAAAGGCAACATTCTGCAACATTCTGCGATGGATAACATCATTCCTCAATGGAAGACAGCAAAATGTTGTCCTAGAAGGTGTCTGCTTTGAGTCAACAAAAGTCATGTCAGGAGTGCCACAAGGATCAGTTTTAGGCCCAATCCTCTTTTTAGTCAACATCAACGACATAGCAAACAACCTCATTTCCACAATCCGACTATTTGCTGATGACTGCCTCGTATATCAGACCATACACATAGCAGAGCATCGGCGCCTTCCCCAAGCGGACCTAGATTAACTTATGGCCTGGGCGGGAACATGGCAGATGAAATTCCAAGTGTAATATCATCAAACTCACCCAACTAAGATCATGCCTCATCACACACTACACAATGAGTGGGGAAAGGATGGAGGAATGTAAATCCGCACCATACACCAGCGTCCAACTAACACATAACCTAAAATGACACAATCAACTTTGCTGGCTATACTTTCATGATACAGTGTTGCCATTCCACCATAGCCCCATGGTCGCTGGTATAGACTAATGGGATCCAAACTATCAACTGATTTTGATGCTACTAGGTATTCTGCATTTAGTTTGTTTAGTTGATCAGATTCAAATTCGAATAACCAATGTTCTTGTAAGCAGAATATATGTTGTTTCATTAGCAAGTTCTGAACATATAGATAATTGGCTCTTATATTCTTGGTGTTAATTGATGCGATCAGCAGGCATTTACCTTTTCCTGCTTCATTCGCTATCTCCATCTGTTCTTGAGATGACCTGGGCCTAAAAATAACACCAAATACTTTGCTGGGTGTCTGCGTTATCATCTGGTCTGCTTCAAGGAACTCCGTCTATAGTCTCAATATTTACCTGTGGCTCACGTGGTGCTGGCATGCTCAACTTAAGCCCTTGCTGTTCTGGTTTGTGCTGATGGTTACACACATTCTCAGTGTTTGTCTGCTGATCAACTGGTAATAAATTGAGCTCAGACTGTTCTATGTTCTGCTAATAATTACTCGCTATTGATTCATAGCTTGGTGGCTTTGGTGCCTGTTGTTTTGAAAGCGATTGAACTCTGCATTCATATGGTAGTATACTGGCCATTGTCTGGGTTACATGGTTTGGTTGATGTGGTACTGTGATTGTTTGATCACTATTTTCTATACACGTGTTAAATCTCTGCTGATTCTGTACAGCAAGGCCTGTTCTGTTGGGCAGTACAGGAGGTGTACCATTTGTTACAACTGGAGATAAACTGCTATGTGCTGCTTGAGACTCTGAGGATTGGGCCTGCAGAGCTCCTTTCTACCGAGAACTGTACCAATATGGAACAACCTGGCATCTGTTGTAACGTTGGAGGCCCGTACAGTGCCTATTGTCGATCTCAGTTCTTACACTACATCATTGGTTGCGCAGTGTGCGAATAATGGTTGTATTTTGATTGCTCTGGTTTTATTTCTACTTTTTACCCCTTTTTGTTTTTTGCTTTTTTGTGCAATAGGGTGTATAGTTTGTAGATTCCGTGGTATTGACATATGTACAATTTACTTCTAGTAACATTTTGTTTCTTTCGTCTCTCTGTTGGCGGAGATCTTGCTGCTCCTGTCTCTGCATTGAGGTCAGGTCCGGTACTACAAATATCTGTGTTTTTGCATCGCTTCCTTCCTTGCCATTTTTTAATATCGAGAGGCGCTGTTTTATACTTGGCAGTTGGATTCGGATTAGCCTTCCTTTGGTGCCCTCGGGTTTGTATGGGTCAATCCTGCGGACGTCCACAATTTCAGTTACTGAAGTATACAGTGTACCAGCATAGATTGTATTGATGGTTTTCGTATCAGCACTTCTCTTGGCAGTGGCTGTAGTTTCCTGATTTTCCGGTATATTGAAGAACATCACATTATCCTCCATGCTGTTCTGGTGTTCAACTTCTTGATATAAACGGGTCAGTGTTGGTAAGCTTTCCAAGGGTCGGCGCTTTTCATCTCGAGCTCACCAACTGGTGCTTCACACTTAACACACTCTGGTTTTCTTCCAATCTATCCTGTCTTTCATTAATAAAATGAAGTTGTTTGATTAGCTGTTTGGCTTCACATTTGCAAAATTATCAGAACCAGTTTATTTGGTCATTCCTTTCCCTAATTAATACCCCATATAGGGAGTCAGAAATATTTTGGCTCTCCTTATGGAACCAATATTTACAAATATCGTATTCCACCCCTCTATCCTGGTCCTTGACCTGCTGGTCGCAATCAGTACATACATGGTGCCGTTAGGGATGACTTAATGATGTGCTTGCAGTGCTGCTAGGGGAAACTGAGTTATGGTTGCCGGCAGCAACTTGTTTGTCAGAAGGTCTCAGTGTTGATCCTTTTTAGGCATGCTTATAGTAGTTTGTTAACTGTATTTAAGAACAATTCAGAGCATCAACATATGCAGTAACATCTTTGAGCACAGTTTCCCCATGAAAGAAAAGAAATTATTCAAGCACAACCCTACCAAACCATGGCTGACAAGAGGATTGATATCTGCCTGTCATAAAAAACAGCAACTTTATTTGACATTTATAAAATGTCAAACAAAGTATAATGAAACAAAGTATTAAAAATATAGAAATAAGTTGGACCAAATAATAAAAACATCAAAAAATAACTATTATCAGAATAAATTTGAGCAATCCATAAATGATATAAATGAAACATGGAAAATCATAAAATCACTTTTGAATAAAAACAATAGAAAAGCACAACAGACCCAGTTTCTCTACAATAATAAGGTAATCACGGATAACAATGAAATTGCAAACAGTTTCAATCAATATTTTGTTAACATGGGTCCAGATCTCCCAAAGAAAATCATATCTACATCAGGAATTAAATACAGTGATTACCTCATAGATACTTCCGCTTATCAAACCGCTTAATTTTTTGCTTATCCTATTAACAATGAAGAAATATTCACTATACTTAATTCACTTAATCCTGCGAAAAGGGCCGGCGTAGATGGGTTTAAATGGAGCATATTTAAACACTGCATATTTGATTTACTAACGCCACTCAACCATATCTGCAATCAATCACTAGTACAAGGCATATTTCCATCAAAACTAAAATCTGCACGTGTCACTCCAATATATAAAGCAAAAGACTCGGCCAACTTCACAAATTACAGGCCTGTCTCAATACTTCCACTTTTCTCTAAATTAATGGAGCGATTAATGTATAATAGATTAATCAATTATCTAGAAAAAAAGGAAATTTTATATGCTTCACAGTATGGATTCCGCCAGAAACACTCAACAATGCTCGCACTAGTTGAAATAACAGAACAAATTAATTGAATCAATTGAAAAGAAAGAACATATACTGGGCATCTTTTTTAACCTTTCCAAAAGCTTTTGATACTATCAATCACAATATATTATTAGGAAAACTTGCCTATTACGGAATCTGAGTTGCCCTGTCGGTGGGGCTTAGAATACACCTTCCGTATCCTCTGCGTGTCGTAAGAGGCGACTAAAGGAGGTAAGGGTGAGGTAACCCTGACAGAAACATTGAGTGCTGAAGACGGAGGTTCCAGGCCGCACGGCGCACTCTAATAAACCATGGATCCACACACTTAACGCTTATGATCATGTCGAAAGTCACTTACAGGACTGGCGATATGATCAGCGAACGAAAAGAAGAAGAAGAACGGAATCCGAGGATGTGCACTTGCCTGGTTTCAGAGCTATTTAACTGATAGAACATAATGCAACCTGCTCTGAAAACAGGAAATTAACCTGTGGTGTTCCTCAGGGGTCAATTCTTGGCCCTCTGCTGTTTTTACTCTATATGAATGACTTGCCCAAAATTTGCCACAATTTGTCACTAATACTGTTTGCCGATGACACCAATGCCTTTTGCTCTGCCAAAAACTTAAATATATTATACGAAAGAGTAAATAAAGAAATGGATGAAGTTATTAACTGGTTCAAAGTAAACAAGCTATCATTAAATGTTGATAAAACAAACTACATGTTATTTTCAAAGTCTAGACAATCAAGAAACAATAGTATTCCAAAAATCTATATTAATAAAAAAGAAATTGAAGAAGCTCCTTTTGCTAAATTCTTAGGAGTTTATTTAGACAAGAACCTGACCTGGGGCAAACAAATTGAGGTAGTCACAGCTAAAGTAACAAGAGTCATGGGGGTCATTCAAAGACTAAAGCCATACCTAACAGAAGCTACCATTAAAACCCTGTATTCCACATTGATCCTTCCACACCTAACATACTGATTTGATTTGATTTGATTTGATTTTTATTCTCTTGGTAAATATTACAAATTACAATATGATAACAGGGAGTCCACTGGAGGCGGTGCCTATTAGCTTGTGGACCCCTGACATAGAATAACATACACATTACACATGATTTGACATAAGTAGACATAAGGCATTATGACACTTTATTATACATAGCTACAGACAAGTAATATAGGGTTTGACATAAAAAAAGAAGAGAAAAAAAGACAAGACATTTGACAAACATGGTTCACTTGTTTTTTTTATTGTTTTTCATACTGTGAGTAACATATTTCACTCATTGGAATGGGCTATGGATGAAGGGGGCATGTGGGGGCTGGAGTTCATCCTGTTTCTACTATTATTATTATTATTATTATTATTATTATTATTATTATTATTATTATTATTATTATTATTATTATTATTATTATTATTGTCTATCACCTTCTTTCCCTAGAGGAAAGAGAGTAAATGTGACCATGTGAATCTGTGTTCGAGTCTATTTCTTAGTGTGTTTGTCATGGCTGGATTTTTTTAGAGCTCTTAGATATGATCAAGTTCAGGATCTGTGTATATCTTGAGGAGTGCTGGTCCAATTTGAGTCAGATTTTAACACAGAAGCTGCACACTCGCTGAATATTCAGAAAAAGCCACCCGACCAATGCCATCTGGACTAACACACAAAAGACCAAATTAACAAAATAGCAAAGCATGCAGAAAAAATGCATTAAAATGTTCTCAAAAACAGCAAAGGGTCAAAACATCTTCAAAACACAAAAACTTCTTAAACTCACAGACATGGGCAAGTCACAGATGATCAACTTTTCCAGAGCCTTTCATCACAAAATCCTACCTAAATCTATAATCCACAGCTTTGCAAACAACATCGAAATCCACACATATAACACTAGGAACACACATGATCTCCACATTAGATACACACGAACAGACACAGGGAAACGTAACATTTCAGTTGGTGTCGTCAAAGAGTGGAATAGTATAGATAAACACACACGCGAAAAAATACTAACACTAAAATCATACAAAGACATAATTAAATCTAGCATACTCAATACTTACTAGATCTGGAAAACACAATGCCAAGATAACTAAGATCACACACTCCTGTATCATTGCCATAGCTACTATCATAACAACCACCCACTACTACTACTACTACTACTACTACTACTACTACTACTACTACTACTACTACTACTACTCCACCATAATGCATTATTACAGCTATCGTGACTACTGCTTCCTTCAATCTGACGCACCTCAACAAGTGCTACTACTAAATAGCTGTGGTAATTAGCATGTATGACAACCATCCCCTTCCTCCCCCCCCCCTCCAAATATAAATCTCTACTCTCAATAACTAAAAGGAAAAACATAGATGTATTGTATCGTTTGTTCTTTTTTCTATGTCTACTTAGCTCAATACTGTATCTGTACATTCACAAGTATGTCTCACATTCTATGCTAAGCTGTGTGTATAATTGTATATGTATGTTTAATATTAGGTGTCTGCCACCACTATAGGCAATGCCTTCGGCGGACAACCTGTAATGAAAGTATGTAAATTGGTATCCAAGAAGCAAATAAATAATATTGAATCTTGAATCTTGACAATACTGCGTATAGTGTTAGATGTGTTATCATATTTACATTGGGTTTCTGGAGTACGTACTGTTATCATTTGGTGCTGTGGTCATTCAAGCTTGCTATGGGCTATTTTTGATGAATACTATGGTACTTGGTTTGCACCGGAAATACTACTCAGTTAGTCAGGTGGCTGTACAGGCTGTGATACTTTGTTGGACTGGTAAAGTGTTCTTTGTATGAATGGTAGGGGTATCTCATCATGCTATCTGGATTGGTACTTAGTGGACAGATGTACGTTATGATGCATAACACAGTTCACATTAGACTAGTATACACAATGCCTGCAGTTTGTCAGTGTGCTTCATTATAATACAGTAGTCACAATTGATATGATTGGTAGGTTTCGGCTGAGATTCCCCCCCCCCCCCCCACCCCACCCCACCAGATTGCTTGTGACTAGTAAGAATCCATCGTTACCAGATCACACCATTGCCGTAACCAGACCGTTGTGAGCAATTGGTCTGGTAGGATGCTATCTTTGTAAAGGCTGAACTTTAAGGAGTAGCACAGTTTATGGATCGATGGCTTCTACCTCTTGTGACTTTGGAATTGAAGGATGGCGTCAGTCTGTTTACTGCTTCATTAAGTTTCACTATCTCATTGTTGGCCAGGTCTATATACTTCTTTAATGTCTTGTCTTGGTGTGTGAAGGATTTCGGACAGGTATGACCACTGTATTTGTTCCACTCGGTTTTTAATGGATCTGTAGACAATTTTAATCTTGTGGAGTGTGAAAGCCAGCCATGTTTGGAGAAAGAAAACTTCATGTTGTTGTATAAGGCTCTAGTTTGACCACACCTCGAATATGAAGACTCAGTATAGCAACCACACATGAAGAAGCATATAAACGCAATAGAGTGCATTCAGCGCAGAGAAACTATGCTGGTACCCTCTCTAAAAGACCTCTCATATAGTGATCGTCTATGGGTATTGAGGCTACCAACAAGGGTGTACAGATCAACACGGGGGTGGGGTGACATGGTCGACACCTTTAAGATGCTAACAGGGCTCTATGACCCTGAGATTCCCTCCCTGTTCCACACGCAAGAGGACTCAGCAACTCATGGTCACCACCTTAAGGTGTATCAGAAGAGAGGAAAGACATACCTCAGGAAGAATTTCTTCTCATTAAGAGTATGCAAGCTATGGAACAGTTTATCAGACTTCGTGATTTCAGCAACTATAGTTAAGACATTTGAGAAATGGCTTGACAGAATATGGCAAAACCAAGAGGCACTTTACGACTACACACAACCAATAATAGGAAGTGATGGATCAGCAATTGTCACAATAGAAGAGGACTAGATAAACACAACTGCTAGATTACATGCACAATATAGCCACCTCACTAATGACTAACAGTACTCGATAAGCAACTAACTAATTAGAACATTTGAGTTGTCAAGTGGACAGACTCTGGTGTAGGCAGCATACCACGGCTGACGCCATAGCCTGCTAGGCTATCCTCACTGTATTCAACATACCGTGACTGACAGTAGGATATCTATCACCTGACACAACATATCTGAAGAACAAAAGATTTAAAAACAGACAATTATTAGTATTTTTTCTTGTCAGGGAATTGAATAAATGCTATATGTTCTTTTTATTTTTTAGATAAATTTTATCTGTAAATAGCATCCGCCAATCGGAAGCCTTTAGCAATTTGTAATGGAACAGCGCTGCGCTTAGAGGTTTAACTACCTGTGCTCAGTGTATTACCCAGGTTACCTAGATGTTTACGAGGCTCACACCTTCTTCTTCTTCTTCCAAAATAATGAGAAGGCCTCTTAAGAGAGGGTAAATTACTCATCGGTGTATATGTTCATGCAGTGGCAGGTGGCCGTTTTAAGTTAAAACTGTGCAGTGCTTACGCAAAGACAATGATCAGCTGGCAATTTGTCCAACACAATCTTAAAGCTGTCAAGTGTGTCAGCTGTGGCTGTTTCTGGTGCCAGCAAATTCTACTGGTTTATTGTTCTCAGGAAAAATGAGTACTTATAGCAGTCCTTGATGGATTTGAGCTGCCTTAGTTTGTGGGCTCCTCTGGTGCGCCAGTCACCAGTGTGCAGATAGTAGTCAGCTGGTATGTCAATCAGGATGTTGACTGTTTTGTACATCATTGTGAGATGACTTTTCCTTCTGCGATGTTGGAGTAACTCCCACTTTAGGTTAGTAAGCATCTTGGTAATACAGCCCGGTGTGTTGTCATAGGTGTTATTCACGAATCATACTGCTCTCCATTGGACCTATTCAAGGGCTGTTATATGGTTCTTGTTGTGGGATCCCAAACAGAGGAGGCATATATTAGTGATGGTCTCACAGTGGCTTGGTAGGCAGCTATTTTTATGTTGGGCTTGCAACCTCATAGATTCCGCTTGATGAATCCAAGCGATCTGCTAGCTTTGCCTGTGATGTTATCTATGTGCTCATTCCAGCTTAAGTCCTGCATGATCGTGCCACCTAGGTGCTTGCTGGTTGCCTCTTTTTGGAGTATGTGTCCATGTAACTGGTAATTAAAGGTGTTTTCTTTACGATGGTTCATTATATGCAGGACAGTACATTTGTCAGGGTTGAATCCCATTTGCCAGTCTGTCTCCCATTGCTCTAGAGCTGAAAGGTCTTGGTGTAGCTTAACTGATTCTGCTGTGTTTGTGATGCTCCTAAAAAGTAATGAATCGTCTGTGAATAACTGAACATGCGACCGTGTTATGTCAGGCATGTCATTTATAAATGTGAGGAAAAGGAGTGGACCAAGTATTGTTCCCTGTGGGACTCCGGAGATGACATTGGCGGTACTGGATTGCGTGTTCTCTAGAAGGACAAATGCGTTCTATCTGTTAGGAAGTCTTGAATCCCTTTCCATGTATTTCCTCTTCACCATAGTAGTCCAGTTTATGCATCAGCCGTTTATGAGGCACTTTGTTGAATGCCTTTGAAAAGTCTAACAAAATGGAATCAACTTGTTGTCCTTTTGCTATCTGGTTGGTGGTAATTATGAGCTGGGTCTCACGGGATCGCTTTAAATGGTCGGCTAAGATCTTGTGTTTATCAAAGTGGTCCATGATGTTACTATGGATGATGTGCTCAAGTAGATTGATGATGATTGAAGTTAGAGATACTGGTCTATAGTTTGATGCCTGGTGTCCGTCTCCCTTCTTAAAGACTGGCACAATGTTGGCTTTTCTCCAGTCATCTGGGATCGTACCACTGTCTATGGAGTACTGGAATATTTCGGTTAACGCAGGAGCAAATATTTAAGGAGTGTAGCTGGGATGGTGTCTGGCCCTGTAGCTTTGTGGGGTTTAACTCCAGTCAGAAGTTTGTGGACACCCTTGAGACTCACAGTTATTGCTGGCATAGTTGTGTGTGGACTAGGGCCTTTTGTTGGTATGTTTGTTTCGGTCATCTTGAGTATAAGCAGGATGGAACTGGTTCTTCAACATCTCTGCTTTGGTGGTGGAATCACTATATGTGAAGCCGTCTTGATGTTTGAATGGCGCCACTCCACTTGAGTCTTGTTTTTCACTCTTTAGGTAGGACCATCACTTTTTTAAATCCTGCCTGATGTCACTACAGATGACGTCATTGATATAGGAGTCATGCAACTTTCTTGTTTCTCGCTGCACTGTCACATTATGCATTTTGTATTTCCCCCAGTGCTGATGGTGTTTGGAAGTTTGGCTTTTGCATGAGCCCTTGACTTCCTTCCTGCATATGAGGTGCATGATGTTGCGATTTAACAAAGGATTGGAGTGACGGTTTGCTGCTGTTTTTGTGGGGATCTGGGCGAGATGTCCACTAGGATTTTTTTGCCTAGTATTAGTACAGATACAGATGAAGACATCGTACGCATGCATTGCATTAACCGGTGTTCCTAAAGCTGGAGGAATATACTAAACCAAGAAGA
This sequence comes from Chaetoderma sp. LZ-2023a, assembly GCA_034401795.1. Lineage (NCBI taxonomy): Eukaryota > Metazoa > Mollusca > Caudofoveata > Chaetodermatida > Chaetodermatidae > Chaetoderma > Chaetoderma sp. LZ-2023a. The sequence continues at coordinate 22,005,621 of CM067362.1, read as the reverse complement.
AGCAGAATAAGAGAAAACCATATGCACTTTTAGCGTGAAGTCGTACCCTCTCCTATTTATATATAATAGTAAAGGGTTGCATCAGTCGCGATCGATGTTTTGATGCTACTATAATTCCTCTGGACTGCCATAAAACCATGGGAGTATATTTATACAAATTGATGTGCATTCATAGGAAATTAAGGGAGTATTGAATACTTTATAAATGTCACATTTTGTTGCGTATATTAGTTTGATGAGGAATGTCATCGTATACACCTAAATGCGTTCGTATATTATGAAATTCTTGGTGTGATTTTGTCCAAATGCTATACAGCGTCGGATAGATATATGTATCCGCTTTAAGTGCAGCATATTATTTAGCAAATAAACTCCCATGGTTTTATGTCCATGCAGAGGAATCGTAGTGGCATCAAAACGTCAATCGCAACTGTTGCAAACCTTTAATCTTATATATAATTAGGAGAGGGTAAAAGTGCCTATGTTCTCATTATCCAGACTGTATCTAATCTACGAAAAGCATTTGAAAATGTAGAGAAAACAGTCGTTCAAGGCAAACTAATTTACTTTTATAACTTACAATATAACATTACATTTGTACGTGGCAGTTACCAGCCACGGTTTTACTACGACAGGCGGGATTTACAGTGCAAGAAGAAAAAGGAGAAAATGTATTCTATTTAAATCGCATGATTGCATTTACTATTCTAAAAACATTTATATTTTATAACGTTTATTATTGGAATACTATATAGTTTATCATTGTTTGAGTTCCTTTCATTTCAAATCTTGCCATGCTCAACAAAATTTCAAATGATCCAGTTTTCGTTAAATCAAATTGCTCAATGTGTGGTCCAACTACCGGCCGCCATTAAAGTGGTGGCAAATTTACTACCAGGCCTCTAATGGGGAACTCAGCGGTGATATGGTTAATGAATAGCTACATTTCCTTAAGTGTTAAAAGTGTATGGATTTCTAGGATTCATTACCTATGTATATGTAGCTGCAACAATGGATACAGTTTACCTGCTCCCAAAAATATTTCAATATTAATATTTCTACATAATAAGACTAGACTAATTGTAAAATTTATTGAATTTTCAGTTTTATTATTTTCTTAGCTTCATTTTGCTGTGCTTAGCAAAAACATAGTAAACCCTAACCGTCACCGTGAAAGATAATTCAAGCTACATTTACCTACCTCAGTACCTGAGTTGCTAGGGGCATGTGATTGGGTTATTATTTTGTTGGGTCTCAAGACATAATAGCAACTGCTGTTGCATAAATTATGTGTATGTAGTAAGTCAAATAATACATTTTAATCCTTGCATTATTAAAACAATCTTTATCTACCTTCCAAAGCAAACATACAGGTTAACTGTTATATATTTTGTAAATAATTTGTCTGGAATTCATCTTTCCAGTGTATCCATCTATCAATCTGATGTCATATGACATCATTATAGGCTAAGTGGTGTGTAGGATGGCACCATAATAATTATGTTATAAATGATTCTATTTGACCCATCTTTAACTCTTAATAGTCCGACACGTTGTACGAATTGTATGTCTACTATTTACTAAACATGGAGTTGAATATTTTGAAACTAATTTGACTGAACAACAGCGTCCAGTCAAATTAGTTCCAAAATATTCAATAGCCTACCTGTATAGGTTTCTGGAAATTGATAGTCAGGGATCGATCGATCCCAACATGAGTGAGGTGTGGGTGGAGCTTAGCTAGAGATGGGCAGGGCATAGCTAAAAATGTAAAGGTCCATTGCTTCTTAAAGCAACAAGAACATCCAGCAAATAACTTTCAAAATGTTCAATAGAATCTTTCTTAGCAGCATAAAAATTTTCATTTCTAGTCATTTATCATTGAAAGTGTTGAGAAGTGTAGGAGGGACGAAGCACTTAGGGCTTGACAGGGCTTAAGCCCTTCTTCAAAGGGCTTGCAAATGTGCTTAAGCCCTTTAGTCCAAAAATGGCTTTGGGCTGTGCTTGTGCCTTGAAAGTAAGATATTTTTCAAGGAAATAATTCGCCATTTAATGGTAAAATATGGTCAGAAAACGCCGATATATGCAGACCAAGAGAAGACAATTTTTGAGAATTACAACTAGAATCGATCCAGTCATTCCAGTAGTAAAATTTAAGAATTAGCATTAAATTTGTCTACAAATGGACATTTCCCAAGTCCACTGCAGAGGCCATTTCAGTAGGCTTTACCGGTAAAGGGTTAAACCTTACAGACCAGTATGAGAAATATGTTATGATGTATGGAATATTTTGGAGGAGAAAGATGACACCTTCAAGCCGGTCTCCTCCGTAAGTACCAACTTTGTTGGGAAACTAAGTCATCAAGGATTGCGAGCTGACATCCGCATACAGAGGCAACTCTGATTATGTCTACCCTTCTTCAAACAAGAAACTGTGCTCGACATCCTCGGACGACGCAATCTTCCCTGGAGCTTACTATAGCTACGTGGAATGTACGTGGTCTGAGTGCAACATCAAAGAGGCAAATCTTAGGTGCAGACTGTGAACACTATAACATCGATATTGCATGCATTCAAGAGACTAAAGTAGCTAAACACTCAGAGCAGCAACTACAGACAGACCATAAGCTAGTGCTCATGGAGTAAAAACAGGCCACATACCGGGGCTTAGGCTTCGTAATCGGACCAAGGGTCTTGGATCATGTCATTAGTTTTGGATACGTCAGTGATCTCGTTGCATTCATCGACCTGGCTATACCTACGCAAAAACACACCACCACTAAGTGTTGAATTGTCAGCGTATACGGCCCAACTGCCGAAAAGGCCAAGGAGAATCCAGCAATATTAGATTCCTTCTTTGCGGAACTGAGCTCCGCCATTACAATCCCATCTAGATGGCAACTGTTCATGTGTGGAGATTTCAACTCCCAGCTGGGTAAACTCGGAAGTGCGGACAAAAGTTCATCACTTGGATTCGTCGATCAAAGATGCCCTTGATAAAGAGGCTACATTTATACAATGCAACCTGCATATCCTCTGACTGTAACTGCTGGGCCGCTCCAAAGGCAGCTCTAGACAAACTCAATGCCTGCCACCCCAAACACCTACGCACCATCACTGGACACCGATGGCCAGACAGCATAATTTCCAACGATGCACTATACAAGATGTGTAATATATCACCGCTGTCTGTAAAAGTCGCCCGGCAAAGATGTTTGGCCATGTGCTAAGGATGCCAGAAGAGACACCAGCACAGAGAGCCTTGGATTCTCCTTTGATCAATACTCACCATTCTGTTACTTCTGATATACAGCTGGCCTTGACAGCGGCTCTAGGATTATAGACTTAGAAAGCTTTACCGACTCCTGGGAACCGGGTACTCGGCTCCCAACTGTCGAGTACCCGTTTACCATAGAGCTCATTCTTGTTTGCATAGCAACAAGAGCAATACATGCTTTTTGCATTAAGGATTTTAGTGTTTTAAAATAATCTAAGTCTTTAATCAGTGATAGTTTGTGTGTTCTGAAAGGATTAACTAAGGACTATGGAGAATACCGCCCAAGACAACCAGGTTGTATTGTTCTTTATTATCCATAGTTAAAAGACTTAGGTCTCTAAATTTCGTTGTGTCGCATGTTCCAATTTCTGACCCCATAGAATCTGCGGGTGACGTCACACCCGGTCGCTCGGATGTTTATTAATTCGCGCATCTTATTCTGGGTGCTGCGTACTAAAAATGGTACCGGAAACTTTAGAATGATCAAGTTTACGTGCGATCACGATCGGTTTGCAATGATCGGTGGTTTCAAAATTCTTGAGTAGATGTGTGGTCTGCGGTTTTACCGTGTGAGACAGCAGTTTGTTATACATTTTGTTGTTTTCTTCACATATCGTGCTGCTTTCGTTAGGAGTATAATTTATATTGATTAGTAAATATACCCTGAATGCTATGCGATATGATTCCTGGAGCCGTTACACATCCTGGAGGATCTATTATGGGTGTGTTGTGCCCGCCGCGTACTTGTCGTCATAATCAATGCGATCGTTGTTGTAACGTGGCGGGGTGGGGTGCGGGGAGGTTACGGTTAATTTATGAGTCAAAATATTTGAAAATTAATTGTCTGCCTTCCATCCGTGTCTCGTTCCGCTTGTTTATTGTAGGTTTGTGCTTATTTTATAGGCCAAGCCAGCCCCGCCATCATGTGACGACTGCCATAAGTTTGTCCGTGTAATGTTCAAGGACCATGTCTGTTTTAGGTGTGCCCTGTGTAATATAGATCATAGGTGTAATGTTTGTGCAGTGTGGTCCGTCGAAACGATGGTTAAGTTCCTTGCCCAGAAGGACTTGGCTGGGTCTGACGCGGGGTCAGGCGGTCCGAGAGGAAATCGTGGAGCGCCCGGTTCGGCCGGTGGGGGTGCTCCACGTCCCCAGCTGGAGGTGGCGGAGATGGCACCGCCGGCGTGGTTTGGTCCGGCTATGCAGGGTTTTCTGCATAGCGTTCTGCCCACGCTGGTGTCGTCCCTGCTACCAAAGGTTGGGGGGCAGTTTCTCCCCATGCCTGGTACGGATCCTGTCCTTGGACAGGATTCTGGACTGGTTACTGAGGGGGCCGTCTCGTACGGCCCCCTGGCGGTCCCGTCTGGCTTTGGCCAGACGGGTTCTGTCTCTCTGCGGCCACCTCCGGGTGGTCCAGTAG
>CM067362.1:21936802-22000424 GCA_034401795.1 Chaetoderma sp. LZ-2023a | reverse complement strand
GATGATCACGGGCAAGGTGATATTGATACGGTCGGACAATTCGACAGTAGTATCATATATAAATCGCCAAGGAGGGACCAGGTCGCCCACCCCTGTGCACCAGGGTGTGGCACTTGATTCAATGGTGCAGGAATTACTCGGTTGTTTTGAAAGCAGCTCATATTCCTGGCCGATTGAACATTCTGGCGGATGCTTTGTCTCGCAGACAGAGAATCTTGCCAACAGAATGGTCCCTCAACCCTCCAGTTCTACGACGGATCTTCGAGCATTGGGGCAAACCCAACGTGGACTTGTTCGCCACAAAGGAAAATGCTCAAATCATGACATATGTCTCGCCGATTCCAGATCCAAATGCCGTCGATACAGACGCTCTGGCGATAAGCTGGAGAGGGATGCACGCGTACGCGTACCCCACCCACCATTCTTCTACCGAAGGTATTGGTGAAGGTCAGGGAGGAGCCGTGTCTGGTCCCTGCTAATAGCGCCGTATTGGCCGAGCAGGGCGTGGTTCACGGATCTTCTAGATCTGCTGGTGGAAAATCCTGTGCAGTTGCCCGAGATTCCGAACATAATCTCCCAGGCCAAGGGATGCTTCCTACACGAGCGTCCGAAATGTTCAAATTGACTGCGTGGATGTTGTCAAACAACGTTCCACGTCGGAAGGCTTTTCTCGACAGGCTGCTGATTTCATCGCGGCTGCGAGAAGGAGGTCAACCTTCAAGTCATATAACAACCAGGTTAACAGATTTGCAGACTGGTGTGAAGAAAAGGGTATTGATACCTTTCAATCCACTATTCAGCAAATAGCAGACTTTCTCTGTGAGCTGTTCTTTACAGGACTAGCTCCCGTCACAATTGCTGGATACAAGTCAGCTTTGGCATCAGTTATCCCTTGTCTAGCCAACAGGGATAGTCCAGAGGTGGCCCAGTTAAGCGTGATGTTGAAGGGAATGAGCATTCTCCTTCGATCAATACTCACCATTCTGTTACTTCTGATATACAGCTGGCCTTGACAGCGGCTCTAGGATTATAGACTTAGAAAGCTTTACCGACTCCTGGGAACCGGGTACTCGGCTCCCAACTGTCGAGTACCCGTTTACCATAGAGCTCATTCTTGTTTGCATAGCAACAAGAGCAATACATGCTTTTTGCATTAAGGATTTTAGTGTTTTAAAATAATCTAAGTCTTTAATCAGTGATAGTTTGTGTGTTCTGAAAGGATTAACTAAGGACTATGGAGAATACCGCCCAAGACAACCAGGTTGTATTGTTCTTTATTATCCATAGTTAAAAGACTTAGGTCTCTAAATTTCGTTGTGTCGCATGTTCCAATTTCTGACCCCATAGAATCTGCGGGTGACGTCACACCCGGTCGCTCGGATGTTTATTAATTCGCGCATCTTATTCTGGGTGCTGCGTACTAAAAATGGTACCGGAAACTTTAGAATGATCAAGTTTACGTGCGATCACGATCGGTTTGCAATGATCGGTGGTTTCAAAATTCTTGAGTAGATGTGTGGTCTGCGGTTTTACCGTGTGAGACAGCAGTTTGTTATACATTTTGTTGTTTTCTTCACATATCGTGCTGCGTTCGTTAGGAGTATAATTTATATTGATTAGTAAATATACCCTGAATGCTATGCGATATGATTCCTGGAGCCGTTACACATCCTGGAGGATCTATTATGGGTGTGTTGTGCCCGCCGCGTACTTGTCGTCATAATCAATGCGATCGTTGTTGTAACGTGGCGGGGTGGGGTGCGGGGAGGTTACGGTTAATTTATGAGTCAAAATATTTGAAAATTAATTGTCTGCCTTCCATCCGTGTCTCGTTCCGCTTGTTTATTGTAGGTTTGTGCTTATTTTATAGGCCAAGCCAGCCCCGCCATCATGTGACGACTGCCATAAGTTTGTCCGTGTAATGTTCAAGGACCATGTCTGTTTTAGGTGTGCCCTGTGTAATATAGATCATAGGTGTAATGTTTGTGCAGTGTGGTCCGTCGAAACGATGGTTAAGTTCCTTGCCCAGAAGGACTTGGCTGGGTCTGACGCGGGGTCAGGCGGTCCGAGAGGAAATCGTGGAGCGCCCGGTTCGGCCGGTGGGGGTGCTCCACGTCCCCAGCTGGAGGTGGCGGAGATGGCACCGCCGGCGTGGTTTGGTCCGGCTATGCAGGGTTTTCTGCATAGCGTTCTGCCCACGCTGGTGTCGTCCCTGCTACCAAAGGTTGGGGGGCAGTTTCTCCCCATGCCTGGTACGGATCCTGTCCTTGGACAGGATTCTGGACTGGTTACTGAGGGGGCCGTCTCGTACGGCCCCCTGGCGGTCCCGTCTGGCTTTGGCCAGACGGGTTCTGTCTCTCTGCGGCCACCTCCGGGTGGTCCAGTAGCGGTGGCCGGTCCGTCAGGTGTGGGAGCCGTCCGCCAGGACGGCTCCACGGTTGACTCGTCTAGTGACGGCTCTTCGGAGTCTGAAGACGAGGAGGCCGAGGAGGAGAGGTTGCTGCGGCCCGTGAAGCCGCAGGTGGAGAATATGGAGGTTGATTCCGTCCTGGACGGAACCGGCCTCCATTTGTCTGGTTTGGCGCAAGCCAGGTCAGCGGCTCCACCTGCGGCTGAGGCCAATCCGTTACCTTGCACTGGTTCCGCGCGGCTTGGTTTGTCACCAGCCGTCAGGGGAACGGGTGTGCCGGGCCAGGCGGGGTACTCACCTATCTCGCCTGGTCCGGCAGCCGGACGTGGGGTGCCATTGGCGCCCGTGTCCGGCTATGGTTCCGCGACTGTTACGGGTCCGTACGGTTTTCCGTGCGGACCTACCCCATGGACTGGAGTGTTTCATGGGGTGGTGGCGGAACCATGTGGTAGCGGAGTGCCTGGCGTGTCAGCCGTGGCTCCTTGCCGGGAGGCCGTGGCTGGCAGACCCGTGAGCACGTCAACGGGTGACGTGTTTGCGGGGGTATCTTCTTCGGAGGTGGATTGGTCTGATGCTCTGGCGTGGCTAGCCAGAGTGGACCCGTCTGTGGTTTCGGCCACGGCCGATGAAGATGCGCCCCGTCCGTCGGTTGCGTCGATTAGGACGGGGATTTTGCCCGCGGCCCGGATCCAGTCAGTGGGACTGGATCCACTGTTCATTGATTTGTTGGATGCTATTTATAGCAAACAACTAATGACCAAGGGTCAGCTCCCTGCGGCCTCCAGGGAGGTGCGGGCAAGATGTCGTATTCCGCGGAGTGAATACGACAGGTATGGTGTAGTCCCGTCGGTCACGGAGGATGACCGATGGGTACTGGGCGTCCAGAGTGCCGGGTCGGGTGGTCCCGGTCCGGCACTAGTGGATAAGTCCCAGGTACACCAGGAAGAAGTCCTGGCCCTATGCGATGAGGGTGTGAGGGCAGCGATGAGCGCTGTCAATCACTCTTATCGTCTACTTCAGTCGGTGTGGGCTGAAGCGGGGACAGGCCACCCTGTGCCACCTGTGGCGCTATCGTGTGTTAATGACGGCTTGGTGCTGTCAATGGACGCATTGGCAAGGGTGCAAGCGCGAGTGACGAAGTCCAGGAGGCAAATGGTCATTGACCATATGCGTCCGGCTACGGCAGTCAGGGAACGTCTTCTTGGGACGCCCCTGACAGGGCCTAGCATCTTTGGTGGCCAAGCGCGGGCCATCTTAGAGGACACCGCCAGTATTGCGCAGAATCGGTTAGCGGTAAATCTACAGCTAGAGCTAGTGCGGCAAGCGCACGCACTAGGGGCTGTGAGTAAACCGCTAACGGGACAGCCTTCAAAGAAACAGAAGAAGCATAAGAGCAAGGCGAATGCCAGGCCTGTTGCGACTTCTGTTTCGGCTGGGTTCTCGGAGCCGCCGCCGGCGAAGAAACCCAGGAAGGTTGTAGAGGCGCCTACCCTCCCCAATGTTGCTCCTGACCGCCCTAGAGGTGGGAAGGGGAAGGGTAAGGGTAAGGCCTCAAAGGGCGGACAGAAGGGGCCGAAGCGTACCTGAGGGTACGCAAGCTGCCTTCATATCCGCCTGGACCGCACCTGTACGACAGGAACAGCGGTGCCAGTTATACCCGTCGTGCCTAGAGCGAAATGGTTCTCACTCTCTCTCGTTAAGAAAGAGGGGGTGGGGGGGGGGCCGGACTGCGAGCCGGACAACCCCGTTAGACGTCGAGGCGTCTATGGTGGGTGGAAGGCTCATGCGTTTCGTCGAGGTCTGGCGAGGTGTGACGTCAGACAGTCTGGTCCTGGGATGGTTATCCCAGGGTTACATGCCGGAGTGGTGGGACTTTCCGCCACAAAATCTGTCTTTGGCACCTGTCTGGACACCCGTACCAAGGGAGCCAGACAAGTTAGAAGCCGTTCAAAAGGAAGTGTCAGGTTTGCTTCTGAAGGGAGCAATAAAACCAGCAAACCGGAACACTCCAGGCTTCTATTCAAACATGTTCCTTGTCCCCAAGAGCACAGGGGGATGGAGACCCATACTCAATCTCAGGCCATTAAATTGGTTTATCCATATGCCTCGGTTCCAGATGGAAACGCCGAGGTCGGTAATGGCGGGATTGAGGAAAGGAATGTGGTGTGTATCGATCGATCTGAAAGATGCATATTTCCACATTCCGATGAATCGGAGTTGGCACAGGTTTCTGAGATTTGCGTTTCAGAATCAAGTATGGGAGTTTACAGTTCTCCCGTTTGGCCTGTCGACAGCTCCGAGGGTTTTCACAAGAGTGGTCCTTGCGGTGACAGCGTTTCTCAGAAAAGAGAACGTGGCGCTACACACCTACATAGACGACTGGCTGCTCAAGGCAGACTCGGCAGCCAGGTTGAACGTGGATACTGCTCTGACTCTGAAGTTACTTTCAGATCTAGGCTGGATAGTCAACGAGGAGAAATCCGAGTTGACGCCCACTCAACATTTCGTTTATTTGGGGATGCGATTCGACCTCGAGGAGGGCAGGGTTTACCCATCAGAGCCCAGAGTGGTGTCTCTGTTAGCCATCCTCAGGAGTTTTCGAGTGGGAAACCACATTCAGGCGAGGCGGTTCCTTCAGATGCTGGGCATGATGGTCTCCATGGAGCAGGTTATCCCGTACGCTGCTCTAATGCGAAGACCTATCCAGTTGTATCTGATGTCTCTGTGGAAACAGAGAACAGAACCCCTGTCAAAACTGGTGCCAGTTTTGGAGCCGATAATATCGCATCTTCTATGGTGGAAACAGCGTCAGAATCTCCTAATATGGGTTTCGCTGCACCTACCCCACCCCCAGCTGTCCGTTTACACGGATGCATCGCTGGAGGGGTGGGGTGCCTGCCTGGGAGAACACCAGGTCTCGGGCACATGGACTCTCTCGGAGAGTCAGCTGCATATCAATCTGTTGGAAATGATGGCAGTGGAACTGGCGTTGGAAGAGTTCCTTCCGATGATCACGGGCAAGGTGATATTGATACGGTCGGACAATTCGACAGTAGTATCATATATAAATCGCCAAGGAGGGACCAGGTCGCCCACCCTGTGCACCAGGGTGTGGCACTTGATTCAATGGTGCAGGAATTACTCGGTTGTTTTGAAAGCAGCTCATATTCCTGGCCGATTGAACATTCTGGCGGATGCTTTGTCTCGCAGACAGAGAATCTTGCCAACAGAATGGTCCCTCAACCCTCCAGTTCTACGACGGATCTTCGAGCATTGGGGCAAACCCAACGTGGACTTGTTCGCCACAAAGGAAAATGCTCAAATCATGACATATGTCTCGCCGATTCCAGATCCAAATGCCGTCGATACAGACGCTCTGGCGATAAGCTGGAGAGGGATGCACGCGTACGCGTACCCACCCACCATTCTTCTACCGAAGGTATTGGTGAAGGTCAGGGAGGAGCCGTGTCTGGTCCTGCTAATAGCGCCGTATTGGCCGAGCAGGGCGTGGTTCACGGATCTTCTAGATCTGCTGGTGGAAAATCCTGTGCAGTTGCCCGAGATTCCGAACATAATCTCCCAGGCCAAGGGATGCTTCCTACACGAGCGTCCCGAAATGTTCAAATTGACTGCGTGGATGTTGTCAAACAACGTTCCACGTCGGAAGGCTTTTCTCGACAGGCTGCTGATTTCATCGCGGCTGCGAGAAGGAGGTCAACCTTCAAGTCATATAACAACCAGGTTAACAGATTTGCAGACTGGTGTGAAGAAAAGGGTATTGATACCTTTCAATCCACTATTCAGCAAATAGCAGACTTTCTCTGTGAGCTGTTCTTTACAGGACTAGCTCCCGTCACAATTGCTGGATACAAGTCAGCTTTGGCATCAGTTATCCCTTGTCTAGCCAACAGGGATAGTCCAGAGGTGGCCCAGTTAAGCGTGATGTTGAAGGGAATGAGCATTCTCCTTCGATCAATACTCACCATTCTGTTACTTCTGATATACAGCTGGCCTTGACAGCGGCTCTAGGATTATAGACTTAGAAAGCTTTACCGACTCCTGGGAACCGGGTACTCGGCTCCCCACTGCCGAGTACCCGTTTACCATAGAGCTCATTCTTGTTTGCATAGCAACAAGAGCAATACATGCTTTTTGCATTAAGGATTTTAGTGTTTTAAAATAATCTAAGTCTTTAATCAGTGATAGTTTGTGTGTTCTGAAAGGATAACTAAGGACTATGGAGAATACCGCCCAAGACAACCAGGTTGTATTGTTCTTTATTATCCATAGTTAAAAGACTTAGGTCTCTAAATTTCGTTGTGTCGCATGTTCCGATTTCTGACCCCATAGAATCTGGGACGTGTGCTAACAACGATATATGCCAGACGATCGCCTTCTTTAAACCCCAACAGGCGATCGGCAGATATGAAAATAGGTGTTTGCTACGGTATTTCTAACACGAATATCGGCTGACGTCGTTCTCCGTAGAATCCGAGCGGGTGACGTCACACCCGGTCGCTCGGATGTTTATGTGAAGAAAAATTTTTTCATTAATTCGCGCATCTTGTTCTGGGTGCTGCGTACTAAAAATGGTACCGGAAACTTTAGAATGATCAAGTTTACGTGCGATCACGATCGGTTTGCAATGATCGGTGGTTTCAAAATTCTTGAGTAGATGTGTGGTCTGCGGTTTTACCGTGTGAGACAGCAGTTGTTATACATTTTGTTGTTTTCTTCACATATCGTGCTGCGTTCGTTAGGAGTATAATTTATATTGATTAGTAAATATACCCTGAGTGCTATGCGATATGATTCCTGGAGCCGTTACACATCCTGTAGGATCTATTATGGGTGTGTTGTGCCCGCCGCGTACTTGTCGTCATAATCAATGCGATCGTTGTTGTAACGTGGCGGGGTGGGGTGCGGGGAGGTTACGGTTAATTTATGAGTCAAAATATTTGAAAATTAATTGTCTGCCTTCCATCCGTGTCTCGTTCCGCTTGTTTATTGTAGGTTTGTGCTTATTTTATAGGCCAAGCCAGCCCCGCCATCATGTGACGACTGCCATAAGTTTGTCCGTGTAATGTTCAAGGACCATGTCTGTTTTAGGTGTGCCCTGTGTAATATAGATCATAGGTGTAATGTTTGTGCAGTGTGGTCCGTCGAAACGATGGTTAAGTTCCTTGCCCAGAAGGACTTGGCTGGGTCTGACGCGGGGTCAGGCGGTCCGAGAGGAAATCGTGGAGCGCCCGGTTCGGCCGGTGGGGGTGCTCCACGTCCCCAGCTGGAGGTGGCGGAGATGGCACCGCCGGCGTGGTTTGGTCCGGCTATGCAGGGTTTTCTGCATAGCGTTCTGCCCACGCTGGTGTCGTCCCTGCTACCAAAGGTTGGGGGGCAGTTTCTCCCCATGCCTGGTACGGATCCTGTCCTTGGACAGGATTCTGGACTGGTTACTGAGGGGGCCGTCTCGTACGGCCCCCTGGCGGTCCCGTCTGGCTTTGGCCAGACGGGTTCTGTCTCTCTGCGGCCACCTCCGGGTGGTCCAGTAGCGGTGGCCGGTCCGTCAGGTGTGGGAGCCGTCCGCCAGGACGGCTCCACGGTTGACTCGTCTAGTGACGGCTCTTCGGAGTCTGAAGACGAGGAGGCCGAGGAGGAGAGGTTGCTGCGGCCCGTGAAGCCGCAGGTGGAGAATATGGAGGTTGATTCCGTCCTGGACGGAACCGGCCTCCATTTGTCTGGTTTGGCGCAAGCCAGGTCAGCGGCTCCACCTGCGGCTGAGGCCAATCCGTTACCTTGCACTGGTTCCGCGCGGCTTGGTTTGTCACCAGCCGTCAGGGGAACGGGTGTGCCGGGCCAGGCGGGGTACTCACCTATCTCGCCTGGTCCGGCAGCCGGACGTGGGGTGCCATTGGCGCCCGTGTCCGGCTATGGTTCCGCGACTGTTACGGGTCCGTACGGTTTTCCGTGCGGACCTACCCCATGGACTGGAGTGTTTCATGGGGTGGTGGCGGAACCATGTGGTAGCGGAGTGCCTGGCGTGTCAGCCGTGGCTCCTTGCCGGGAGGCCGTGGCTGGCAGACCCGTGAGCACGTCAACGGGTGACGTGTTTGCGGGGGTATCTTCTTCGGAGGTGGATTGGTCTGATGCTCTGGCGTGGCTAGCCAGAGTGGACCCGTCTGTGGTTTCGGCCACGGCCGATGAAGATGCGCCCCGTCCGTCGGTTGCGTCGATTAGGACGGGGATTTTGCCCGCGGCCCGGATCCAGTCAGTGGGACTGGATCCACTGTTCATTGATTTGTTGGATGCTATTTATAGCAAACAACTAATGACCAAGGGTCAGCTCCCTGCGGCCTCCAGGGAGGTGCGGGCAAGATGTCGTATTCCGCGGAGTGAATACGACAGGTATGGTGTAGTCCCGTCGGTCACGGAGGATGACCGATGGGTACTGGGCGTCCAGAGTGCCGGGTCGGGTGGTCCCGGTCCGGCACTAGTGGATAAGTCCCAGGTACACCAGGAAGAAGTCCTGGCCCTATGCGATGAGGGTGTGAGGGCAGCGATGAGCGCTGTCAATCACTCTTATCGTCTACTTCAGTCGGTGTGGGCTGAAGCGGGGACAGGCCACCCTGTGCCACCTGTGGCGCTATCGTGTGTTAATGACGGCTTGGTGCTGTCAATGGACGCATTGGCAAGGGTGCAAGCGCGAGTGACGAAGTCCAGGAGGCAAATGGTCATTGACCATATGCGTCCGGCTACGGCAGTCAGGGAACGTCTTCTTGGGACGCCCCTGACAGGGCCTAGCATCTTTGGTGGCCAAGCGCGGGCCATCTTAGAGGACACCGCCAGTATTGCGCAGAATCGGTTAGCGGTAAATCTACAGCTAGAGCTAGTGCGGCAAGCGCACGCACTAGGGGCTGTGAGTAAACCGCTAACGGGACAGCCTTCAAAGAAACAGAAGAAGCATAAGAGCAAGGCGAATGCCAGGCCTGTTGCGACTTCTGTTTCGGCTGGGTTCTCGGAGCCGCCGCCGGCGAAGAAACCCAGGAAGGTTGTAGAGGCGCCTACCCTCCCCAATGTTGCTCCTGACCGCCCTAGAGGTGGGAAGGGGAAGGGTAAGGGTAAGGCCTCAAAGGGCGGACAGAAGGGGCCGAAGCGTACCTGAGGGTACGCAAGCTGCCTTCATATCCGCCTGGACCGCACCTGTACGACAGGAACAGCGGTGCCAGTTATACCCGTCGTGCCTAGAGCGAAATGGTTCTCACTCTCTCTCGTTAAGAAAGAGGGGGTGGGGGGGGGCCGGACTGCGAGCCGGACAACCCCGTTAGACGTCGAGGCGTCTATGGTGGGTGGAAGGCTCATGCGTTTCGTCGAGGTCTGGCGAGGTGTGACGTCAGACAGTCTGGTCCTGGGATGGTTATCCCAGGGTTACATGCCGGAGTGGTGGGACTTTCCGCCACAAAATCTGTCTTTGGCACCTGTCTGGACACCCGTACCAAGGGAGCCAGACAAGTTAGAAGCCGTTCAAAAGGAAGTGTCAGGTTTGCTTCTGAAGGGAGCAATAAAACCAGCAAACCGGAACACTCCAGGCTTCTATTCAAACATGTTCCTTGTCCCCAAGAGCACAGGGGGATGGAGACCCATACTCAATCTCAGGCCATTAAATTGGTTTATCCATATGCCTCGGTTCCAGATGGAAACGCCGAGGTCGGTAATGGCGGGATTGAGGAAAGGAATGTGGTGTGTATCGATCGATCTGAAAGATGCATATTTCCACATTCCGATGAATCGGAGTTGGCACAGGTTTCTGAGATTTGCGTTTCAGAATCAAGTATGGGAGTTTACAGTTCTCCCGTTTGGCCTGTCGACAGCTCCGAGGGTTTTCACAAGAGTGGTCCTTGCGGTGACAGCGTTTCTCAGAAAAGAGAACGTGGCGCTACACACCTACATAGACGACTGGCTGCTCAAGGCAGACTCGGCAGCCAGGTTGAACGTGGATACTGCTCTGACTCTGAAGTTACTTTCAGATCTAGGCTGGATAGTCAACGAGGAGAAATCCGAGTTGACGCCCACTCAACATTTCGTTTATTTGGGGATGCGATTCGACCTCGAGGAGGGCAGGGTTTACCCATCAGAGCCCAGAGTGGTGTCTCTGTTAGCCATCCTCAGGAGTTTTCGAGTGGGAAACCACATTCAGGCGAGGCGGTTCCTTCAGATGCTGGGCATGATGGTCTCCATGGAGCAGGTTATCCCGTACGCTGCTCTAATGCGAAGACCTATCCAGTTGTATCTGATGTCTCTGTGGAAACAGAGAACAGAACCCCTGTCAAAACTGGTGCCAGTTTTGGAGCCGATAATATCGCATCTTCTATGGTGGAAACAGCGTCAGAATCTCCTAATATGGGTTTCGCTGCACCTACCCCACCCCCAGCTGTCCGTTTACACGGATGCATCGCTGGAGGGGTGGGGTGCCTGCCTGGGAGAACACCAGGTCTCGGGCACATGGACTCTCTCGGAGAGTCAGCTGCATATCAATCTGTTGGAAATGATGGCAGTGGAACTGGCGTTGGAAGAGTTCCTTCCGATGATCACGGGCAAGGTGATATTGATACGGTCGGACAATTCGACAGTAGTATCATATATAAATCGCCAAGGAGGGACCAGGTCGCCCACCCTGTGCACCAGGGTGTGGCACTTGATTCAATGGTGCAGGAATTACTCGGTTGTTTTGAAAGCAGCTCATATTCCTGGCCGATTGAACATTCTGGCGGATGCTTTGTCTCGCAGACAGAGAATCTTGCCAACAGAATGGTCCCTCAACCCTCCAGTTCTACGACGGATCTTCGAGCATTGGGGCAAACCCAACGTGGACTTGTTCGCCACAAAGGAAAATGCTCAAATCATGACATATGTCTCGCCGATTCCAGATCCAAATGCCGTCGATACAGACGCTCTGGCGATAAGCTGGAGAGGGATGCACGCGTACGCGTACCCACCCACCATTCTTCTACCGAAGGTATTGGTGAAGGTCAGGGAGGAGCCGTGTCTGGTCCTGCTAATAGCGCCGTATTGGCCGAGCAGGGCGTGGTTCACGGATCTTCTAGATCTGCTGGTGGAAAATCCTGTGCAGTTGCCCGAGATTCCGAACATAATCTCCCAGGCCAAGGGATGCTTCCTACACGAGCGTCCCGAAATGTTCAAATTGACTGCGTGGATGTTGTCAAACAACGTTCCACGTCGGAAGGCTTTTCTCGACAGGCTGCTGATTTCATCGCGGCTGCGAGAAGGAGGTCAACCTTCAAGTCATATAACAACCAGGTTAACAGATTTGCAGACTGGTGTGAAGAAAAGGGTATTGATACCTTTCAATCCACTATTCAGCAAATAGCAGACTTTCTCTGTGAGCTGTTCTTTACAGGACTAGCTCCCGTCACAATTGCTGGATACAAGTCAGCTTTGGCATCAGTTATCCCTTGTCTAGCCAACAGGGATAGTCCAGAGGTGGCCCAGTTAAGCGTGATGTTGAAGGGAATGAGCATTCTCCTTCGATCAATACTCACCATTCTGTTACTTCTGATATACAGCTGGCCTTGACAGCGGCTCTAGGATTATAGACTTAGAAAGCTTTACCGACTCCTGGGAACCGGGTACTCGGCTCCCCACTGCCGAGTACCCGTTTACCATAGAGCTCATTCTTGTTTGCATAGCAACAAGAGCAATACATGCTTTTTGCATTAAGGATTTTAGTGTTTTAAAATAATCTAAGTCTTTAATCAGTGATAGTTTGTGTGTTCTGAAAGGATAACTAAGGACTATGGAGAATACCGCCCAAGACAACCAGGTTGTATTGTTCTTTATTATCCATAGTTAAAAGACTTAGGTCTCTAAATTTCGTTGTGTCGCATGTTCCGATTTCTGACCCCATAGAATCTGGGACGTGTGCTAACAACGATATATGCCAGACGATCGCCTTCTTTAAACCCCAACAGGCGATCGGCAGATATGAAAATAGGTGTTTGCTACGGTATTTCTAACACGAATATCGGCTGACGTCGTTCTCCGTAGAATCCGAGCGGGTGACGTCACACCCGGTCGCTCGGATGTTTATGTGAAGAAAAATTTTTTCATTAATTCGCGCATCTTGTTCTGGGTGCTGCGTACTAAAAATGGTACCGGAAACTTTAGAATGATCAAGTTTACGTGCGATCACGATCGGTTTGCAATGATCGGTGGTTTCAAAATTCTTGAGTAGATGTGTGGTCTGCGGTTTTACCGTGTGAGACAGCAGTTGTTATACATTTTGTTGTTTTCTTCACATATCGTGCTGCGTTCGTTAGGAGTATAATTTATATTGATTAGTAAATATACCCTGAGTGCTATGCGATATGATTCCTGGAGCCGTTACACATCCTGTAGGATCTATTATGGGTGTGTTGTGCCCGCCGCGTACTTGTCGTCATAATCAATGCGATCGTTGTTGTAACGTGGCGGGGTGGGGTGCGGGGAGGTTACGGTTAATTTATGAGTCAAAATATTTGAAAATTAATTGTCTGCCTTCCATCCGTGTCTCGTTCCGCTTGTTTATTGTAGGTTTGTGCTTATTTTATAGGCCAAGCCAGCCCCGCCATCATGTGACGACTGCCATAAGTTTGTCCGTGTAATGTTCAAGGACCATGTCTGTTTTAGGTGTGCCCTGTGTAATATAGATCATAGGTGTAATGTTTGTGCAGTGTGGTCCGTCGAAACGATGGTTAAGTTCCTTGCCCAGAAGGACTTGGCTGGGTCTGACGCGGGGTCAGGCGGTCCGAGAGGAAATCGTGGAGCGCCCGGTTCGGCCGGTGGGGGTGCTCCACGTCCCCAGCTGGAGGTGGCGGAGATGGCACCGCCGGCGTGGTTTGGTCCGGCTATGCAGGGTTTTCTGCATAGCGTTCTGCCCACGCTGGTGTCGTCCCTGCTACCAAAGGTTGGGGGGCAGTTTCTCCCCATGCCTGGTACGGATCCTGTCCTCGGACAGGATTCTGGACTGGTTACCGAGGGGGCCGTCTCGTACGGCCCCCTGGCGGTCCCGTCTGGCTTCGGCCAGACGGGTTCTGTCTCTCTGCGGCCACCTCCGGGTGGTCCAGTAGCGGTGGCCGGTCCGTCAGGTGTGGGAGCCGTCCGCCAGGACGGCTCCACGGTTGACTCGTCTAGTGACGGCTCTTCGGAGTCTGAAGACGAGGAGGAGAGGTTGCTGCGGCCCGTGAAGCCGCAGGTGGAGAATATGGAGGTTGATTCCGTCCTGGACGGAACCGGCCTCCATTTGTCTGGTTTGGCGCAAGCCAGGTCAGCGGCTCCACCTGCGGCTGAGGCCAATCCGTTACCTTGCACTGGTTCCGCGCGGCTTGGTTTGTCACCAGCCGTCAGGGGAACGGGTGTGCCGGGCCAGGCGGGGTACTCACCTATCTCGCCTGGTCCGGCAGCCGGACGTGGGGTGCCGTTGGCGCCCGTGTCCGGCTATGGTTCCGCGACTGTTACGGGTCCGTACGGTTTTCCGTGCGGACCTACCCCATGGACTGGAGTGTTTCATGGGGTGGTGGCGGAACCATGTGGTAGCGGAGTGCCTGGCGTGTCAGCCGTGGCTCCTTGCCGGGAGGCCGTGGCTGGCAGACCCGTGAGCACGTCAACGGGTGACGTGTTTGCGGGGGTATCTTCTTCGGAGGTAGATTGGTCTGATGCTCTGGCGTGGCTAGCCAGAGTGGACCCGTCTGTGGTTTCGGCCACGGCCAATGAAGATGCGCCCCGTCCGTCGGTTGCGTCGATTAGGACGGGGATTTTGCCCGCGGCCCGGATCCAGTCAGTGGGACTGGATCCCCTGTTCATTGATTTGTTGGATGCTATTTATAGCAAACAACTAATGACCAAGGGTCAGCTCCCTGCGGCCTCCAGGGAGGTGCGGGCAAGATGTCGTATTCCGCGGGGTGAATACGACAGGTATGGTGTAGTCCCGTCGGTCACGGAGGATGACCGATGGGTACTGGGCGTCCAGAGTGCCGGGTCGGGTGGTCCCGGTCCGGCACTAGTGGATAAGTCCCAGGTACACCAGGAAGAAGTCCTGGCCCTATGCGATGAGGGTGTGAGGGCAGCGATGAGCGCTGTCAATCACTCTTATCGTCTACTTCAGTCGGTGTGGGCTGAAGCGGGGGCAGGCCACCCTGTGCCACCTGTGGCGCTATCGTGTGTTAATGACGGCTTGGTGCTGTCAATGGACGCATTGGCAAGGGTGCAAGCGCGAGTGACGAAGTCCAGGAGGCAAATGGTCATTGACCATATGCGTCCGGCTACGGCAGTCAGGGAACGTCTTCTTGGGACGCCCCTGACAGGGCCTAGCATCTTTGGTGGCCAAGCGCGGGCCATCTTAGAGGACACCGCCAGTATTGCGCAGAATCGGTTAGCGGTAAATCTACAGCTAGAGCTAGTGCGGCAAGCGCACGCACTAGGGGCTGTGAGTAAACCGCTAACGGGACAGCCTTCAAAGAAACAGAAGAAGCATAAGAGCAAGGCGAAAGCCAGGCCTGTTGCGACTTCTGTTTCGGCTGGGTTCTCGGAGCCGCCGCCGGCGAAGAAACCCAGGAAGGTTGTAGAGGCGCCTACCCTCCCCAATGTTGCTCCTGACCGCCCTAGAGGTGGGAAGGGCAAGGGGAAGGGTAAGGGTAAGGCCTCAAAGGGCGGACAGAAGGGGCCGAAGCGTACCTGAGGGTACGCAAGCTGCCTTCATATCCGCCTGGACCGCACCTGTACGACAGGAACAGCGGTGCCAGTTATACCCGTCGTGCCTAGAGCGAAATGGTTCTCACTCTCTCTCGTTAAGAAAGAGGGGGTGGGGGGGGGGGCCGGACTGCGAGCCGGACAACCCCGTTAGACGTCGAGGCGTCTATGGTGGGTGGAAGGCTCATGCGTTTCGTCGAGGTCTGGCGAGGTGTGACGTCAGACAGTCTGGTCCTGGGATGGTTATCCCAGGGTTACATGCCGGAGTGGTGGGACTTTCCGCCACAAAATCTGTCTTTGGCACCTGTCTGGACACCCGTACCAAGGGAGCCAGACAAGTTAGAAGCCGTTCAAAAGGAAGTGTCAGGTTTGCTTCTGAAGGGAGCAATAAAACCAGCAAACCGGAACACTCCAGGCTTCTATTCAAACATGTTCCTTGTCCCCAAGAGCACAGGGGATGGAGACCCATACTCAATCTCAGGCCATTAAATTGGTTTATCCATATGCCTCGGTTCCAGATGGAAACGCCGAGGTCGGTAATGGCGGGATTGAGGAAAGGAATGTGGTGTGTATCGATCGATCTGAAAGATGCATATTTCCACATTCCGATGAATCGGAGTTGGCACAGGTTTCTGAGATTTGCGTTTCAGAATCAAGTATGGGAGTTTACAGTTCTCCCGTTTGGCCTGTCGACAGCTCCGAGGGTTTTCACAAGAGTGGTCCTTGCGGTGACAGCGTTTCTCAGAAAAGAGAACGTGGCGCTACACACCTACATAGACGACTGGCTGCTCAAGGCAGACTCGGCAGCCAGGTTGAACGTGGATACTGCTCTGACTCTGAAGTTACTTTCAGATCTAGGCTGGATAGTCAACGAGGAGAAATCCGAGTTGACGCCCACTCAACATTTCGTTTATTTGGGGATGCGATTCGACCTCGAGGAGGGCAGGGTTTACCCATCAGAGCCCAGAGTGGTGTCTCTGTTAGCCATCCTCAGGAGTTTTCGAGTGGGAAACCACATTCAGGCGAGGCGGTTCCTTCAGATGCTGGGCATGATGGTCTCCATGGAGCAGGTTATCCCGTACGCTGCTCTAATGCGAAGACCTATCCAGTTGTATCTGATGTCTCTGTGGAAACAGAGAACAGAACCCCTGTCAAAACTGGTGCCAGTTTTGGAGCCGATAATATCGCATCTTCTATGGTGGAAACAGCGTCAGAATCTCCTAATAGGGGTTTCGCTGCACCTACCCCACCCCCAGCTGTCCGTTTACACGGATGCATCGCTGGAAGGGTGGGGTGCCTGCCTGGGAGAACACCAGGTCTCGGGCACATGGACTCTCCTGGAGAGTCAGCTGCATATCAATCTGTTGGAAATGATGGCAGTGGAACTGGCGTTGGAAGAGTTTCTTCCGATGATCAGGGGCAAGGTGATATTGATACGGTCGGACAATTCGACAGTAGTATCATATATAAATCGCCAAGGAGGGACCAGGTCGCCCACCCTGTGCATCAGGGTGTGGCACTTGATTCAATGGTGCAGGAATTACTCGGTTGTTTTGAAAGCAGCTCATATTCCTGGCCGATTGAACATTCTGGCAGATGCTTTGTGTCGCAGACAGAGAATCCTGCCAACAGAATGGTCCCTCAACCCTCCAGTTCTGCGACGGATCTTCGAGCATTGGGGCAAACCCAACGTGGACTTGTTCGCCACAAAGGAAAATGCTCAAATCATGACATATGTCTCGCCGATTCCAGATCCAAATGCCGTCGATACAGACGCTCTGGCGATAAGCTGGAGAGGGATGCACGCTTACGCGTATCCACCCACCATTCTTCTACCGAAGGTATTGGTGAAGGTCAGGGAGGAGCCGTGTCTGGTCCTGCTAATAGCGCCGTATTGGCCGAGCAGGGCGTGGTTCACGGATCTTCTAGATCTGCTGGTGGAAAATCCTGTGCAGTTGCCCGAGATTCCGAACATAATCTCCCAGGCCAAGGGACGCTTCCTACACGAGCGTCCCGAAATGTTCAAATTGACTGCGTGGATGTTGTCAAACAACGTTCCACGTCGGAAGGCTTTTCTCGACAGGCTGCTGATTTCATCGCGGCTGCGAGAAGGAGGTCAACCTTCAAGTCATATAACAACAAGGTTAACAGATTTGCAGACTGGTGTGAAGAAAAGGGTATTGATACCTTTCAATCCACTATTCAGCAAATAGCAGACTTTCTCTGTGAGCTGTTCTTTACAGGACTAGCTCCCGTCACAATTGCTGGATACAAGTCAGCTTTGGCATCAGTTATCCCTTGTCTAGCCAACAGGGATAGTCCAGAGGTGGCCCAGTTAAACGTGATGTTGAAGGGAATGAGCAATCTCCGCCCGAGACAACCGGTAGTCATTCCAGCCTGGAGTCTATCTTTAGTGCTTAATGTACTGGCCAAGCACCCATTCGAACCGTTGCGTTCGGCTAGTCTAAAGCATTTGACTCTAAAGGCGGTCTTTCTATTGGCAGCTTCCTCAGCTAGAAGGCGCAGTGAGATCCATGCGCTTTCGGCAGAGAGGAACCGATTTATTGTTTCTGGAGAAGGTCTGCGTCTTCTGCCAAGAGCAGAATTTATGTCAAAGAACCAATCTTTGAGATATCCCGGCAAACCGATCATTATACCGAAGTTAACCAGGTTTGATCGTGATGCCAGTGTCTGGTGCCCGGTCCGTGCTTTGACTAAGTACAAGAAACGGACTGACTCGTTACGGTCGAACGATAGACATCTGTGGATCTGCCATAAAAAGCCTTATGGCGCCGCATCCATGGATACTATCTCTCGTTGGGTGGTCGAATGCATTCAGACTACTCATGAGATGGCGACTGGGCACCAGGTGCAGGGCGTAAGGGCACACGATGTTAGAGGAATAGCCGCCTCGACCGCCCTTTACAATGGTGTTCCGTTAGAGGACATCATGGCCGTTGCACAATGGCACTGTGAGTCCTCATTTACGGATTACTATATGAGGGATGTGTCAGACTCAGCCAATCCACTCGCTTTAGCTGTTTTGAAACGATAGTTAGTGACCACACTGCTTTTCCCCTTTTTTCACTTTGGTAAGAAAAGAACCTAAAGCAGGCATGGTCAAGCGAGAGGATGTCAACCAGATTGTGTCACTGATGGCCGAACCGGTGAATGGTTGTAGGCGGTACGTCTGAAGTCCTGTTATCATAAGGTAATTCAACAAGTGAGAGTTTTTTGTATTATGTATATGTATCATGTTCATTCATCTTATATATTCATGCTCATTCCCAGGCTAATACAAGCGATATGCAGGGAGTAGTTAACCCTCTTGGCATATTGGTGTTTCAGGCGAGATACATGTTCGTTAGTTCTCTCCCTTTTCTTAGGAGGAAAAAGGGGGGGGGGGTGCTGTGACGCGAATGTGATTCGGTTCCGTGAACTTGACGGTCCTTTTAGGTCTCCGTTAGTCAAGTTTGAAGTCTAAAATCTTTCTCCAAGGGGCAAAATTAGCATGTATGGCTTGCCCCTTCCCACCAGGTTACTGATCAAATCTGGTGTATATCAGAAGTAACAGAATGGTGAGTATTGATCGAAGGAGAATGCAGGAAATGTCAATTTCCCTTTCTCCGAGATCTAACAATACTCACCATTCTGTTACGGACCCAGCCTCCCAGCCCCACGGAGGCAAGCCATAGTTTTCTCTTGTTTGGTGGCTATGCAAACAATATGAGCTCTATGGTAAACGGGTACTCGGCAGTGGGGAGCCGGGTACCCGGTTCCCAGGAGTCGGTAAAGCTTTCTAAGTCTATAATCCTAGAGCCGCTGTCAGGGCCAGCTGTATATCAGAAGTAACAGAATGGTGAGTATTGTTAGATCTCGGAGAAAGGGAAATTGACATTTCCTGCATTCTAACGTATAGGCCTGTTAGACGTGACAGTAACATCGGATTTCGTGTACGTGAATTAGGCTATATTTAATCAAACCCACCCACACAGTTCTTGGAATACAATTCTACAAATGCATATATATGTTATCTTTCTGGATTGAATGCAGAGATTTTGCATATATGATAGGCATGCATGTACACAACTTTTTAAATGATAGTTAAGTAGGCCTCAGTGCACGTGCGATCGCAATTTACCATTGTGTAGGCTTATGAATAAATTTATGATTGCACTATAGCCGTTACTCCAGTTATGTGTTTAAAGTTAACTAAAATGTCGTGTAAATATAAATCTAATCAAAACTAATCTATTTACGTATAGTCTGCATTGACATATTATTGACAGTACATGGTTTGTTTACAATTTAGGCAGCGGTCGAGGTGCGTAGCGAGGCTTTCACTGCCATCCGCACGCTTATAGTACAACTTAAATAACATATATACTGCTGAATGTTTTGAACATAATCGGGCTGGATTTCAACCCAAATTGTGTTCAAAATATTCAACATAATGTGTCTTGTATCATATTCATATGGTTCTAACCAACATATTTGTGTTTTTGCTTTGGAAGCATTTAAACTTATTTATGAGCTGCACTGTAAGTAAAGATGATACGCTATAGCGACCTCTGAACATCTGTCAGTTCACCTACCTATTTAAAATTTGTTCATCAACTACAGTTTTGCTTTTTCATAACATTGAAATATGAGTGTATGTTACTTCCATACATGGAAGAAGTTGGTTTGAAAACGATATAGTTCATATGGTTGTCACAGGCGTGATGCCCCCCACCCCCCTCCCACACATGCACCAACGTACGTGTTGACCCGTACATGCCTCTACATTATTATTATTATACAAACACATTGCCAAAAGCTTATAGGTAAACAATTACATTCTAATCAGTAATCACGGGAAATTTCACATAGGACACACTGACACACTTATTGTAGATTTGTAATCTTCAGAAAAAGTTGTAACTGCACTCTGTAGCCTATACATTTAGATATGAATAATAGTACAATTATAGCCATCGTCAACCTCTCCCACCAACCTCGATCATCACGCTCACATCCATCCATCCATCCCAGACAGTACATAGTACACCCAGTCCTTTCAAGAATGGTAATGGATCCGCAATTAGGCCTACTAGACTACAGAGTATTTGTCACATGCATTGAAATATTGCCGAATTTCAGCATTGCCCATGGTTTACCGTAGTTATAAGCCTATTATTATGTGAATATATAGCTATCCATGAAACCATTAAAAATGAGTAAATATCATAATAGATTTTTTTTAAATCATGATTTTTTATTTCTTGAAGACTTAGCTTCAACCTGACATAATTTATGTTATGGTAGGTCAAGTCTATCCTGTTAAACGCACGTTTTAAAATATGTTACCTTTGTACTACAGACAGAAAAATATTGACCCGGATCACTGCGCCATTCCCGGTGTGACGTCACAGCGAGTGGTGATGTGATTCAGATTGAGGCATCATTTAATCTCGTTATTTGGGCTGCTTAACATATTTTTCTCACTCCAAAGTGACGCTATTGTGTTTAAATAGTGTAGTAGACCAGAAAATTAATTAAAACTCGTTATCGACCGCAAGTCCTCACAAGACCTTTAAGCCCTTTGAAAAAATACCTGGCCTGGGAAATTATACCTCTACTGATAAGATACCATTCATGTATGATAGTCCTGACAATGAAATTGGACAAAGCCCATTATTAGCCCCACGTTTTAAAAAACGGGGATATTGTAGTCGCGTACATCTGTCTATCCATCCATCTGTCACTCTAGCTCCTTCCAAACCATTGGGTGGAGTTCAACTAAATTTGGTATGTGGATTACCCATATGATTGCACTTTGCAAGACGTCTCAGGATGGGGTGGGGCAGGGGTCAAAAGGCACTTGGAACTCCTCTGAAACCGTTACACGCAATTCAATCAAACTTGAGTGGAGTGCACAAGTCCATTTACTTTTGGCTCTGCCACCAGGGGGAGTGGTCAAAAGGTTAAATTTTAACCTGCAAAAATTGATTGTAACGCATCTCCTCCGAAACTGTTGAACAGAATTCAGCCAAATTTGGTATGTGAGTTACCCATGAGCACATTTACATTTACAGGGGTTGGTGGGGAGGGGTTAAAAAGGTAATAAAATTGATTGTAATTCAACCAAATTTCTTATGTGGGTATCAATGCGGGGTGGGTGAGCACAGTTACATTTGCCCCTGACCCCCCCCCCCCCCCCTTCCCACACAGAATTTGGTGGGAATGGGGGTCAATAGGTAAAAAAAATTGATTGTAATGCAACTCCTCAGAAACCATTGAACAGAATTCAACAAAATTTGGTATGTGAGTTACCCATATCAATGTGGAGTGGATGAGCACATTTACATTTGGCCCCATCCACTTTGGGTGGGGAGGTGTGCCCAAAGTTTATGAAATTAATTGTAATGCAACTCCAATGAAACTGTTTTACAGAATTCAACAAAATTTGGTATGTGAGTTAGCCATATGATTGCGGAGTGCTAAAGGACATTTACATTTGTCTCCACCTCCAGGGTTTGGGTTGTGGGGGTGGGAATCAAAAGTTCAAAGCGGTGAACGTGGGGATTTGCGATGACGCGTCATTGACTGGGCAATCTAGTTTCAGGTTTTAAAGCCCTTTAACACTCAATCCAGTGAAAAACTCCTGCAGTGGTCTTGGAAAATTTCCAATTTGCAGAACCAAGAGAACACTATTTTTAAAAATTTGAAACTAATTACTAACTGGCTTGATAAGAAAGCCAGTTATTCCAATAGTAAATTTTCAAAAATAATAGCAAATTAACAATTTCTATGAGAAGTTTTCTTGAAAATATTTGAGGGTTAATCAGTGTTAATATTACATAAACTATTTTAACAATAAAGTTCATTTCAATGTTGAATATTTCGAAAATAATTTAACTGGAAGCGAATGATGACATAAGCAGTAATGTTCCCTTGTATATGTTGTACTGTAATATTGCAGTCAGAGGGTCCAGTTTATCAATCAATCATTAGACATCATAATCAATAACATCACATGTAAGATGACATCATAATCAATAACATCACATTTAGGATGACATCATAATCAATAACATCACATGTAAGATGACATCATAATCAATAACATCACGTGTAGGATGACATCATAATAAATTACATCATGAATGAAGCGATTTAGTCTGTCTTAAACTCTTAATAGTTCATCAAGTTGTACGAATTGTATGTCTACTGTTTAATAAACATTCTGTTTTGAATATTTTGCAACTAATTTGGCTGAGCGCTTTTGCTACCATAGGCATCACCCACTCAAATTAGTTTCAAAATATTAAACAGCCTGCCTGTATAGTTTTCTGGAAATTAAGATTCAGAGAGTGCAGTGATCTATTGATACTAACACTGGCAAAGCATGAATGGAGCTTAACTAGAGATGAGCTCGGCATAGCTAAAACTGGATTCCTCCATTACCTTGGTTGCCTTGGTTTATTTTGAACCCTGTTATATTTATCGTCGCTTTGACAGTTTCAAAGTCGTTCATACAGTATTATAATTTTCTGTTTCAGAGATGTGTCAGAATGGCCCAAATGGTGACAGGACCATTAGATGCCTCAGGAAGTTCTTTAGATTGTACGAAGCATCAGTTACAGAAGGTTCTGCGGTATTTACATGGTATTGTTGTGTTGCCAGTATCTCCATGCGCTAGGCTGGCAGCTATGAATGTGATACAGCAGCTGTTTGATGAAGATAAAGCTATGGTCGTCAGGGAGATGAGCTTACAACTCGGTTTAGTTGATATCTTATCGGGAATATTAGATATGGTTACAGATGAATGTCAACAGTTTAGCAATCTTGATGAAGACAACTGTATGACATTGCTGTGGAAACTGACGCTGAAGGTCGTATGGTCACTAACTCGTGTGAAAATATGTCATCAGAATGATCTTATAACAACAAGATTTCTACAGCGAATTATTATGTTTTTAAATACAAAGAGTGAGTGCTTTGAATACACAGATCAGTGTACTCAGTTGATTAAAAGTTGTACGAAAGGTCGCCATATGGTTGCCTGTGTTGAAGTTGGCTCTATCTCGGCTGACGTGATAAAATGTCTAAAATTGCAAACAAAGGGAAAATTTCCTGAGTTTAAGTTGCCAGATACGATTTACCAGTGTACACTAATCGATACATCTGATCCAGAGCACCCTGTTAATGTCAATCATATATTGATTGAGAAGGGCATTTTATGGCCACAGTTAATCTCTGAGACTCCTAAATCTGACTCTACTGACCCAGATACCAGCAAGACAGATGGAAATAATCAGCAAAATACACCTCATGTAAATTCTAAGACAAATAGCTCTAACTGTTATGATATCTGTGTACTTGGCACACTTTGCGGTACTCTTTTCTGGGCTCATATTGGATTACAATCTCAGAACGCAGTTCAGACAATTGAGAAGTTGTTGGAGAGCTATATACCTGGCGCAGAACTCAAGAGATCTGTATCCGAGAATGATACTGTCGCAGTTAGGATAAAGCGATCAGCTAAAACCAGCATCTACCTGAGAGGGAATGTTGTGAAGGTCCATGCTGATGACACCTGTAATGTGTTCGCGATTGATTATGGTGTTCTGTTGTCGGCAGTAAAGAAAGACAACATTTATAATCTACCAACTAATGTCAGCCTGTTGGAGTTTCATCCTCAAGTGTCACTCTGCTGTTTACAAGGTACACTAGCCATTTAATGAACCTTTCCAGTTTTTGTTATTCCCCACCCATCTCTAGCTAGGCGCCACCCATACCTCACTCGTGTTGGGGTCGATCGATCCCTGAACTAATTGGCAGTAACAGCGCCCAGCCAAAGTAGTTTCATAATATTCAACAGCATGTTTATTAAATAGTAAAGACATACAATTCACACAGCAACCCTTAGTCCATCACCAATTATGTGTTCTTATTTATGTCATTCACGACATCATTGATCCTAATGATCACTACGGAAGCCATTTTGTTCTAACCATTAAAGGGCTAATTATTATCTACCATACAGCTTATAAATAAGTTGAAATGTTTCCAAAACAAAAACAGAAACATGATATTACCGGTAGTTGAAGTAATAGTAAGAACTGTTCTGTTGAATATTATGAACATACCTTGTTTGGAAGACATTGCTGTCTTCTAGGTAGCAATGTCTTCCAATCAAATTATGTTCTAAATATTCAACAATATGTTCTATTTTGTTTTGAAAGTGTGTTAATTAACATTTTGAGCATAGTTTGATTGGAAGACATTGTATTTCTGAGCTTTATTGTATCTAATTTTTTGTAACACTACAAGGTACGTAAATGGTTAAGTCGTTCCTAGCTAGCCTCTGCAGTGGTCTCGAAAAACTTGAATACTTACAATCGATAACTGTGCAAGTCATTCCTGTTCTAAATTTTCAAAACGATCCTGCTCTTGGTTTGCAAATGATCAAAATACTAAGCAAAAATTCAGATTTCCTTGAAAATCTTGAGCACTAAAGGGTATTTAACCTTTAATGGCTAAATTTGATCAAAAATATCAAAATATATGCTTACTGGATATCTATTTGAAGGCCAAAAGAAGACGAAACGTTAAAAATTACCACTCATTCCAATTTTAAATTTTCACAAATAGTTTGGCCTGTAAATGGACATTCATTAAGATCCCTGTAGAGGCCAGTTTTGGCCAGCATCACTGTGACAAGGTTAGATTATTTTTGCGTTGAGCATAGCCATTACAACGGCTTGCAATCAAATTATCTTAAAATATGTGATGTCTTTTTATATAGCAGCTTTGAACTAGAGATACTGGATTTAGAAAAAATGACTGCCTCCATAACATCAATACATACACGATCTTTTACATGTAGTCACTAGTGACTAAGGACAGTTATTCTCATAAAAAATGCTTAGGTGTAAACTCTAGTGGCAGAAGTTACCCCCCCTCCAGGTGTTTAGTGAAATAGGACAATTCATCTTTCCAGTATGACATCATAATCAGCCCAGCGCGTGTATGATGATGTCATAATCATTACATCACATAGGGTTCCATATAGACTGTCACTAAATCCCAAATAGGTAGCAACAGCACCCAGTCAAATTGATTTCAAAATATTCAACAGCTTAAATGTGTAGTTTTTTTAGCTCACCTGGCCAGAATGGCCAAGTGAGCTTATGCCATGGCGACCGTCCGGCATCCGTCCGTCCGTCCGTCCGTCAACTTTTTCCTTTAAACGACTTCTTCTCAATAACCACTGGGCCGATTTCAATTATATTTGGCAGGAAGTTTCTCCTTCGATCAATACTCACCATTCTGTTACTTCTGATATACAGCTGGCCCTGACAGCTGGCTCTAGGACTATAGACTTAGAAAGCTTTACCGACTCCTTGGAACTGGGTACTCGGCTCCCAACTGCCGAGTACCCATCTACCATAGAGCTCATTCTTCTTTGCATAGCAACAAGAGCATACATGCTTTTTGCAGTGGAGAGATTCAGGATTAATTTCTAAGTCTTTTGTCTGTGATAGTGATAGCTAGTGATTCTTTTGCGAGGATAATTGGATAATATGGATACCGCCGATGATAACCAGGTTGTATAATTCCTTATTATCCATAGTTAAAAGACTTAGGTCTCTAAATTTCGTTGTGTCGCATGTTCCAATTTCTGACCCCAAAGAATCTGGGACGAGTGTTAACAACGAGATATGCCGGATGATCGCTTTCTTTAAACCCCAACAGGCGATCGGCAGATATGAAAATAGGTGTTTGCTACGGTATTTCTAACACGAATATCGGCTGACGTCGTTCTCCGTAGGATCCGAGCGGGTGACGTCACACCCGTGATGCTCGGATGTTTATGTGAAGAACATTTTTTTTCATTAATTCGCGCATCTGGTTCTGGGTGCTGCGTACTAAAAATGGTACCGGAAACTTTGGAATGTTCAAGTTTACGTGTTATCACGATCGGTTTGCAATGATCAGTGGTTTCAAAATTCTTGATTAGATGTGCGGTCTGCGGTTTTACCGTGCGCTACAGCAGTTTGTTGACATTTTGTTGTTTCTTCACATATCGTTTCGGCTTTCGTTAGGAGTATAATTTATATTGATTGGTAAATATACCCCGAATGCTATGCGATATGATTCCTGGTTCCTTTATACATCCTGGAGGATCAATTATGGGTGTATTTATGCCCGCATCGTTCTTGTCGTCATAATCAATGCGATCTTTGCTGTAACGTTGCGGGGTGCAGGAGGGTACAGTTAATTTATGGTCAAATTATTTGAAAATTAATTGTCTGCCTTCCGTGTGTGTCTCGTTCCGCTTGCTTATTGTAGGTTTGTGCTTATTTATAGGCCAAGCCAGCCCCGCCATCATGTGACGAGTGCCACAAATTCGTACGGGTCCTGTTTAAGGACCATGTCAGTTTTAGGTGTACTCCATGTAACCTTGATAGTAGGTGTAATGTGTGTGCAGTGTGGTCCACGGAGATGATGTTAAAGTTCCTTGCCCAGAAGGATGTGGCTGGATCTGACGCGGGGTCAGGCGGTGCGAAGGTAAATCGTGGAGCGTCCGGTTTGGCCGTTGGGGGCGCTCCACGTCCCCAGCTGGAGGTGGCGGAGATGGCACCGCCGGCGTGGTTCGGTCCGGCTATGCAGGGTTTTCTGCATAGCGTTCTGCTCACGCTGGTGTCGTCACTGCTGCCGAAGGTTGGGGGGGCAGTTTCTCCCCATGCCTGGTACGGACCCTGTCCTAGGACAGGGTTCTGGACTGGTCACCGAGGGAGCCGTCTCGTACGGCCCCCTGGCAGTCCCGTCGGGCTCCGGCCTGACGGGTTCTGTCTCTCTGCAGCCACCTCCGGGTGGTCCAGTAGCGGTGGCCGGTCCGTCAGGTGTGGGAGCGGTTTCCTCGCCTAGTGACGACTCTTCGGAGTCTGAAGAGGAGGAGAGGTTGCTGCGGCCTGTGATGCCACGGGTGGAGAATATGGAGGTCGATTCCGTCCTGGACGGAACCGTCCTCCATCTGTCTGGCTTGGCGCAAGCCAGGGCAGCGGCTCCGCCCGTGGTTGAGGCCAATCTGGTACCAGGCACCGGTCCCATGACGGTTGGTTTGACGCCAGCTGACACGGTGACCGGTGTGCCGGGCCGGGCGTGGTACTCACCTATCTCGCCTGGTCCGGCGGTCAGACATGGGGTGCCGTTGGCGCCTGTGTCTGGCCACGGTTCCGCGTCCGCTACGGGTCCGTACGGTTTTCCGGGCGGACCTACCCCATGGACTTGTGTGTTTCATGGGGTGGCGGCGGAACCGTTTGGTACCGGAGTGCCTGGCGTGTCAGCCACGCCTCCTTGCCGGGAGGCAGTGCCTGGCAGGCCAGTGAGCGCGTCAACGGGTGACGTGTTCACGGGTGTGTCCTCCTCAGAAGTAGACTGGTCGGAGGCTCTGGCTTGGCTAGCCAGGGTGGACCCATCTGTGGTTTCGGCCATGGCCGAGGAGGATGCGCCCCATCCGTCGGTTGCATCGATTAGGACGGGGATCTTGCCCGCGGCCCGGATCCAGTCGGTTGGACTGGATCCACGGTTCGTAGAGTTGCTGGAGGCTATTTATAGCAAGCAGCTTACGACCAAGGGCCAGCTACCTGCGGCCTCCAGGGAGGTGCGGGCAAGGTGTCGTATTCCGCGGGGGGGGGAATATGACAGATATGGTGTGGTACCGTCGGTCACTGAGGATGACTGATGGGTTCTGGATGTTCAAAGTGCTGGAGCGGGTGGCCCCAGTCCGGCACTTGTGGACAGGTCCCAGGCACACCAGGAGGAAGTCCTGTCCCTATGCGATGAGGGTGTGATGGCAGCTATGAGTGCTGTCAACCATTCTTATCGCCTTCTTCAGTTGGTGTGGGCTGAAGCGGGGCAGGCCACCCTGTGCCACCTGTGGCGCTTTCGTGCGTCAATGATGGCTTGGTGCTGTCTATGGACGCACTGGCAAGGGTGCAAGCGCGTGTGACAAAGTCCAGGAGGCAAATGGTTCTTGACCATATGCGTCCGGCTATGGCAGTCAGGGAGCGTCTTCTTGGGACACCCCTGACAGGGCCTAGCATCTTCGGTGGCTAGGTGCGGGCCATCCTAGAGGACACTGCCAGCATTGCGCAGAATCAGTTGCCGGTAAACCTACAGCTGGAGCTAGTGCGGAAAGCGCACGCACTAGGGGCTGTACGGAAGCCGTTAGCTGGCCAACCTTCGAAGGAGCAGAAGAAGCAGAAAGGCAAGGCGAAAGCTAAGCCTGCTGCGACTTCTGCTTCATCTGGATTTTCTCAGCCGCTGCCGGCTAAGAAAGCCAGGAAGGTTGTCGAGGCCCCTACCCTCCCCAATGTTGCTCTGGATCTCCCTAGAGGCGGGAAGGGCAAGGGGAAGGGTAAGGGTAAGTCCTCCAAGGGCGGAAAGAAGGGAGCGGATCGTACCTGAGGGTACGAAAGCTCCCTTCATATTCGCCTGCACCGCACCTGTGCGACAGGAACAGCGGTGCCAGTTATACCTGCCGAGCCAGGACAGAAATGGTTCTCTCTCTCTCTCTCGTTAAGAAAGGGGGGGGGGGGGAGCGGACCGCGAACCGGACAACCCCGTTAGACGTCGAGGCGTCTATGGTGGGTGGAAGGCTCATGCGTTTCGTCGAGGCCTGGCGAGGTGTGACGTCAGACAGTCTGGTCCTGGGATGGTTATCCCAGGGGTACATGCCGGAGTGGTGGGACTTTCCGCCGCAGAATCTGTCTTTGGCACCTGTCTGGACACCCGTACCACGGGAACCAGACAAGTTAGAAGCCGTTCAAAACGAAGTGTCGGGTTTGCTTCTGAAGGGAGCAATAAAACCAGCGAACCAGAACACTCCAGGCTTCTATTCGAATATGTTCCTTGTCCACAGGGGGATGGAGACCCGTACTCAATCTCAGGACGTTAAATTGGTTTATCCATACGCCTCGGTTCCAGATGGAAACGCCGAGGTCGGTAATGGCAGGATTGAGGAAGGGAATGTGGTGTGTATCGATCGATCTGAAAGATGCATATTTCCACATTCTGATGAACAGGAGTTGTCACAGGTTTCTGAGATTTGCGTTTCAGAATCAAGTATGGGAGTTTATTGTTCTCCCGTTTGGCCTGTCGACAGCTCCAAGGGTTTTCACAAGAGTGGTCCTTGCGGTGACAGCATTTCTCAGAAAAGATAACGTGGCGCTACACACCTACATAGACGACTTAGATCAAGGCAGACTCGGCAGCCAGGTTGAACGTGGATACTGCTCTGACTCTGAAGTTACTTTCAGATCTAGGCTGGATAGTCAACAAGGAGAAATCCGAGTTGACGCCCACTCAACATTTCGTTTATTTGGGGATGCGATTCGATCTCGAGGAGGGCAGGGTTTACCCGTCAGAGCCCAGAGTGGTGTCTCTGTTAGCCATCCTCAAGAGTTTTCGAGTGGGAAACCACATTCAGGCGAGGCATTTCTTCAGATGCTGGGCATGATGGTCTCCATGGAGCAGGTGATCCTGTACGCTGCGAAGACCTATCCAGTTGTATCTGATGTCTCTGTGGAAACAGAGAACAGAACCCCTGTCAAAACTGGTACCAGTTGTGGAGCCGATAATGTCGCATCTTGTATGGTGGGAAAAGCGTCAGAATCTCCTAGTAGGGGTTTCGCTGCACCTACCCCACCCCCAGCTGTCCGTGTACACGGATGCATCGCTGGAAGGGTGGGGGGCCTGCCTGAGAGAACACCAGGTCTCGGGCACATGGACTCTCCAGGAGAGCCAGCTGCATATCAATCTGTTGGAAATGATGGCAGTGGAACTGGCGTTGGAAGAGTTTCTTCCGATGATCAGGGGCAAGGTGATATTGATACGGTCGGACAATTCAACGGTAGTATCATACATAAATCGCCATGGCGGGACCAGGTCACCCGCACTGTGTATCAGAGTGTGGCACTTGATTCAATGGTGCAGGAATTACTCGGTTGTTTTGAAAGCAGCTCATATTCCTGGGCGATTGAACATTTTAGCGGATGCTTTGTCTCGCAGACAGAGAATTCTGCCAACAGAATGGTCCCTCAACCCTCCAGTTCTATGAAGGATCTTCGAGCATTGGGGCAAACCCAACATGGACTTGTTCGCCACAATGGAAAATGCTCAAATCATGACTTATGTCTCGCCGATTCCAGATCCAAATGCCGTCGATACAGACGCTCTGGCGATAAGCTGGAGAGGGATGCACGCTTACGCGTACCCACCCACCATTCTTCTGCCGAAGGTATTGGTGAAGATCAGGGAGGAACCATGTCTGGTCCTGCTAATAGCGCCGTATTGGCCCAGCGGGGCGTGGTTCACGGATCTGCTAGATCTGCTGGTGGAAAACCCAGTGCAGTTGCCCGAGATTCCGAACATAATCTCCCAGGCTAAGGGACGCTTCCTACACGAGCGTCCCGAAATGTTCAAATTGACTGCGTGGATGTTATCAAACAACGTTCCATGTCGGAAGGCTTTTCTCGACAAGCTGCTGATTTCATCGCGGCTGCGAGAAGGAGGTCAACCTTCAAGTCATATAGCAACACGGTTAACAGATTTGCAGACTGGTGTAAAGAAAAGGGTATTGATACCTTTCAATCCACTATTCAGCAAATAGCAGACTTTCTCTGTGAGCTGTTCTTTTCAGGACTAGCTCCCGTCACAATTGCTGTATACAAGTCAGCTTTGGCATCAGTTATCCCTTGTCTAGCCAACAGGGATAGTCCAGAGGTGGCCCAGTTAAATGTGATGGTGAAGGGAATGAGCAATCTCCGACCGAGACAACCGGTAGTCATTCCAGCCTGGAGTCTATCTTTAGTGCTTAATGTACTGGCCAAGCACCCTTTCGAACTGTTGCGTTCGGCTAGTCTAAAGCATTTGACTCTAAAGACGGTTTTTCTATTGGCAGCTTCCTCAGCTAGAAGGCGCAGTGAGATCCATGCGCTTTCGGCAGAGGGGACCGATTTATTGTCTCCGGAGAGGGTCTGCGTCTTCTGCCAAGAGCAGAGTTTATGTCAAAGAATCAATCTTTGAGATATCCCGGCAAATCGATCATAATACCGAAGTTAACACGGTTTGATCGTGATGCCAGTGTCTGGTGCCCGGTCCGTGCTTTGACTAAGTACAGGAAACGGACTGACTCGTTACGGTCGAACGATAGACATCTGTGGATCTGCCATAAAAAGCCTTATGGTGCCGCATCCATGGATACTATCTCTCGTTGGGTAGTCGAATGCATTCAGACTACTCATGAGATGGCGACTGGGCACCAGGTGCACGGCGCAAGGGCACACGATGTTAGAGGAATAGCCGCCTTGACCGCCCTTTACAGTGGTGTTCCGTTAGAGGACATCATGGCCGTTGCACAATGGCACTGTGAGTCCTCATTTACGGATTACTATATGAGGGATGTGTCAGACTTAGCCAATCCACTCGCTTTAGTTGTTTTGAGACGATAGTTAAGTGACCACACTGCTCTTCACCCTTTTTTCACTTTGGTAAGAAAAGAACCTAAAGCAGGCATGGTCGAGCGTGAGGATGACAACCAGATTGTGTCACTGATGGCCGGACCAGTGAATGGTTGGAGGCGGTATGTCTGAAGTCCAATTATCATAAGGTAATTCAATAGTGAGAGTTTTTTGTATTATGTCTATATATCATGTTCATTCATCATATATATTCATGCTCATTCCCAGGCTAATACATGTGGATATGCAAGGAGCAGTTAACCCTCTTGGCATATTTGTGTTTCAGGCGAGATACATTTTCGTGAGTTCTCTCCCTTTTCTTAGGAGAAAAAAAGGGGGGGGGGGGGGCAGTGATGCGAATGTGATTCGGTTCCGTTAACTTGACGGTCCTTTTAAGTCTCCGTTAGTCAAGTTTTTAAATCTAAATCTTTCTCCAAGGGGCAAAAGTAGCATTGATGGCTTGCCCCTTCCCACCAGGTTACTGATCAAATCTGGTGTATATCAGAAGTAACAGAATGGTGAGTATTGATCGAAGGAGAATGAAGGAAATGTCAATTTCCCTTTCTCCGAGATCTAACAATACTCACCATTCTGTTACCGACCCAGCCTCCCAGCCCCACAGAGGCAAGCCATGGATTTCTCTTGTTTGGTGGCTATGCAAACAATATGAGCTCTATGGTAGACGGGTACTCGGCAGTTGGGAGCCGAGTACCCGGTTCCAAGGAGTCGGTAAAGCTTTCTAAGTCTATAGTCCTAGAGCCAGCTGTCAGGGCCAGCTGCATATCAGAAGTAACAGAATGGTGAGTATTGTTAGATCTCGGAGAAAGGGAAATTGACATTTCCTTCAATCCTTAGGGCATAGGGATCCAAGTTTGTTCAAACAAAGCCGATCTGCCATTTTATTTGATGGCTTGTGAAGCCGAAATTGGTTTTCTTAACTCCGCTTACTTGTCAGTCAGCTATCGTATAGCGATAACCCTATCCGTCTTCTGTATGTCCGTCCATCCATCTGTTTGTCTGTCACCAACAATGACGGCTCATTTTGTTATTTCTTGACAGATTGACACCAAACTTGGTCACACTGTTAATGACGGCATCTAATATCTGTGTTGTGAAAATGAAACTGATAGGACGTCAAATGCCAGAGTTATCACTCCTTAAATATTTGCAGTCTCACTTTCATAGGGCAAATGGTTTGTTCCCACCCTCTTATCACCATGTCAGATTTTATTGCCAAACTAGATATTAAATTCCAATTAACAGATTAACCTTTCCAATACTGCAGAAATATTTAAGATATGTATTATGTGCTCTGACATCTATGCTCTTAAAAATATTTGAAATGTATTTGATTGAAATTTGTTGCTGCCTTTGGCAGCAATGAAAGTTGTTGCTGCCTAAGGCAGCAATGACTTTCAGTCAAATTATTTTCTAAATCAACTCCAGCTCACCCTACCCCTGCTGCTAACTCGGTGATTCAGCCAGATGTGCATGTGTTAAATGGATTGTGTGGTGGTGGTGAATAACCTGCTATAAAGACCACCTACCTGCCTTTAGAGACCATTTTCTTCAAATTGTATTTACACCTCTAGTAAGCGTCTGACTGAGTTTTTGCAGACGACATATTCCAAAGGTTATATCTCTGAACGTGATAAATATTTTGAAAACAATTGGACTGAAAGTTGTTGGTGGCTAAGCCACCAACAACTTTCAGTCGAATTGTTTTCAAAATATTCAACAAGTCAAGAGCTTTTGAAAATTGAAATTATTGGCTGCACTGGCTTGCAGCAGTGAGACAGTTA
The DNA here is from genome assembly GCA_034401795.1 of Chaetoderma sp. LZ-2023a. NCBI lineage: Eukaryota > Metazoa > Mollusca > Caudofoveata > Chaetodermatida > Chaetodermatidae > Chaetoderma > Chaetoderma sp. LZ-2023a. The sequence continues at coordinate 21,966,960 of CM067362.1, read as the reverse complement.
AGAAACCAGCTGTTGTTAGCACTGATATCATCTACTTTCACTTAAACATTGTTCAAAATCACTAATGCAAAAAAAAACAGTCCAGAGATTGTTGTCAATATCTCGAAAACTAAATCATTTGACTGAAAGTCATTGGAAGTGACACCGATAGATGTAAAACTTAAGTAAGATTAGTTTGATATGCCAATGTTCCAGGTGAGCGATACAGGCCCATTGGGCCTCTTGTTACAATTTATAGTCAGGTTGTTCAGAGATCGATCGATCCCAACATGAGCGAGGTGTGGGTGGAGCTTAGCTAGAGATGGGCGGGGCTTAGCTAGAGATGAGCGGGGCTTAGCTAGAGATGGGCGGGGCTTAGCTAGAGATGGGCGGGGCTTAGCTAGAGATGGGCGGGGCTTAGCTAGAGATGAGCGGGGCTTAGCTAGAGATGGGCGGGGCTTAGCTAGAGATGGGCGGGGCTTAGCTAGAGATGGGCGGGGCTTAGCTAGAGATGGGCGGGGCTTAGCTAGAGATGGGCGGGGCTTAGCTAGAGATGGGCGGGGCTTAGCTAGAGATGGGCGGGGCTTAGCTAGAGATGGGCAGGGCTTAGCTAGAGATGGGCGGGGCTTAGCTAGAGATGGGCGGGGCTTAGCTAGAGATGGGCGGGGCTTAGCTAGAGATGGGCGGGGCTTAGCTAGAGATGGGGGGGGCTTAGCTAGAGATGGGCGGGGCTTAGCTAGAGATGGGCGGGGCTTAGCTAGAGATGGGCGGGGCTTAGCTAGAGATGGGCGGGGCTTAGCTAGAGATGCGCGGGGCTTAGCTAGAGATGGGCGGGGCTTAGCTAGAGATGGGCGGGGCTTAGCTAGAGATGGGCGGGGCTTAGCTAAAACCAGAACGGTCCATTAACCCTTTAATGGTCAAATTTAGTCAAGAAAATCAAAATATTTGCTTATTGAATGTCCATTTGCATGCCAAGAGAGGACTATTTTTGAAAATTTACCACTGGAATGACTGGCTCGGTTATCGAGCCAGGCATTCCAGGGGGTAAATTTTAAAAAATATACCTCTTGGCCTACAAATGGACATTCCTCAAGACCACTCCAGAGTCCGGTTTTGGCCGGTTTGACCATTAGAAGGTTAAAAACAATCTGAGATAGTGTTCGTGTGTATTTCTGACCATTATCTTTGAGAAAGTCTCCATCTTCTTGTATAATCTTGACAGATAATAAGTTGCAACAGTTTCAAAAATAACTTAATGTGTTTCCAAAAGAAAATAAAGCATACTGTTAAATATTTTGAACATAATTCGGTTGGAAGTTTCTGCCTAGAAGGCAGCAATGTCTTCCAATAAAATTATGTTTAAAGGATGCAAGAGAAATTTCTTACATCATTAAAAAAATTATACTAATTAAAGCGATGCTAATCTCATCTCAAATGTTATACTGCACCGATAGATTATGGTTTATAGATTCCAGATCATTCATATCCTGTCACATTCCCGTTTCTGTATCACAATTATCTGATTTGTAATATCGCTTAAATGTTGAACAGTGATTGCCGCCATTTTGTCTCCTGGAACGATAGTGTGTGATGTCATGTAAGTGCCAATGCATTACATTCTTTATTATGTAATATTCATCTCGTTGAATATTTTGAAACTAATTTGACTGGAAGTTGCTGCTGCCTATGGGTGCAACAACTTCCAGTCAAATTAGTTTCAAAATATTCAACCGCTTACCTGTATGATTGCTTTTATACCGCACTGCCAAACTATAGCTGGCGCCTCTATGACTGAGCTATATTCCGAGGCAGGCAAGCTAGGATTTTTCCAATTGGTTGAAAAGTAAATCATGACAGCCATCATAGGGCGTAGAAATGTAGCACCATTTAGCTACTAAAGCCTGAATATCTCTCTTTAGCGGCATTATGAAAAGCTTAACATTACCTGCATAGTTTATGAGTAGCATATTATATCACCTGAATAGCTGAACAAGAGTTCAGATTAGTTATCCTTTAACATGTGTCTGGGTTTTTGTTTTGGAAACCTGTTAACTTATGTATGAGTTGTGCTGTAATGATGGCACTGATCATGCTAATATAGTGACATTTCTCCTTCAAGGTATGCAAGCAAGGCCTTGTGACATGGACTGCAGTGTGCTGGCGGCGTGCATCCTTAAAAACCTCTGTATATGGAGTGAAAATGCAGGTAGGCTACATTAGCTATTGTTCTCGCTCAATTTGTCTGACTAGATCAGGGAGTCCTTTTGAGTGTATATACCCACAAAATGCAACTTTAGATTCCCAAAAGTAGTGAAGGTGGGTCCCAAGGGACCCCTGAAAATCTTGTACAATTATTAGATATCAATTGTAGGTTTTTGCATAAAAATACCCGCAAAGTTTAGCATGGGATCCCCATAATCCATAGCTGTGAGTGAATGGTATGTTCTAATTTTAGCATGGATGAGAAAAACTGCATTGGAACCCCAGATTTTCAGTCTGGAACCCCCAGATTTGAGCTTGAGACTCCCCCAGATTTCAGGGTGTGGGGTTCGTGGGACCCCCAAAATTTAGATGCCATGAGAAACACTGGACTAGATCTCTTTTTAATTCACGTTGTTTGAAGAACAAGTGCGAGTACCCTATGGTTGCAATATCTAAGCGACTTTGACAAGAATGTAAAATTTTTGACACATTCACCTAGATACTAGATGCGAGTTGCAACTAGAAACTGTGTATGTATATCTAGGGTCAATTCTTTCAACTTGACAGGTAAAGCTTTACAAATTCTTTATGATTTCAGAAATAACTTGCTGAATATTTTTAACTCGTTTTGACTGGAACATTTGCTACATAAGTCTGTGAATTAGGTTCATTTGAAAATATGCATGAGTTTACATATTACAGTGGTCTGTAGTTGTTGAGAGACTGGTACTTCACTGATAAAACGGTTACTTATGGCCATTTGTAAGAAAATTGGCATTTCCTCTATTAACTGTATAATGGTCAATCCACCGAAGTATGACAAGTAAAAGAATACTTTAGAAAATGTACCACTTAAATGTATCACTTAAATGACTGGCGTAGTAACTTCTTAGTCATTTCAGTTGTAAGTTTTCTATGATATATTTTTATAAAATATTTTGCTCTTGGTCTTCAAATATACATTTTCTATGAGAATATGTCTATTTTCTTCACCAGTTTTAAGCATTTAACTCTTGAATTTATTCAAAAAATTTCAATTTTCTCTTATCGAGCCATTCATTCTAATGGTAAATTTTCAAAAAAATAGTCTCTTGGTCTGCAAATGGACATTTCTCAAAGCTACTGCAGAAGCCATTTTTGGCAGGTATGAGTGTTATAGAGTGAATCATTGACACTGTCCTGGCAGATAAATGATGAACTGAACAATGCTAAGATTGAGAATAAGATGTTGAAAAAGAGAATTGTCAAATTAGAAACCAAAGAAAGAAGTTCAGTATTAGTTTAGAGACTGAGGAAGCGAACGACAACAATAACACAGTAAAAGATCTGTTGTCACGGGAGAAGAAGATTTGTATAAATTTTTCTCCCCAGATTTGATGTTTTTTCCTGTTGTTTGATGGATTTAGTTAATAAATAGATGATTGTTATAATATACATGCACAACTGGTTTCATTTTAACATTTTAATTAAATTACAGGCACTGTTAAGTAAGTTAGCCACACAGTCAGTATGTATTGCCTTTCTTCTGCAGATATATCCAAACAATAGCATTTTAGCGTTTAAATAAGTTTCAAGGAAGTGTTTTGTACCAATAGAGTCTTATTATCTTGGATTTGTCTTCAGTTACAACCTGGGCATTGAGCCTAGCAAATTGTTATTTTATAATAAGGCTAGAAAGAAATTTAATGAAGTTAACATATACAGGTTAATCTTATAAAAGCAGTGAGTACATTTTAATGCATTTACAGTGTCATACAACACCAAATGCTATTGTTTGGGATTTTCATGCTTCTGTTATCCCTCACTTGCAATTTATTACAACAACTTTAGTTATTTTCAACTTTAGCTGCACACTTTAATATCAGATCCTGGTTTTACACTTTAATATATCAGTCTAAATTAATAATCAAATTAATCTTTATCCATAAGCAAACTCCACAAACTACATTACATTGTAGTCATCAGTTTGTGGAATTTGGTTATGAAAATGGTAATTTGTATGCGTTACCTGTACCTTGTTTCGGTTCAGGAGAATAATAAAACACTTAAAATTTGGCCCCATCAGCACAAAACTAGCAGCAATATTTATTTTTTCCCATAACAATTTGAGCCATTGAAGATCAGAAGATGCTGTTGTTTAATTGGTAGTTTCTTTCTCATATTTTCAGTTATTTTTCACAATAAATTTTGCATGCAACATCCTTTTCATTTAATTTGTTCTGGGCTCACCTTTTGCTATGGTGTACATCCATTTTTCATTTAAGATGCACTATTTCTTTTGGCTCGGACCATTTCTGTTTATTATCTTATCCTTTATTAGTATTAATTTTCAAGAATTTATTGACCAGACGTAAACAAATATACAGGTTACTGGTGTTTTCAAATGAATGTTAATTAAGAACAGATTTAGAATATGGTTGAGGTGGGGAGTGGGGTGAAACATAGCCACAGATCATTGCTAATTAGTATCTCATATTTCTTAATTATTGCAAATGTATGTTATATACCACCATACTAACCGTATACTTCATAGTGTTCATATATATAATAAAGAAAAAAAGCTATAACACTCAAGCCGGCCAAAAGCGGGTTATGGGGTGGCCTTAAGAAATGTCCATTCACAGACCAAGAGAAGACTATTTTTTTTAATTTACGACTTGAAGGACTGGCTCAATAATCAAGCCAGTCATTGCATTGGGTAAATTTTCAGAAATATTCTTCTTGGTCTACAAATGGACATTTTCTATTAAAAAATTGAGATTTTCTTGTACAAATTTGAGGGTTAAAGTCCATCACACAATTATATTGTGCAGAATGTATTACAGTAATTCATAACCAGCCCATCCCATACAGTCTGTTATTTATTCATTCATCTCCCACTCAACTGTTATTATTTCTAATCACTAGAGCACCAAGTTAACTGGGGAGTGGGACATTGTTTCGAAGTACTAAGAAACTCTGGATTTACTTACGTTATCAAAACTACTAAATGTGTAGTTTCTTTGGATATATAACCCTAGAGTGATCTATTTGACACAAATTGGAGACTTCTTAAGCTTCTTCTTCTTTTCGTTCGCTGATCATACCGCCAGTCCTGTAAGTGACTATCGACATGATCATATGCATTAAGTGTGTGGATCCATGGTTTATTAGAGTGCGCCGTGCGGCCTGGAACCTCCGTCTTCAGCACTCGAGGTTTCTGTCAGGGTTACCTCACCCTTACCTCCTTTAGTCGCCTCTTACGACACGCAGAGGATACGGAAGGTGTATTCTAAGCCCCACCTACAGGGCAGAGTCTTAAGCTTATTTGGGACATCGGTCAGAGTCCGAGATCGACTGGGCAAGACGGCCTAATGGCTGCAAGATTGCAGATTCGGGAGAAAGGTTGTCCTCTCCACACAGATTAATAACGTTCCTGAGTATAGATTTATTAAACTTATAAACAATTTGTGGCTCGAAGTCATAAATCAATAAACTTGTATGACTATTCACAGAATAACTTTAATAAATTGATGCTATAAATCGAACAGTTATAACAAATTAGTACGAAGAAGGCTCTTATTACAATAACGACTGATCTTACGAACATCAGTTGGTCAAGTGTTAATCTAAGTACTGTGCAAGTGTCTTATATAGAACTAAAGAAACACAGGAACACGCTCATAACTAATTGCGATAACTATTCCTTGCATCTGATTGGCTACCCCTAAATACGGACCAATCAGATGTTATTCTGAGATTTTCTCATGGCGCAATATTTGCCAAATCAATTCGGTAATATCTGGATTAAAGTAACGAATATTCGACTACTTAACAATAACATTTGTATTTGATTAGTTTGTCAAACTCAAATTCCATGCATGCTTTAGCATTCCAATCTCGATTGACAGGTCTATAACTAAGTTTCTCCTATTCATTTATAATGTGCAAGCTTGGGTTTCACTGAGTTCTTATCCATCAAAGTGCATTATGGGTTGACCTCTGATCTAGCACGTACATAATGCCTCATTTCTGGAAAAAACATGAGTGGGTGTAAGTCGTGATTCATAATCCCATGCTTCTATTACTAAAGTCAAAGAGAACCGGATAATTAACCATATGCATAAGCCCAGGACAAATACTTATTTCCATGTCTTAAAACAATGTCTTAAGGAACATCTTACACGGTATTGAATACCAGCAAATCTTTCGTTAAGCTATGTCTGCATCAAATCCATCAATACTGTTACATAGACTCTTATATCCAATCCTGAATAAACACAGAGGCCTTATTCTAAAACACGATTGGTGAGGTTTGCTAGACCTTGAGTCCGGTCATGTCCCATAATATGTCATCATATAGAGGGCGCATAATACAATGTCTTCTTAAAGGTGCATATTCACAGCAAAATTACTGAAAATAAAATTGTTTAAATTATATACTTTTAGAGGCTTAAACTATATGTAGAGGTTTGTGCCTCTATTTCAATTTCACAACTTAAAAGATTATATTAATTTATTCGTAATGAAATCATCATATGTTAAGATTTATTTCGTTTCATTACACATAGGCACACAATTTAAGCCTATAAAAGTATACAATTATAACAATTTTATTTTCAAGCATTCTGGTGTGAATATGCACGTTTAAATCTTTATTAAATTATCTGTAGCTACCCTCACCCAGTAAGGGAGTATTGTGATCATGTCTGTCTGTCTGTCTGTCTGTCTGTCTGTCTGTCTGAGTGTGTGTCCGGAGCTGTATCTCAAAAACTACTTATCAGATTTGGCTCAAATATTAAGAGGATTTCCAAATGTTGACTGTGATCCCGATAAGAGAATCTGGATCAGATCAAATTCTGGATCTGTGGATATTTCGGAAACTTCTGGTCCGATTTGGCTCAAATCTTAAAACATGAAAGGGGAATTCCCCAAAAATCTGGAAAATACATAAAAGTCCAGAAAATTTTAACATGCTTTGCAATGTAACAAAAACGGGAGGGCAAGAATCTGCAATCTCTGATCGTTATATTGAAAATGACATACAAGCATGACAACTATTCATAAGATGCTGAATGGGCTCGACATGCAAGCCATGACCGTTCTAGTGATTACTAAAGGATGAATGATTAATAACATGATAGGTGTGACAATAATGACCATATGTGTTCAACAACAACCAACAAGTAGAAAGAAAGGGAGGATAATTTTATAAATTGCTTACTGCTTTGTGTTATTTATAGGTAAAGTGTTTCTCGAGAATTTTGATGGTGTACTCATACTTGAACAACTATGTAGATGTCCATCTGTGCCATTAAAATTACACACTATCAAGCTACTTACTTGTCTCGCCTCTAAGCCGGCACTAAATCATATGCTACAAGGAAGCTGTCTGGTTACTGAACTTGTCAGTAAGTATCTAGATTTATAACTCAACCACACTTGTATTCTATTGCATAACATTCATTAGCTCTTACCACTCTGATGTCAATATTCTATATTTTACTGTGTCAATAACAAAGCAACCGGTGTACATTTTTAAACAATTTTGGTGGACGATGTTGCTGTCATAGACAGCAACATCTTCCACCATATTTGTTTAAAGATGAACACCAATTTATTTTTTAATTTAATTTGAAAATTTAACAATTTGACATCAGAGTGCTAGGGATTAAACCATTACATACCATATTTGTCCCACTAGTGTCATAAAGTTGTAAAGTGAAAGAGTTTGATGAATTTTAATAGAACGATCAGGAATTTTAAAAGATCAATTACCGTAAGAATAATCTAAGACGTGTTGATGTTGAGTTTGTCAGTATATTTAGTTGCATATCGCTGAAAACTCTGAGTAGTGAAACCTTACAGTGATAAACAAAAACGTTGTAAAATGGGAAGAGAATAACAAGAAGCGACATGGAAATTGGAAATAAAAGCCTACGGTATGTTATAAATACGAATACATAGAGAATCTCACACTCATTGTCATTTCATATCAAATCTATCGCATGAGTTTTGTAAGACCACATTTGGAACTCAGTCAGTCAGTCACAAAATCTTATTCCGCGATTTAGTTTCAAGAGTGTTGCATGTACAGTAATAAACCTTGGGGAAAAGGTTGCCTATGGAGTACTGAAGACATATGATGAATTTTGGGTCAAAAGGTAAAGACCAAGGTGACCAGATTAATATGATTATTTTTAAAACTATATACCCCTGTACCTGAAAGACACAATTGTCAATGTATCTCTGGTTCTACTAGAGTGATCTTGACCAGATGTAGGTGGAAGTTGTATGATAAATCTGGGGTCAAAAGGTCAAATATAAAGGCCATGGTGACCAGATTAAAATAATTATTTCAAAAGCTGTTAATGTAACTGGTTTCACTGGAGAGATATTGACCAGACGTGGGTTCAATGTGGCCAGTGGGATCCTGAAGAGGTCAGGCAATCTTATGGTCAAACGGTCAAATATCAAGATCACAGTCACATCCGCAGGGACAGAGATTCTATCTACCATGTTTTATTTTTGTGACCAAGCTTTATTAGTAAAAGGATATGGAAGTGATTTTGTTTACTAGTAGTAGGCTTGTGCGATTATTACCTTGAGTGATCGCGATCGAGTATTTAAATATAATCGTGATTACTCGATTAATCAGCTTGGGTACAAATTAACAAGACATAGCAACAAAAGAATATCAATGAGGAAATCTGCAATGGTGTTTAGAAAAGTCAATTTGCATAGCAAGAGAAGACTATTTTTTTTAAATGTATGACTGGAATGCCTGGCTCGATTCTTGAGTCAGGCATTCCAGCCACACATTTTCAAAAAAAGTCCGCTCTTGCCCTGCAAATGGACATATATTCGCTAAGCAAAATGTCATTTTTCATGACCGATTGCATTAAAATGTAATTGAAAGTTGTTTTGAAATATTTTAAGCAATAGAAAATATTCACGATTATTCGATTATTTAATTTTTAATCATATAAATTCACGATTTAAAACATATTTAATCGCGTAATCGCGCAAGCCTAACTAGTAGACTAATATTAAACCAAAATCATGATATGGGCCACACGTCATAAAAGACAGAAGAAACTATCATGATAAAAAAATAGGATTCACAGTATGTTTTCGGATTATGAATTCGCAAGCTCTGCCTTTTGACATATTCATATTGAAGAAGTACATTATTTGGAATTCTTTCAAACAGACTTGTAATTTGCATACTTTTTAGCCACTGAGTATTTGTATTTGAAGAGTACAAAAGTATTTATTTCTTTATTTTTCAATCATTGTACTAAGAACTTGGTCTCGGCTATTAATTTAAGTTTAATAGACTGAAAAAGCTTCTATTAAAATTTATATGAAAATATTCATTGTAAAAGATTTGTTTTATCTGGTCTAAAAAGACCAAGACAGCGAGACATTGTCCACTCTCCATGTGTTGTTGCATATGAGTGTCTGTTTGATGTTGTTTGACAGAAACTTTGAAGATGTGGAATGGTGATGTAAATGACACTGAGCAGAAGGAGCTGGTAGAAGTATGTCTCCTGGCACTGGCATCACTCTTATATGCAAGCAAGCCTAACAAGCATGTTTTCTATCATGCCCAGGGTGAGTTAATATAGTCACACTAGAGAAAGAGATGTGAACAGATCTGGGATTATAAAACATCTGTCCATGGGTGCGTGCATGCGTGCAAGTGTGTGCATGCATGCATGCTTGCAGTATCCATGCACAGGACAGAGGATGTAACAGGATACCCCCTCGTCAATCTGCAATTTTGCCAGTATCATCCATTTCCAATTCAACTCGGGTAGAAGAAGAGGTTGAGATTTCTTTCTTTGGACATGTAGATCCATTTAATCGATGATGGAAGCACTAAACTAACAGTTTATAGGAAACTCACACACACTAATCAATACTTAAATTTCAACTTCACCCACCTCCTCAACTACAAAAGATCAGCCTTCTACTCTCTCATCCAGTGGGCAGACCCCGTCATTCATACTTAAAAGGACAAAGCCAATGAGTTGGGATACATTAAATCTATGCTCAGGGTCAACAACTCCCCTGGCTAGATCTTAGAAGTCCAATAGAAGAGAGCTACCATCAGAATGGAGGACACCAACAAGAAGAAATGTACCATGGAATGCAAGACACTTGCACACGCGCACACACGTACGTACGCACGCACGCACGCACGCACGCACGCACATTGACAGATATTTTCTAACCCTAGATTTATTCACATCTCTTTCTTTCCCATACATCAGAGGGGTGTCTGAGCTCCTCAATGAGCTTTCAAATCATATGGAGTTGACATGTACCAGGAGCCTGTGAATTCCCTAAGATCGTGACTGACACAAGTCAAAGACAAAACTCAAAAAGAGATGTGCGAAGTGGTCTACACACTCACATGTGACAATGGACCTCTCCATTTTTAGCCATGCTCCTCTCATCTATAGCTAAGCTCCACACACACCTCGACCATGTTGGGATCGATCGATCTCTGAACTCCCTAACTATCAATTTCCAGAAAACTATACAGGTAAGTTATTGAATATTTTGGAACTAATTTGACTGGGTGGTGTTGTTGCCTATGAAAGCAACAGCGTCCAGTCAAATTAGTTCCAAAATATTCAACAGCATGTTTATTAAATTGTAGAGACATACAATTCATACAACATGTCGGACTATTAAGAGTTAAGGATGGGCCAAATAGAAACATTTATGATGCAATGATTATGATGTCATCCTACACTCTGCTTAACTGATTATGATGTCATATGATAGATGGATACTCTGGAAAGCTGAATTATGATGAGACCTATGTGGGCGAGACTGGTAGAGCATTAGGTTTGAGAGTCGAAGAACATCAGACCAGAGACTCGTCTGCAATGTACGACCATTGCAATGATAAGTATCTATAGACAACATCAAAATATTAACAACAGAAGAATGCTGGAACAAATGAAATGTACACAAGTCCATGCAGGTCAAACAGCTCAAGCTGACCATGAACATGGAATAGGAACATCCACTGATTTATGATACTGTTCTGATCCCACGAGATCTCTTCGGGTCTTACTACGATCAGTGTGTCTGATGAAGCTCAGGCGATCTGAGCAAAATATTCCAAGTGAGTTAGAAAATGAGCTTTGAGTCATTTAAAAATGTCTAATTATGTGGAGGTTAATCGCCCGCAAAGAAACAGGTTGGAATATGGCGTGAGAAGGTACAGTACACTATACTAGGTACTTCAATAGCTAAAACTGAACTGAGCTTTATTATACAATGTCTAGGCTCTCTGTCTACAGCCTTGACCTGAAACCAGTATGAGTAACGGTACTATGATTATTCATCTCCATCAAATTATGAATCTCGAGCTAGGTAACAACGTATTTGGATGCCTGCTTTGTTTATGTATACCATTTTAATTCGAGGATAGGACGCAGTTATTTTTGTCATATTACATGGAAGTGGGGTGGGGGTGGGGGTGCATCCTATAATCGAGTACATTCTTTGAGCACATTTTTTTTGGTCGTTTCGTAAAAAAAAAAAAATGATACCACAAAAATTTAACTCATTTTTGTATAGTACAAATTCTCGCCACCTTATGACTATGTTTAATGTATACCTCAAAACATCATCGTGGAAGTGAAATTATTATATTGGAGTGCTTAAATATTGCGTATCCATTAATAACGATCATTTATTACATCAAAATTAATTCCTGAATTTGACATAAAATGGTGTCCAGAAAAGATATAAATCACGTAATTCGCCTCCAATCGCAAAAGATTGTTTTTAATTAGTTTGAGTTTGCCCTGTAGGTGGGGCTTAGATACACCTTCCGTACCCTCTGCGTGTCGTAAGAGGCGACTAAAGGAGGTAAGGGTGTGGTAACCCTGCCAGAAACCTCGAGTGCTGAAGACGGAGGTTCCAGGCTGCACTGCGCACTCTAATAAACCATGGATCCACGCACTTAACGCTTATGATCATGTCGATAGTCACTTACAGGACTGGCGGTATGATCAGCGAACGAAAAGAAGAAGAAGAATTAGTTTGAGTACTCGGTAGGGCTGTGCGGTTTTGGAAAAAGTGAAACCGGTGATGGTGTTGATTATAAAACTAGTTTTAACCGGATATCCGGTTTTAACCGGATATCCGGTTTTAACCTGATATCCGGTTTTAACCGGATATCCGGTTTATTGGATAGCTAATAGTCATTAAATGATATTGAAACTCCCGTGAAAAATGTTCTTTCAGTTTACCAGAAATATATACACACATGTAGTCCTGCATATTTTAGTATATTTTAGAAATAACCCGCACACCGCATTCTGATTAGCTAAACCCGCTCACACCCGAGTGTTTATAAAAGTGAATGCAGTCATGCCTAGATATTTACAGCGGACTCGCCCCCTGCTACACATCAGAATGTCAAGGTTTGAGTTTATTCATGATGTGAGGGGCGCTTAATCTACAGACAAATTTTTCCAACTGGAAGCCGCCTGAGTTGTTTTTATTAGCGGTCTCACTGTGAATCCAGCTGTTATGCCAGACTTAACCCATTTTATCCCGAGACAAAATTAGGTCTACATCTATGTAAATTAAACTTATATTAAATCACATGTAGCTGATTATTTTGACACTTTTTTTACTGAAACATGTTGCTGCCTAAGGTAGCAACAACTTGACTTCCATAATGTTTTCAAATAACTATAGTAGATATTCCATTGTGTAATACAAATAATACAGTTGGTATACATTAAATAAGAATGCATTCTCAAAGATAAGCGTTAAATACACGCAGTCGCAGTCACGCGCAGTATGTTTAAGATGTCTAGGCAAGTTGCTAGGCGACCAGTTTGGGTGTCAGCGAGACCTGTTGAATATTACTGCATACAATACACATGTTTGCATTAGAAGTATATTAATAAACTTGCATTGATTCCCGGTTTGCCAGATGGTATTGTGCGTTAATAAATCATAACATGCTACTATAAACACTAGTAGATAAGTTTCTGAACACATTATACAATCTGGCAACATGCTCGCAAGATGCGGAAAAAAAAGAAAATTATTTCCCCTTGTATTATTTTATTGATTTTCTATACATTAAGGGATGATATGAATGCAATTTTATGCATTGATGATATATTATCAAAAAACAAATATTTACAAAACCAGTTTTTCATAAATATGGGGTTTTGCGGTTTTCAAATTGTGTCACCGGTTTTCAAACCATCATGCTTACAAAACTGGTGACAGTTCCAGTACCGGTATACCACATAGCCCTAGTACTCGGATAAAATATTCTGGACTCGGAACTCTGAATTCTATATATTATCATTGCACGATAGGAACTAAGTATTGTAAAACAACTCCCGTTAACGTATAAGATCTCCAATCGCAAAAGAGCCAGTGGCTCGCCAACATAAGAAGCGCTCTATCTCATTTTAAATCTTGATTCTGTTTTGGATCATTTAATGTTGATCGCCATTACAAGATTAATGCGCAATATGAGAGAAAACACTGTTCCATTATTGCTTTTTTCTGAAGAGAAATATCATTTCTCTGTTCTGATTGGATAATTCTCCCGTTCAAGCCAATGAAAATAGAGAATGGCAGATATTAGAAGAAATCTAGTAAACACAACTGGTGATTTAACCGCATTCCTAATGTCACATGATTTCTATATTTTCTCGCCAACAATTTATGTCAAAAGTAGCATTGATTTTGATATAATAAACAATATTTATTGAAGATACACAATATTTAGGCGGTCCCATTAATAATTTCACTACCACAATGATATTTTTAGACGTATATTAAACATAGCATTCAATTTCCGTGGTAGGTTCTATACCAGTTTTAACCATTTTAGAGAATGGATTTCAATTTCTCTATGCATCCTTTCTATGAGTATAAGGATTTTTTGGGATGGTTTGGGCCAAAATTTTGCCTGCATCCAATACAAGCTAGCGTCTTTTCCTCGAATAGAAACGGGAGGGGTTATTACAACATTGGGACATACAATATATCAATATATCATGAATTTTATTCATGCTATGTTGCCATTTTGTTTACCACGTTATCAAGCACCCTTAGCTCTGTGAACTATTTGTGAGTGAGATGGGATGAACCGGGACAAATACACACATTGGTAATAGCATTAATGAAACCAACGTCAAAATGGACTATTTTGAGATTAATTAGGCAGCAGCATCTTCCAGTCAAAGTAATTTTCACTTTAGTAACATAAAAAATCGGGAATATCAATCAAATCAAGATATAATGAGCTAGCATAAAAATGTACACTCCTACATGTGGTTGGTTAATTCAAACAGCCCTGACAAATTTCTACTAGGCAGTCATTTCAGCGGTAAATTTGGAAAAAAACTTGGCCTCCAAATGACATTTACTTTAGCAAGAAAAAATTATTCTCTTGATTTATCCTAACCATTAAAGGGTTAATATGGCTTGGCTGGGGCCATAATGTGACCCACACTGGCACAGCACAACTCATAAATAAATTACTCTATTTCCAAAACAAAATCTAAAACGTGTTAGTTAGAAATGTTCTGTTGAATATTTTGAACATAGCTGGATTTGAAGGCAGTGTCTTCCAATCTAATTATGTTCTAAATATTCTACAGTTGAACTTTACATTACGTTTTATATTGTTTGGAAACATATTATTTCTGAGCTGTACTGGCTGATATATCATTATTTGTTTTATTTGAGTCTGTTGTATTTATTGTCGCTACCAGGTATAGATGTGCTTCTGAGACTGATGAGTGCTGGTGAACCTAATGATATCTACTACAAGGTGATGAAGGTTATGCGGATTTACTTGCAAGATATCAAGTATACACCATCATCACAAGCACCACGTGGAAGGCCTAAGCAATCACGACATACGGCAATGTATGTGATGCTAACCCTTTAAAACATTAACCCTTTAATGTTCACATTTGTTCTAGAAAAATTAAAATTTCCTCATAGATAATTACAATTTTATGACCGTTATAATACTATTTTTGAAAATTTATCACTGAAATGTCTGGCTCAGTTATCGAGCCAGTTATTCCATTCATGGTAAATCTTCACAAATCGCCTTCTCTTGGTCTATAAATGGACATGTCTAAAGACCACTGCATAAGCTGTTTTTTGCCTGCTTGTGTTCATATTGAAAATAATGTTACTGAAAGCTGTTGCTGTCTATGAGATTGATAAGAGTGTAAAAATATGTCTATTTTTAGCCGTTCACGATCCCTGTCGCGACACCGTTTGACTCGTCCTGATTGTTCGTCACATGATAGTGGCTCTGAGAGTGGCAGAAATGAGCTCAGTGAAAAACAAACAGAGAGCCACGAACAGGATCTGGCAAATATGCTCCAGCGTGACGACCCACGATTCTATATGACCAGCAAGAAGAAGCATGACATGAAGGCAACAAACCATGTAGTCAATGGTCATGATGGGATGAGTACGCCAGTGAATTGTGATCGACCACGGATAGGTACTAACAATAATGACCAGCAATTGCAATCTTCGTCTAATTTGGAAAATCTGTTCAGATCCGCTTCACATAAACCTGAGGATATGGGTTATGGTGGTGCTGATTTAAAGAACTCATCATCGAAACCAGTTCATTCACCTGTAGGTGAACAACATTGTGTAGAAACAACTGAAAGAGCACTGGACTGTGTGGACGGCCCTATTTATAGAGCACATGACGTCCAGGTTAAACAAGTAAGGACTTGCTGTAACACGGCATAATTTAGAATTTAATATTTGCATAGCATGAATTGTTATGCAAATTATAAATTACGTAGTTGTCTGCGAAAATGTATAGCAATTAACTGTTTCACTAATAAATTCCCTGTATCTCAATCACCGAGCAAACAAACAGGAAAGCTGTTGAATATTTTGAAATTGATATGACTGGAAGAAATTGCTGCCTTAGGCAGCAATGGCTTCCAGTCATATTAATTTCAAAATATTCAACAGAATATGCTTTACATCGTAAAGAATGTACTTTTTCAGAGATTTGTCATTGAAAGGGTTAATGATAGGACTTATGAAAACCAATGATAAATTGCAATCGCATGCAAATTTTGCATAGCAGATACAACTTTGCATGTTGCAGAATGTATAACAACTGTCAAAATATGTGTAGCAAATTGCGATGCGATACCATATAAATTATGCCCTGTATAATAATAATAATAATAATAATAATAATAATAATAATAATAATAATAATAATAATAATAATAATAATGATAATAATAATAATAATCATTTCATCCTGAATATGCCCTCGTCCTATATCCAGGAATGTCTGCTTTAACCCTTTATCGGTCAAGCCACCCATAACCGGCCTCGGCTGTGGTCTTGATGATTGTCAGTTTGCTCTACAAGAGAAGATACATTTTGAAAATTGCCAATGGAATGACTAGCTCAATAACCAAGCGAGTCATTCCTGGGGTACAGTTTCAAAAATAGTCTTCTCTTGACTTGAAAAGGGATATGGACTAAGTAAATATTGCAATTTTCTTCACAAGTCTTGACCTTTTAAATTTCTTAAAGATGATCAATAATTTGAAAACAAACGTACTGGATGCCACTGCCATTTCAGCTAGCAGCAACTTCAAGTCTTGACTTTCACCTCTAGAGACCACATAAAAGAAAGCCATATGTATGAGATACTCTGAGTATGACGGATGTTTTGAAATTAATTTAACCCGATGTTGTTGCGGATGTTGTTGCTTCCAGTTGATTTATTTTCATAATATTCAATAGTTTCCCATATGGTTTGCCTGGTATTGAAAGACTTGTGTTTTGCATGGTATCCTGTGTCAGTTATAAAACTAACTGGTGTATTAATTTCCAGGAATGTGATACATACCAGATGACTATAAGTATGCAACCAGGTATGTTGTGGCATGAATATCTACCCTCGTCCATAAATGGGGAGAGCATATTGCATTCAGGTCTGTGCATGCGTATGTGCGTGCTCGTGCACGCACGCCAGCACGCATTATGTATGCATGCACAAGCTTGGGCCATTAACCTGTTATCACCTGTTTTGGTATAATGACTGGTAGATATGATTCATGCTAGTACTCATATCTGTGTATTATCTAACACAGTTGGAGGTAGTGATAATTTCTATCCTAAACCTTCTTTTACACCATAAAATTACCAAGCAAAGAAGATATATAAAGTAGGAGTCAGTAGATGATAAGAAACTCATATAAAGTTTTGCTGTCACATTACAGTAAAACTATTTTCAAAATTGTGCAAGATGTCAGTGAGAAGGAAACTGAATGATACACATTTCACAATTCCGACATATTAAATGTATGTAAAAAAATCTATGTGCAAAAGGTGCCGTGTAATGACTGGAGCATAATCAGCATGATGTGCAGGGGTTCATTCAGCCTAACCTTTTAATAACCATGATTGTTCAAGAAAATAAAAAATTTTATTCAATGAATTTCCTTATGTAGGGCAGGAGAAAACAATTTTTGAAAATATTACACTGGAATGACTGGCTCGGTTATCGAGCCAGTCATCCCAGTGGTATATTTTCAAAAATAGTTTCCTCTTGGCCTGCAAAGGTAACCCGCTCATGACCACTACAGTGACTGGTTTTCATCAGCAGTGACCATTAAATGAATCAATCGCTGTATAATAGCTTTGATAAATATTGTCTTTATGTTGTAGGGGGCATACAATGAGTCTGATGATACACTTTCAGGCAATGAGAGCCGTGGTGAATTGCTCTTCACGCCTAAAACAGGTGAGAATATTTAACTAATTACAGTAATTAATTCTCTAGCTCATAATTAGGAATTAATATACTCAGTAAGGGTTTAAGAGCATGTTTGGAAGTTATTATATGATAGTATGTATTTTCCATTGAGCCTTTCAACACTGAAATCACAGTACCTTCATTTCACGTCAATCTCTATATACAGAAAAGACTTTGAATAATCGTAAAATAATTTGACTTCTAATCAAAGTATATAATTTTTAAATTGTTTGACAGAATATTTCATAACCCTTTAACACTCATATCAGCCAAAAACAGTTTCTGCAGTGATCTTGATAAATCTCCATTTGCAGACCAAGAGAAGACTATTTTTGAAAATCTACCACTAGAATGACTGGCTCGATAACCGAGGCAGTCATTCCAGTGGTAAATTTCCAAAAGTAGTCTTCTCTTGGTCTGGAAATGGACATCTCTATGAGAAAATTGAAAGTTTCTTGAACAAATTAAGAGGGTTTGAAGGATTAAATAGTTAATAATATCGTTGTATTGAGGCCGGATGATTGACAGATTTAACATAAACAAGTTATTTCTTCTTGCCTGAAAAGTAGAAGTGGTGCACAGCTGCTACCTTGCAAGTGTTAATATTAAGTAAATAGTTAATAATATCGCTGTATTGGGGCCGGATGATTGACAGATTTAACATAAACAAGTTATTTCTTCTTGCCTGAAAAGTAGAAGTGGTGCACAGCTGTTACCTTGCAAGTGTTAATGTTAAGTAAATAGTTAATAATATCGTTGTATTGAGGCCGGATGATTGACAGATTTAACATAAACAAGTTATTTCTTCTTGCCTGAAAAGTAGAAGTGGTGCACAGCTGTTACCTTGCAAGTGTTAATGTTAAGTAAATAGTTAATAATATCGCTGTATTGGGGCCGGATGATTGACAGATTTAACATAAACAAGTTATTTCTTCTTGCCTGAAAAGTAGAAGTGGTGCACAGCTGTTACCTTGCAAGTGTTAATATTAAGTAAATAGTTAATAATATCGCTGTATTGAGGCCGGATGATTGACAGATTTAACATAAACAAGTTATTTCTTCTTGCCTGAAAAGTAGAAGTGGTGCACAGCTGCTACCTTGCAAGTGTTAATATTAAGTAAATAGTTAATAATATCGCTGTATTGGGGCCGGATGATTGACAGATTTAACATAAACAAGTTATTTCTTCTTGCCTGAAAAGTAGAAGTGGTGCACAGCTGTTACCTTGCAAGTGTTAATGTTAAGTAAATAGTTAATAATATCGTTGTATTGAGGCCGGATGATTGACAGATTTAACATAAACAAGTTATTTCTTCTTGCCTGAAAAGTAGAAGTGGTGCACAGCTGTTACCTTGCAAGTGTTAATGTTAAGTAAATAGTTAATAATATCGCTGTATTGGGGCCGGATGATTGACAGATTTAACATAAACAAGTTATTTCTTCTTGCCTGAAAAGTAGAAGTGGTGCACAGCTGTTACCTTGCAAGTGTTAATATTAAGTAAATAGTTAATAATATCGCTGTATTGAGGCCGGATGATTGACAGATTTAACATAAACAAGTTATTTCTTCTTGCCTGAAAAGTAGAAGTGGTGCACAGCTGCTACCTTGCAAGTGTTAATATTAAGTAAATAGTTAATAATATCGCTGTATTGGGGCCGGATGATTGACAGATTTAACATAAACAAGTTATTTCTTCTTGCCTGAAAAGTAGAAGTGGTGCACAGCTGTTACCTTGCAAGTGTTAATGTTAAGTAAATAGTTAATAATATCGTTGTATTGAGGCCGGATGATTGACAGATTTAACATAAACAAGTTATTTCTTCTTGCCTGAAAAGTAGAAGTGGTGCACAGCTGTTACCTTGCAAGTGTTAATGTTAAGTAAATAGTTAATAATATCGCTGTATTGGGGCCGGATGATTGACAGATTTAACATAAACAAGTTATTTCTTCTTGCCTGAAAAGTAGAAGTGGTGCACAGCTGTTACCTTGCAAGTGTTAATATTAAGTAAATAGTTAATAATATCACTGTATTGAGGCCGGATGATTGACAGATTTAACATAAACAAGTTATTTCTTCTTGCCTGAAAAGTAGAAGTGGTGCACAGCTGTTACCTTGCAAGTGTTAATATTAAGTAAATAGTTAATAATATCGCTGTATTGAGGCCGGATGATTGACAGATTTAACATAAACAAGTTATTTCTTCTTGCCTGAAAAGTAGAAGTGGTGCACAGCTGTTACCTTGCAAGTGTTAATATTAAGTAAATAGTTAATAATATCGCTGTATTGAGGCCGGATGATTGACAGATTTAACATAAACAAGTTATTTCTTCTTGCCTGAAAAGTAGAAGTGGTGCACAGCTGTTACCTTGCAAGTGTTAATATTAAGTAAATAGTTAATAATATCGCTGTATTGGGGCCGGATGATTGACAGATTTAACATAAACAAGTTATTTCTTCTTGCCTGAAAAGTAGAAGTGGTGCACAGCTGCTACCTTGCAAGTGTTAATGTTAAGTAAATAGTTAATAATATCGCTGTATTGGGGCCGGATGATTGACAGATTTAACATAAACAAGTTATTTCTTCTTGCCTGAAAAGTAGAAGTGGTGCACAGCTGTTACCTTGCAAGTGTTAATATTAAGTAAATAGTTAATAATATCGCTGTATTGAGGCCGGATGATTGACAGATTTAACATAAACAAGTTATTTCTTCTTGCCTGAAAAGTAGAAGTGGTGCACAGCTGTTACCTTGCAAGTGTTAATATTAAGTAAATAGTTAATAATATCGCTGTATTGAGGCCGGATGATTGACAGATTGAACATAAACAAGTTATTTCTTCTTGCCTGAAAAGTAGAAGTGGTGCACAGCTGCTACCTTGCAAGTGTTAATATTAAGTAAATAGTTAATAATATCGCTGTATTGAGGCCGGATGATTGACAGATTTAACATAAACAAGTTATTTCTTCTTGCCTGAAAAGTAGAAGTGGTGCACAGCTGTTACCTTGCAAGTGTTAATATTAAGTAAATAGTTAATAATATCGCGTATTGAGGCCGGATGATTGACAGATTTAACATAAACAAGTTATTTCTTCTTGCCTGAAAAGTAGAAGTGGTGCACAGCTGCTACCTTGCAAGTGTTAATATTAAGTAAATAGTTAATAATATCGTTGTATTGAGGCCGGATGATTGACAGATTTAACATAAACAAGTTATTTCTTCTTGCCTGAAAAGTAGAAGTGGTGCACAGCTGTTACCTTGCAAGTGTTAATATTAAGTAAATAGTTAATAATATCGCTGTATTGGGGCCGGATGATTGACAGATTTAACATAAACAAGTTATTTCTTCTTGCCTGAAAAGTAGAAGTGGTGCACAGCTGCTACCTTGCAAGTGTTAATATTAAGTAAATAGTTAATAATATCGCTGTATTGGGGCCGGATGATTAACAGATTTAACATAAACAAGTTATTTCTTCTTGCCTGAAAAGTAGAAGTGGTGCACAGCTGTTACCTTGCAAGTGTTAATATTAAGTAAATAGTTAATAATATCGCTGTATTGAGGCCGGATGATTGACAGATTTAACATAAACAAGTTATTTCTTCTTGCCTGAAAAGTAGAAGTGGTGCACAGCTGTTACCTTGCAAGTGTTAATATTAAGTAAATAGTTAATAATATCGCTGTATTGAGGCCGGATGATTGACAGATTTAACATAAACAAGTTATTTCTTCTTGCCTGAAAAGTAGAAGTGGTGCACAGCTGTTACCTTGCAAGTGTTAATATTAAGTAAATAGTTAATAATATCGCTGTATTGGGGCCGGATGATTGACAGATTTAACATAAACAAGTTATTTCTTCTTGCCTGAAAAGTAGAAGTGGTGCACAGCTGCTACCTTGCAAGTGTTAATATTAAGTAAATAGTTAATAATATCGCTGTATTGAGGCCGGATGATTGACAGATTTAACATAAACAAGTTATTTCTTCTTGCCTGAAAAGTAGAAGTGGTGCACAGCTGTTACCTTGCAAGTGTTAATGTTAAGTAAATAGTTAATAATATCGCTGTATTGAGGCCGGATGATTGACAGATTTAACATAAACAAGTTATTTCTTCTTGCCTGAAAAGTAGAAGTGGTGCACAGCTGTTACTTTGCAAGTGTTAATATTAAGTAAATAGTTAATAATATCGCTGTATTGAGGCCGGATGATTGACAGATTTAACATAAACAAGTTATTTCTTCTTGCCTGAAAAGTAGAAGTGGTGCACAGCTGCTACCTTGCAAGTGTTAATATTAAGTAAATAGTTAATAATATCATTGTATTGAGGCCGGATGATTGACAGATTTAATATAAACAAGTTATTTCTTCTTGCCTGAAAAGTAGAAGTGGTGCACAGCTGTTACTTTGCAAGTGTTAATATTAAGTAAATAGTTAATAATATCGTTGTATTGAGGCCGGATGATTGACAGATTTAACATAAACAAGTTATTTCCTCTTGCCTGAAAAGTAGAAGTGGTGCACAGCTGCTACCTTGCAAGTGTTAATATTAAGTAAATAGTTAATAATATCGTTGTATTGAGGCCGGATGATTGACAGATTTAATATAAACAAGTTATTTCTTCTTGCCTGAAAAGTAGAAGTGGTGCACAGCTGTTACTTTGCAAGTGTTAATATTAAGTAAATAGTTAATATCGTTGTATTGAGGCCGGATGATTGACAGATTTAACATAAACAAGTTATTTCCTCTTGCCTGAAAAGTAGAAGTGGTGCACAGCTGCTACCTTGCAAGTGTTAATATTAAGTAAATAGTTAATAATATCGCTGTATTGAGGCCGGATGATTGACAGATTTAACATAAACAAGTTATTTCTTCTTGCCTGAAAAGTAGAAGTGGTGCACAGCTGTTACCTTGCAAGTGTTAATATTAAGTAAATAGTTAATAATATCGTTGTATTGAGGCCGGATGATTGACAGATTTAACATAAACAAGTTATTTCTTCTTGCCTGAAAAGTAGAAGTGGTGCACAGCTGTTACCTTGCAAGTGTTAATATTAAGTAAATAGTTAATAATATCGCTGTATTGGGGCCGGATGATTGACAGATTTAACATAAACAAGTTATTTCTTCTTGCCTGAAAAGTAGAAGTGGTGCACAGCTGTTACCTTGCAAGTGTTAATATTAAGTAAATAGTTAATAATATCGTTGTATTGAGGCCGGATGATTGACAGATTTAACATAAACAAGTTATTTCTTCTTGCCTGAAAAGTAGAAGTGGTGCACAGCTGCTACCTTGCAAGTGTTAATATTAAGTAAATAGTTAATAATATCGCTGTATTGAGGCCGGATGATTGACAGATTTAACATAAACAAGTTATTTCTTCTTGCCTGAAAAGTAGAAGTGGTGCACAGCTGCTACCTTGCAAGTGTTAATATTAAGTAAATAGTTAATAATATCGCTGTATTGAGGCCGGATGATTGACAGATTTAACATAAACAAGTTATTTCTTCTTGCCTGAAAAGTAGAAGTGGTGCACAGCTGTTACCTTGCAAGTGTTAATATTAAGTAAATAGTTAATAATATCGCTGTATTGAGGCCGGATGATTGACAGATTGAACATAAACAAGTTATTTCTTCTTGCCTGAAAAGTAGAAGTGGTGCACAGCTGCTACCTTGCAAGTGTTAATATTAAGTAAATAGTTAATAATATCGCTGTATTGAGGCCGGATGATTGACAGATTTAACATAAACAAGTTATTTCTTCTTGCCTGAAAAGTAGAAGTGGTGCACAGCTGTTACCTTGCAAGTGTTAATATTAAGTAAATAGTTAATAATATCGCGTATTGAGGCCGGATGATTGACAGATTTAACATAAACAAGTTATTTCTTCTTGCCTGAAAAGTAGAAGTGGTGCACAGCTGCTACCTTGCAAGTGTTAATATTAAGTAAATAGTTAATAATATCGTTGTATTGAGGCCGGATGATTGACAGATTTAACATAAACAAGTTATTTCTTCTTGCCTGAAAAGTAGAAGTGGTGCACAGCTGTTACCTTGCAAGTGTTAATATTAAGTAAATAGTTAATAATATCGCTGTATTGGGGCCGGATGATTGACAGATTTAACATAAACAAGTTATTTCTTCTTGCCTGAAAAGTAGAAGTGGTGCACAGCTGCTACCTTGCAAGTGTTAATATTAAGTAAATAGTTAATAATATCGCTGTATTGGGGCCGGATGATTAACAGATTTAACATAAACAAGTTATTTCTTCTTGCCTGAAAAGTAGAAGTGGTGCACAGCTGTTACCTTGCAAGTGTTAATATTAAGTAAATAGTTAATAATATCGCTGTATTGAGGCCGGATGATTGACAGATTTAACATAAACAAGTTATTTCTTCTTGCCTGAAAAGTAGAAGTGGTGCACAGCTGTTACCTTGCAAGTGTTAATATTAAGTAAATAGTTAATAATATCGCTGTATTGAGGCCGGATGATTGACAGATTTAACATAAACAAGTTATTTCTTCTTGCCTGAAAAGTAGAAGTGGTGCACAGCTGTTACCTTGCAAGTGTTAATATTAAGTAAATAGTTAATAATATCGCTGTATTGGGGCCGGATGATTGACAGATTTAACATAAACAAGTTATTTCTTCTTGCCTGAAAAGTAGAAGTGGTGCACAGCTGCTACCTTGCAAGTGTTAATATTAAGTAAATAGTTAATAATATCGCTGTATTGAGGCCGGATGATTGACAGATTTAACATAAACAAGTTATTTCTTCTTGCCTGAAAAGTAGAAGTGGTGCACAGCTGTTACCTTGCAAGTGTTAATATTAAGTAAATAGTTAATAATATCGCTGTATTGAGGCCGGATGATTGACAGATTGAACATAAACAAGTTATTTCTTCTTGCCTGAAAAGTAGAAGTGGTGCACAGCTGCTACCTTGCAAGTGTTAATATTAAGTAAATAGTTAATAATATCGCTGTATTGAGGCCGGATGATTGACAGATTTAACATAAACAAGTTATTTCTTCTTGCCTGAAAAGTAGAAGTGGTGCACAGCTGTTACCTTGCAAGTGTTAATATTAAGTAAATAGTTAATAATATCGCTGTATTGAGGCCGGATGATTGACAGATTTAACATAAACAAGTTATTTCTTCTTGCCTGAAAAGTAGAAGTGGTGCACAGCTGCTACCTTGCAAGTGTTAATATTAAGTAAATAGTTAATAATATCGCTGTATTGAGGCCGGATGATTGACAGATTTAACATAAACAAGTTATTTCTTCTTGCCTGAAAAGTAGAAGTGGTGCACAGCTGTTACTTTGCAAGTGTTAATATTAAGTAAATAGTTAATAATATCGCTGTATTGAGGCCGGATGATTGACAGATTTAACATAAACAAGTTATTTCTTCTTGCCTGAAAAGTAGAAGTGGTGCACAGCTGCTACCTTGCAAGTGTTAATATTAAGTAAATAGTTAATAATATCATTGTATTGAGGCCGGATGATTGACAGATTTAATATAAACAAGTTATTTCTTCTTGCCTGAAAAGTAGAAGTGGTGCACAGCTGTTACTTTGCAAGTGTTAATATTAAGTAAATAGTTAATAATATCGTTGTATTGAGGCCGGATGATTGACAGATTTAACATAAACAAGTTATTTCCTCTTGCCTGAAAAGTAGAAGTGGTGCACAGCTGCTACCTTGCAAGTGTTAATATTAAGTAAATAGTTAATAATATCATTGTATTGAGGCCGGATGATTGACAGATTTAACATAAACAAGTTATTTCCTCTTGCCTGAAAAGTAGAAGTGGTGCACAGCTGCTACCTTGCAAGTGTTAATATTAAGTAAATAGTTAATAATATCGTTGTATTGAGGCCGGATGATTGACAGATTTAATATAAACAAGTTATTTCTTCTTGCCTGAAAAGTAGAAGTGGTGCACAGCTGTTACTTTGCAAGTGTTAATATTAAGTAAATAGTTAATATCGTTGTATTGAGGCCGGATGATTGACAGATTTAACATAAACAAGTTATTTCCTCTTGCCTGAAAAGTAGAAGTGGTGCACAGCTGCTACCTTGCAAGTGTTAATATTAAGTAAATAGTTAATAATATCGCTGTATTGAGGCCGGATGATTGACAGATTTAACATAAACAAGTTATTTCTTCTTGCCTGAAAAGTAGAAGTGGTGCACAGCTGTTACCTTGCAAGTGTTAATATTAAGTAAATAGTTAATAATATCGTTGTATTGAGGCCGGATGATTGACAGATTTAACATAAACAAGTTATTTCTTCTTGCCTGAAAAGTAGAAGTGGTGCACAGCTGTTACCTTGCAAGTGTTAATATTAAGTAAATAGTTAATAATATCGCTGTATTGGGGCCGGATGATTGACAGATTTAACATAAACAAGTTATTTCTTCTTGCCTGAAAAGTAGAAGTGGTGCACAGCTGTTACCTTGCAAGTGTTAATATTAAGTAAATAGTTAATAATATCGTTGTATTGAGGCCGGATGATTGACAGATTTAACATAAACAAGTTATTTCTTCTTGCCTGAAAAGTAGAAGTGGTGCACAGCTGCTACCTTGCAAGTGTTAATATTAAGTAAATAGTTAATAATATCGCTGTATTGAGGCCGGATGATTGACAGATTTAACATAAACAAGTTATTTCTTCTTGCCTGAAAAGTAGAAGTGGTGCACAGCTGTTACCTTGCAAGTGTTAATATTAAGTAAATAGTTAATAATATCGTTGTATTGAGGCCGGATGATTGACAGATTTAACATAAACAAGTTATTTCTTCTTGCCTGAAAAGTAGAAGTGGTGCACAGCTGTTACCTTGCAAGTGTTAATATTAAGTAAATAGTTAATAATATCGTTGTATTGAGGCCGGATGATTGACAGATTTAACATAAACAAGTTATTTCTTCTTGCCTGAAAAGTAGAAGTGGTGCACAGCTGCTACTTTGCAAGTGTTAATATTAAGTAAATAGTTAATAATATCGTTGTATTGAGGCCGGATGATTGACAGATTTAACATAAACAAGTTATTTCTTCTTGCCTGAAAAGTAGAAGTGGTGCACAGCTGCTACCTTGCAAGTGTTAATATTAAGTAAATAGTTAATAATATCATTGTATTGAGGCCGGATGATTGACAGATTTAATATAAACAAGTTATTTCTTCTTGCCTGAAAAGTAGAAGTGGTGCACAGCTGTTACTTTGCAAGTGTTAATATTAAGTAAATAGTTAATAATATCGTTGTATTGAGGCCGGATGATTGACAGATTTAACATAAACAAGTTATTTCCTCTTGCCTGAAAAGTAGAAGTGGTGCACAGCTGCTACCTTGCAAGTGTTAATATTAAGTAAATAGTTAATAATATCGTTGTATTGAGGCCGGATGATTGACAGATTTAACATAAACAAGTTATTTCCTCTTGCCTGAAAAGTAGAAGTGGTGCACAGCTGCTACCTTGCAAGTGTTAATATTAAGTAAATAGTTAATAATATCGTTGTATTGAGGCCGGATGATTGACAGATTTAATATAAACAAGTTATTTCTTCTTGCCTGAAAAGTAGAAGTGGTGCACAGCTGTTACTTTGCAAGTGTTAATATTAAGTAAATAGTTAATATCGTTGTATTGAGGCCGGATGATTGACAGATTTAACATAAACAAGTTATTTCCTCTTGCCTGAAAAGTAGAAGTGGTGCACAGCTGCTACCTTGCAAGTGTTAATATTAAGTAAATAGTTAATAATATCGCTGTATTGAGGCCGGATGATTGACAGATTTAACATAAACAAGTTATTTCTTCTTGCCTGAAAAGTAGAAGTGGTGCACAGCTGTTACCTTGCAAGTGTTAATATTAAGTAAATAGTTAATAATATCGTTGTATTGAGGCCGGATGATTGACAGATTTAACATAAACAAGTTATTTCTTCTTGCCTGAAAAGTAGAAGTGGTGCACAGCTGTTACCTTGCAAGTGTTAATATTAAGTAAATAGTTAATAATATCGCTGTATTGAGGCCGGATGATTGACAGATTTAACATAAACAAGTTATTTCTTCTTGCCTGAAAAGTAGAAGTGGTGCACAGCTGTTACCTTGCAAGTGTTAATATTAAGTAAATAGTTAATAATATCGCTGTATTGGGGCCGGATGATTGACAGATTTAACATAAACAAGTTATTTCTTCTTGCCTGAAAAGTAGAAGTGGTGCACAGCTGTTACCTTGCAAGTGTTAATATTAAGTAAATAGTTAATAATATCGTTGTATTGAGGCCGGATGATTGACAGATTTAACATAAACAAGTTATTTCTTCTTGCCTGAAAAGTAGAAGTGGTGCACAGCTGCTACCTTGCAAGTGTTAATATTAAGTAAATAGTTAATAATATCGCTGTATTGAGGCCGGATGATTGACAGATTTAACATAAACAAGTTATTTCTTCTTGCCTGAAAAGTAGAAGTGGTGCACAGCTGCTACCTTGCAAGTGTTAATATTAAGTAAATAGTTAATAATATCGTTGTATTGAGGCCGGATGATTGACAGATTTAACATAAACAAGTTATTTCCTCTTGCCTGAAAAGTAGAAGTGGTGCACAGCTGTTACCTTGCAAGTGTTAATATTAAGTAAATAGTTAATAATATCGTTGTATTGAGGCCGGATGATTGACAGATTTAACATAAACAAGTTATTTCTTCTTGCCTGAAAAGTAGAAGTGGTGCACAGCTGTTACCTTGCAAGTGTTAATATTAAGTAAATAGTTAATAATATCGTTGTATTGAGGCCGGATGATTGACAGATTTAACATAAACAAGTTATTTCTTCTTGCCTGAAAAGTAGAAGTGGTGCACAGCTGCTACTTTGCAAGTGTTAATATTAAGTAAATAGTTAATAATATCGTTGTATTGAGGCCGGATGATTGACAGATTTAACATAAACAAGTTATTTCTTCTTGCCTGAAAAGTAGAAGTGGTGCACAGCTGTTACCTTGCAAGTGTTAATATTAAGTAAATAGTTAATAATATCGTTGTATTGAGGCCGGATGATTGACAGATTTAACATAAACAAGTTATTTCTTCTTGCCTGAAAAGTAGAAGTGGTGCACAGCTGTTACTTTGCAAGTGTTAATGTTAAGTTTTGTGCTTGTCAAATCACTGGATTATATTTCCGGCTTGGTGAACCCTTTAATGGTCATACCGATCAAAACCTGTCTTTCATATGGTCTTGTGGAATGTCCATTTACATGCTAAGAGAAAACTATTTTTGAAAATTTACCACTGGAATGACTGGCTCGATAACCGAGCCAATCATGCCAGTGATTAATTTTTGAAAATTGTATTCTCATGGCCTGTAAATGAACATTCAATAAGATATTGACTAAATTTTACCATTAAAGGGTTAATCCTCTCATGGTTGCCTATGATGTTAAGAATCAGCATAATTCTTCTTCTTCTTTTCGTTCGCTGATCATACCGCCAGTCCTGTAAGTGACTATCGACATGATCATAAGCGTTAAGTGCGTGGATCCATGGTTTATTAGAGTGCGCCGTGCGGCCTGGAACCTCCGTCTTCAGCACTCGAGGTTTCTGTCAGGGTTACCTCACCCTTACCTCCTTTAGTCGCCTCTTACGACACGCAGAGGATACGGAAGGTGTATTCTAAGCCCCACCTACTGGGCGAAATCAGCATAATGATATTGAGGTCACAGAGTCAAAGGTCAAAGTTGCTGTGACCTTGATACCAAACTCTTCAACGTTAAGGTTTTGGCTTTATCAAATCGCTTTCACTTATATTTGAGGATTATCTGACCGTTTTTTAACTCAACTTTAATGAATGATTGGCTATGCTGTTAGGAACCAGGGTAATTACAGGAGATCACAAGGTCAAAGGTCAAGGTTGTTGAGACCTTGGTACAAAATTATTTTTTCAACTAAGTTTTTTGCTTTATCAAATTGCTTTCGCTTATATTTGCAGATTATTTGCCCATATTAGAACTAAGCTTTGCTGCATGGTTAGCTATGCTGTTATGAATCAGGGTAATGATATATGATCACAAGGTCAATGGTCAGGCCTAGGTCACTTATTGGTAATGATTAACATAGGCGAGGTATTTAATTCTTTGGAATTCCTGTTTAAATTTTAATTGCCATACATTTCC